>VZRN01000476.1:114183-129867 GCA_013397935.1 Dasyornis broadbenti | reverse complement strand
AAAAAAAAAGCATATTTTAAGGAAAATGTATTTCAAGAAAATTACTCCAATACAGGGCAGCAGCAGCTCAGCACATGGCTGTGCCCAGGCACTGCTGCTGCCTAGAAAGCAGGACTTGCTGGGGGAGCATCTCCTTGCCCCAGAAGTGGGTCCCTACACCTGGCACTGCATCAATGCAGCCTCTGCAGAATGAAAGATGCAGGGAATGAGGCACTTCAAGGAGATTTTTTTTTTCTCTACAGTGCTATCATTTGGCAATTTATGTGCTCCCAACCCCATTGTTTCTGAGATTCGCAGAACAAAAGCAGCCACTCATCAAGATTCAAAATTACAAGGCTTGTCTTGCAGAGAGAAAACAATACCTAAGTCATATCTGGTTTTGAGAAGGCTACAATTCACATAAAAGCTGAGAGAAACTCTCTATCACTTTAATTAATTGTGCACAGAAGAACAGGATTGAAGCAAACATATTCCAAAGCATGCTGAAGTTGAATGTGCCTTGAAGACCCACAGCTTTCAGTTTTCATTACAAAGAAGTGGATTCTTGCTTACTACTATTTTAAAGAAAAATTTTAAAAGTAGTAAGTTTGGACTGTGAGTTTTCTAAAAGGATTTGGTTTTCACACATCATCTTTAGACAGCCATAAGCCATTCGCATGTCTTGCTTTACTATCTAATTGGTTTAAATGATCTAGTTTCACATTTTCCCAGGAAAAATATCCTGCTAACATGGTGGTGGGAAGGGCTTTGCAGGGTTACAGCAAGCCAAAGACAAGAAAAATAGTATAGTGGCCTACAAACAAAGAGCAAGCACCAAATTTAAGGTGAAATGAGTATAATTAGCTCTTCAAAACTGCTGAATCCTGTGCTGAGAGTCTGAACAACCGAACTGAAGGTGGATCAAGCCAGCAATGCTCTGAGAGATGAAGATACACAGCAGTTAAAGCCTGTCAGTAACAAGGGCCATCATCCAAGCATGAGCATGGATCCATAACACTTGTCTTTCATGCTGCCAAGGACAAGCAGCGTGCAGAAAGGGCTCAAACCCAGCTTTAAGGCCTACAGCTCAGAAATGCTGAATTGTTCATGTAGCCTACAGATTTTCTTCCCTCTTACTTTACCAAAGCTTTCAAATAAAACCCATTGTTTGTAAGGGAAAAACTTCTAAAAGGAAGACTATTCTCACCTCTAGAGATGCAGTAGTGCTATCCTGTGCATGCATTCACACCACCTTATACCTTTATATACCAGAGTTCAAAACACTGTAATAACTGATTATTAATTTGGAGAGGGGCTAAAACCATACAAAGGCATGTTTATCTTACAACTAGACAAAAACAAGGCAGGAACAAGCTCATTCCTAGGCTTATAAAACTAGCTGTTACAGATAATTATGTTTTATTACTTTTCACTTTATGAGGATTGTGTTATACAGAACAAATACCAGATGCCTATTTGCTGCATTTGGGGGAGAGGAGGAATCTCTGCAAGCACTGCTGTAAGCAGCCCGGCTTTTAATTAAATACAATAAATGCATAAAAATTAATGCTGTTGGAAAGCAGCAGGTAGAAAGCAATTAAATGAACTGGAGCTGCTGGAAGACCCCCTCCCCTCCAAGCTCCTGCAGCAGAAGCAGCCACTCACCAGCCTATTGCTCAGAGCAGGAGCTCCCTGACCAAAGCTCCTTACACATGCATTTCCCTTTCATGCATTTCCATTAATATAAAACTGCAGACAACCAAAAGATTTAAAAAAAGAAAAGGGAGAAGTGGAGTAAAGCAGTATTTAATGTTACTTTTGTTAAAGAGGCACACATGTACTCAGCCAGGAAAACCTGCAAATAAAAGTCAAGTAGCTCAAAGACTGAGTAAAGATGGAGAAAGAGAGAAGGCAAGGAGGTATAATGGGATTTCTGGCAACCTTAAAATAAAGCAACCATCCCAAACACAATGTACCCTTTAACTGTTAACTTGCCAGACTCATGCAACACACTCCCAAATGCCCTAACAGAGTGTACAGGACAGGCCTCTATACTAGAGATGAAGGACATGCATCTGAAACATGGGGACACAACCAGAGGGAGGCACATGAAGCATGTCCAATAACAAGCAAAAATGGGACACAGTTCCTCAAGGACAGTAAACCATAGCCAACTTTTCAGCAACTACCAGATGTCAGCCATCCACCTCCCCAGAGGCACCAATATGAAACCAATTTCCCATTTTAAATGGTAGATTCCTTTGTCATTTTAATTGCATTACGATTCAATCATGGGGTGACAACAGACACTTCTTACTTAAGGCTGATAGCAGCCCTGCACTGTAAATCCAGTTTTCAACATCATGTCTGATAATCCTTGAAAGTTTTGTAGAAGAGACCAAAATTGTGTACACAGGATCTCACTGCACTAGGGAGTAAACTTCCATTTTTTTTTTTTAAGGGGAGATTTTTAAGACATGGTGAAGCAATAAATGCAAGGTAAACAGCAGTGGGATGTTTTCCATACTTTGCTGCTCATTTTCAGGTTTCCATCTGTTCTATTTATCAAAGCTGAGGATGGGTTTCTTTTATTATCCTCCACAAGTGCATATCATCAACCTACTTCCTAACCAAGTTTGTTTAAAAATATTCATTAAATTCCATACTTTATTGGCCCAGTCAGTTAACTGTAAGACCATGGTACCACAGGCTGCAATTACAGTAATCAGTGCATTGATTATTGTGAAACATGGTTACCCTGAGACCAAAGTTAAAGTAAGAACTATTGCTATAACCAGTAACTACACCAACAGGGCAACCTGGGATCATACCACTATCTCTAAATACTTTTATCTCCAGTTTTAGACCCAAAGAACACAGACAATTTCACTGTGAATTATTTTACAACGACCTGTCAGAAAGCATTTTCATTAAAAATGAAAGAGTAAAAAATCTTTTTGCTAGAAAAGGTTATTATTACAGGCCATCAGAAATAGCTAATAAAACAAAAGCTGAAAACCTGGTTTCACTGCAATTCACTAATGTTGGAATGCAGAAAGTCAAGAGACAGTGCCCTGCTTATTTCAGTTCTCAGCAGCAATAACTGAAACAAGCATCAGCAGGCAGCGAGGAACAGTCCACCAAAGATGGCAGGAGCAGAGTGCAACAATTTTTTACACCTTTGGGGCAGACAGTTAAGACAAGGACCAGGTCCAAGGCCACAAACACAGAGCAAGAGCCGACCCAGACCTTGGGGTGCTCAAGCCCTGAGCTCCACAGCAAAGACGAAACAGGATCTGAGGAAAGGCGACAGCTGAGAAAACAGCCAGCTCCATAGTTAGCTCCATGTCAAAGGACATGCACAGAAAATTTAGAGATGAGTGGGAGTTTGGGGCTTCCACTGAGGGGAGGGGACCTGAAGCCTTCACACTGGGTGCAGAGCTCGGGGAGCAGCACCTCTATGTGGCCGAGTGAGGGGTGCTGCCTGCCCCGGCCAAAGGATCCCTTGCTAAGACAGGACATGTTGGGTCTCTGACCATGCAAGGCCCAGCTGGGGACAGCCAAGCTTGCTCAGACCTTCCAGCTCTCATCCTGCCTACAGCAACCCAGAAACATTTACAGGCAGATGGGACAATAAGGTGGTGGGTTACTCTCAGCTGGAGGTGAACGACCACCTCCTGCTATCAACTCAGGTAACTCGTCTCCTTACACACAACATCTGCAGAAGCCAGCTTCCAAGGAACAAAGCTAAGATTTTATTACTGTTCTCAGCAAGTAAATTTTGGGAAGGCCATAGAAAAGTAATCACATTTGTGTGCATGTGAACTCACAAAGTGACCCCAGGAACTCTGTTTATGGCAGGGGTGTCGTTTAACAAGGAGAGGTGAGAGCAGCAAGCACACGTATCCCTGACTTTGATGTGTCACCCACCTGCCTCCACACAGCTCCAGCCACTTGTGTGCTTTGATTACCCGAGCCTTTCCTGCCACCACTTCACTCAGCTGCTTTCATCTTGCCACAACAACAGCGCCGTGAGAAGAAAGGGATAGAGGGAAGAGAGTGAGAAAGAGAAGCAAAAAGAGAAAGAGATTTGGGGCTGAAAAAGTCAGCTTGGTAGAGGAATCTGGAAAAAACTGACATGCTGTCAGGCAGAGATGAAAGCACCAGAAATAAGGGATCTGTCACATGCTTATTAAAATGGTGGCATGATGCTCATAAGGAAAGCACATCTTTGGCACCTGCTCGAAATCACTCCCAGGAAAGAGCCACCCAACAATCTAGGATGGCTAAATTTAGTATCATTTTAATCTTTTGTCAAATATGCGTAAAAGCTTCTGAAGACACCTGTCCAACATAAAACTATAGCAAAAACTATTTTAAAATCTTGCTTAAACTGATCCACAGGCCAGACTGACCATGAAGCCTAAAGTGATGCCAAGCAGTGAAGAGAAACCTAACACCAGCTTGAATTAAAACTTGCAGAACTGTAGTAAAAGTACGTAGGGAAAGGGGATGAAGAACAGTTATGAAAATGCATGACTGCCTGAAATATTTCCCCATCTTCAAAAAATGTCGCCTTGAAATTCCTACCTGCTTCATTCACCTTGCTGCTATCAGATTTTTTATTATCCTCACTTTTGAGAATTTGTCTGGCACTTAGTATGCAGAAGCGGTGCACAGGAATAGATCCTGCTGCCATAGATAATGCAGTTCTAAGGGAAACCCATCAATTGTTAATGGCCATGCAAATTGTTGAAACTAGAGAGTTATTCACAGTTATCTCGCTGTGATTTGGTAAGTGTCCATGCCTGATGTGATCACTCACTTGATATATTATTCCATTACAATTCAAGTAGTAGTCTTAACTTTTGGGTTTAAAGAAAAAAAGTATAAGGGAGTGTGGAATGGTAGAGGGATGTTATTTGTTTTAAATTATTTTAAACAGTCATACATACCTTCTTATGTAAAGTATGATAAATCCCTTCCTGAGACTACAGTCATGCCTTACTGAAACATTTAAATCCCTCCAATCAGAAAGTAAAGGAGTTTAGCATGCAACTTCAGACCATGATCTTGCAAGGCACTTTCTTATGTTTCAACCATACACATGGTGCCCACATCCTTTGTGGCACTAGATCTTCCAGCTGCAATTCACAGAGCTTTACAATTTCTGATCAGGGTTTTCTACTGCTTATGCAAAAATTTGCTGGTATTTAATAAGCTATAGGCATCTCCTCAAATCCATAATGCATTCACTCTCTCTTGCAGCAGCAACCTCCTGATCATTAATTTTCAGCTTTATTGCAGCTCCAGCGTATCAGATGGTCTTTTTTTTTGCATCTTGTCTGAGATTTATTACTTTAAGGAAAGTGTACTTTAGTTTTTTTCTGTTTTGTTTGCTGATTTTTAAACCGTCCTTAAGGGGGAAGTGTTACTCTTCTTTATAAGATAATTCTGAAAGCACAGTATTAAAAAATACATCCTATAATTATGTTTCCCATTAGGATTAGATAAATTACATTTAATTAAAAGAAAAATCTGCTAGCACCCAACACAATGGTTGGGTGGCAAACTCATAAGATTAAACATTCATGTGTTTATCTTTCTGAAGCAGCTGATTGAGTCTATGAGCAGACACACCAAAACAAACCTTCAGAGATATAAACTCAGACATTATAACAAAAATTTGTCCTTCCCTTCAGACAAAGATCCTGATTTTTAGAAGCAGCCTCTGATTTTATTCTTGCAGACTACAAAAACTACAATTCTGATGTGCTTTCTGGTAATAACACACTGAACTACCTGACTGCACCAGGAATTCCCAGTATTGTGATAAAATGTCTGCAATTATTTGCCAGGCAAAAACCAGTATCAGAAGTCAAGATCTTCTAGGAGAATGAAGAAAAACAGGATTCCTACCCAAACACTGCCGCACTCCCCTGTCTCCTGCTCTGCTGTTGGTCAGGTGATGTCCTCCATCAGCCTGAAGGCTGAAGGGGTCATAACACATACTGCAACTCCAGCAAACTATTTATACCATGCTCCTTTCTACAGCCTCGGAGAACTAATTATTAACAGGACAGGATCCCCCACGGATACACTCAGCAAATACTACGGTATGCATTTTTCCTTTAGGAATTTACTGCTACGCGCAGGCCGTCAGCATCACGCTCTCAATTTTGTTTAGGAGCTGAAGAATGATTGATCTTATTGATTTATGTCAACAGTCTGACATGGCCATATCGACCAGTGGTAATTTTGTAGGAGGAGCTGGGAAGAGAACTGGAGATAGCATTCTCTGTGGCACACCATCCTGCCCAAACAGAAAATGATGTTAGAGATGTTGATATAGCCATCGACAGGACCGCACTGGGACTCAAAAAGACGTAAGTGAGCAACGAGAGATTTCCCACGACCGTGTTTACAGAAAATCCACTGCTAAACACCCGACTGTATAATTATAATCTATTACAATTATGCAAAGAAGTAACATTTCAGAAAGGCCTTCTCATTTCCCATTCTTAGCATTGAATACTTTTGTTTTGCAGCCAATCAACTAAATTAGCCCTAATCCTGTTTCATTCATAAACACAAAGAGGATATTAGAGAGGGGAGAAGTGAATAAATGGGAAATTCACTTAGGAACCCAGGAATTATTTCGTTTCATGTATTTCTGGACTAGAAACCATCATGGAGAAAAAAGTCAACTTACAGCAGCTTTACTGAATTTGCTAACTGCACCACAGAAGCCCCTGGAAGAACGATCAGGAACAACAGCACTTCAGTGCCTGGAAAAGCAGTTGCCTTTGGTAGCAGCTGAGTGAAGCAAGGAGAGTTAAAAAGTTCATATACCAAACGTCCTGACCCAGGACAAGTCAAACTCAAAAAAAGCTTTAGTGGAGATTTTCCCTCACCAGACACATAGAGAAGAGCTGCTTTATACTGCTTCTAACAACTGTCACCTTTTATTGGAAAATCAGTTTAGACCTACACACACCGATGCTTCCTGAGAAGCGGATACAGAAAACATGAATGAGCAGTATTTCAGTTTTATATAGGCTCTAAACATTATAAAGCACTAAAGTAAAACCCCGAAATGCTTAGGAAAAACAAAGACTTCTTTCCATTTTAAAAGCATATGGAAACGTAACTATGGTAGCCAGTGGCAATCCTGAGACCACAGTCCTGAGTCCTGCAGTTCTGAGACCACATCTGGTATAGGCAGAAGAAGGCACGAGCTCCTGCAACAGCCCTGCCAGCACCACACCTGGTATAGGCAGAAGAAGGCAGGAGCTCCTGCAACAACCCTGCCAGCACCACACTTCTCCCAGGGACTGCAGGAGGGTGGAGAAGTCTATCTTACTGTAGTATGAAATGGGATCCTGATTTAGCCAACACAAACATCCCACCTCTATTACCTTTCAGGGAACACCCACTTAGCATCCTGGCCAAGAAGACAGCACCAAACCACCCAAAAAACTGAGCTTAAATCTCAGCAAGAAGTGGTGGGAGAGACAAGTGGGGAAACACAAGATGTTTAAAGAAAATGGCATCTTCTTTCTCCTATTATTGAGGAGGCCTAACCCTCCTGACTGGCTTACAATAATGTTTTCTTATTCTAAGAAATGATAACATTTTAGGAAGTTAGATTGCATCTGGAAAGCCATCAGCCTTGGCAGCACTCAGAAAAGTTTTTTCCCAGCAAAGCAGTTAAGACACAACATTTTGCTGAGATAGGGCCTGTATTTCTTAAAACACTACTTCCTCCTTCTCATGTGAAACAAGGCTCTTCTCTTTTGTTCTCACTTGGAATTCATTTCTTAAACTAAATTCTCCTGCACCATAGCAGTGTGCTGATCTCCCATCTCTTGGCCCCCAAACACTCTCTGCAGCTCCATGGCACCTGTGCCACAATACCAGGACAGTTTCTTCTCATGCATGGCTGTCAACTGTTATAAATTATGATTTGTTCTATAAGTGGAAGAAAGGACTCCCACCATCCTCTGGCTGGGATCTTTTAATTGCACCTGTGCATACCTGGTGTCACAGGCACCTCTTGTCACAGCTCCCTCCCTCCCTGCCTGCCTTCTCCAGAGATGTGGGGATGAGTTGTATCAGCATTACATTGCATCATTGTTCCCTACAGTTTGACTGACAAGGCTCCTAAATTAAGGGCAAAACAGTGATGATACATGTCCTGTTTCCTCCTGAAATCTGGACTGAAAAAAAGAGCAACAGAAAACCTCACATAAAACCTCAGTATACGTGGATGAACAGAGGAAGAGGAACAAATCTATTGCTCAGTGTAAACCATGAGAAGATTTTGAAACCTATACGTCCCAAATACTTGGCAATGTGGAAAGGTGCACAATCTTAAATATAACCTTAAGTTATACTCACACATTCCCACAGGCTAAACTAATCTCCATATGACACGGGACAGGAGTATAAATCTTGCATCATCATCTAGATATAGCCAAGTCCTTGAGAAGTCAGTCACCTTGGCAGCTCAGAACATGGCACTTAACTTCATTCAGAGGCCAGACAGTTATCCACGTACCTGCCAATTATTTTTCTCTGGTTACCAAAACAGTTTGTTTACCCAAGACCACAAAGCTCTGTGGATCTTCTGAAAGAAACCCTTCAGAGAGAAAAGGAAAACAATCACAGATAATACTCCAGAAATCATCAGATTACAGCACATTCTCTTGACTCACATCTGTTGAGTAAATAAGTGCTTCGTGCCGACCAGTTTCATTTACTTCCCTCTCCTGCAAGCGGCTGCTGGTTTACTTTCCAGTGGGCTGTTGCAGGACTGTATGTGGGGCAAAAGGATTATTTCCAGCAGAGTCAAACCAGTAGTCTTTTCGCTCGGATTTGTCTCAAGCTGAAACGCCTCTTGTTCAAACCCATTCTCCCAGCAAGATGCAATATTTTAGAGCTGCATGGATGCAAACAGGCCCACACAGCTGAGAACATCTTTAATGCAGCACAGAGCAAGAGGCAGCTGCACACAACGCCCAGGAGAACACCAAATTCAGCCACCCCTCTCCCTCAGGAGCAGTTTCAGAAGCTTACTTTAGGCCATTACAAAATGTCCTGCAGAAGTCAGTTTGCCCTGAGAAACACCCAGCCAGGGAGGGTAAGAAGGTATCAGTACCATGGGATGTTCTGCAGCACCTTCTTGCTGAGAGCACCTCGCTGGGGGCACAAAAGGACTTCATCTTGCCAAAATGGGTAGCTGGAACTGTTACTCTTAGCTCAGTTCTGATCTGGGTTCAACAAGCCTTTGAAACTACTTGTTTCAAGATTAATTCTACTTAAAATGACGACTCAGATAATTTTTTTCTTTGAGTTTTGTTCTATCATCAAGCATCTCTTCAGTGATGAGTATTTATCAATAAACTATCTTAGATCAATTTTCCTAGGCAGGAAAAATAAAAGCAGAGCCCCTCCAGCTGTGACAGCAGTGTTCACGTACATTCTGCATGCAGAAAACACCTGCTGCAGACCAGATCACCCAACTACTGTAATGCTTTGTCATCACACAGCCTCGTACAAGATGCTTCATAGAAAGACACAGAAAGGCCTGGGGCAACCAATAGTAGTAACTCACTCCACAAGAAAACTTAATTACTTGAGGTTAGGAGGGTGCCTGGTTTAAGGCTCAGAGGCAGGGTGGGCTCCTCTGCCAGTGCCTGACCCTACACACCCGGCCACACACGTAGCCGTACCCAGCACTGCTCACACAGGGAACATGCTCACACACACGCATCCACCCTCTCCCACACCTCTACCGAGAGGGAAGAGCCTGCTGCAAACGGCCAGGCTAAGGATTGCATAGCTAGCTGTAAGCCTAGGGATGCTCCTGTTGCCCCTGCTCCCAACTTCTGCCAGCACATCAGCCTGAAGCCTCCCAGGTGGAAGCTTCTACCCCTCAGGGGCCCTACTTGCATTAAATCAGCATCAATAGACAGATAAGGACACTCTGCAATACATACAGAGAGCAAGAGGAAGAATACAATAGAGCAAGTCCTATATTCTCAGATGTCCACTAAACCTTTGTTATTTACCTGCTTACTGCATTTTGGAATAAACGTATTGTAAACCAGGCAAATTCCCAGTTTCTCAAAAATCAGTATTAAAAAGTAGTCTGGTGTGGACAGGTCCCTGTAGGAGCCAAGATACTCTGGGAAAATGCCGAAGCTCTCTCAGTAACTTTTGAGTGTTATTCAAGCTCCCAAAAGAGCCTGGTGATACACAAGAAGCACAGACTGGTTCCCATCTCATTTCGGATGTCCTGAACAACAGCCACTCTGAACCTGGGTGATTTCTCAGATCTGTCCTAAAGAGCTGCAAATGAAGGCTTTTAGATAATTCAAAAAACAATTCAGAGAGTAAGTGTGGCATTTACATTTGTATTTTAATACAATACACGGAAGTTCAGTATATAAAAAACACAAGAATTTCACCTTTGTTTGAAACATGCACATACATGCACATGGAGTGTTTAGATTATCACCACATGTTAGATGGGCAAGCCTAAGCCTTACTTCACATTCTCATGCCAGTCTTGCAAGTGGCAAAGTCATCTCTAGTGTCTACGTCTACCACTTCTTTTTTTCAGTATGTGTATTTTATTCCTAGTGGGAAGGAAGCAAAACTAAAACTTGTTTTTCTTCCCATTCTGTGCCTATTGCACGACTGTGACCTTTACTCAGGATTTTCAAGGGTGGGAGGTTCAGCTGTGATTGGCACACATTCCACCAGTAGAGTGCACACCAGGTAAACCTACCAGGTACCAGGCATCAATGAAAGTGTTCAGCTGGATATATTCTCCAGTAAAAGCACACATCCAACCCTGCCCAGTGCTATTGCGTGCCCTGCAGAGATGTCTCACAGGTATAAGCATGCAGGGTGCTGCTGCTCTCCCTCTTCTGCCAGCACCCAGCAGCCCCAGCTAGATCTGTGAGCAGCTCCTTCCATAGGCTCCTCCTGCACTACCACATGCCTCCAACCTCATCTAGCAGAACAAGTCCCACTTCATGAGGTACTCCTGCATGTTTTGCCTCCCTCTCTCAGTTCAGTCATGATCATACAGGTTTTTTGGGCATTGACTAGTGAAAAAACTTAAGTCTAAACAGAACACCTCACTATAGTATTTGTCCTCCACCGCAGTTCACTTTTTTCCAAAAATACTTTTTTTTCTCACTTCTCCTCCTCCTACTCTCTTCATATTTTTTTTCCTTTTTTTCATTGTCATCTTTAACTTTAGATATCATGCGTGGATGAGGAAAAAGTCTTCTTGAATAAGTTTCTGGTGAGACCTTATATTTTAGGATACCATCACCACTACCCTCTCCATCTTCCAAGGGCAAGGTTGCTGCAGGTCAGGGGATATTCCACAGACATTATTTTACTTCCCTAGAAAGATCCTCGTTTTGGTGCAAACTACTTCTCTGCATCTGGCTTTACTAGAATATTGCATTTCTCCATTTCTGTTGGTATCCATAGTCATTCATATTACCTTCCAAAAAGTAATTATTTGGAACCAGTTAAGCCTGTATATGAATTCTGCCTTTGTTTAAAACACATTGTACATATGTATATATTTAGACTGTCATTAAATATTTAAGAGGCTGTCTTCAAACTTCAGCAGCAGCAGCTTTTATTCACTTAACCCTTTGTGAAATTGAAAGTTTGAGGCTGAAATCTTACTGTGGAGGAATTCAGAAAGCCCAGTTACCCTCATGCTGCATAACAAAGGCCAACTCTGACAACCAAGGACACTAAAGAAAACCAGAGGTTTTCTTTGTTTTCCTTTACATCCTGTTTGCTGGTAGTCTAATCATGATAATGTAATTCATTTTAGTCTGCCTCAGCTTTATCTGTTGAGATGCATAACTAGGATGCAAATTAATTAGCTGTGACATACAGATGGATCTTTCAATACAATTCACAGAGATAGCCAAATATACACATGCCCACCCCTCCTTTTTGCAAATGAAGTAAGACACTACACATTTTTCCAGAGGTCAAGAAGTCACCTTTCTTGGTCTTTTCAATCTCCTAGAGAAGAAACATCACATCCAGCAGGCAGGTGGACCTCATGTGAACCCAACACCAAATGTTTCGCCATAGATGAAACCCCATCACAAGTAACTTGTGGTCTGTGCAGCCCCAAGCCTAACACATCATAACACCACCACCCTGTTGACATGAAGTTAGCATGTTTTAAATTCTGGTCACCTAATTTACCTGGCTTGGCCAGGCACCTACCTAGACCAAATCATTCATGCATCACCCTGGCAAGCACTGGTATCTCAAGGCCAGCTCTCCATGGCGAGGGCACCCACATTCCTGTCGTTCATATGAAGCGGTCCCAGCAGAGGATGGGAAAAGTGGCACAGAAAAGCACAACACACAACTCCCAATTCTATGTGGATGTACAAATAGACGTGTCCTGGAGAGTATGTTTTTCCTTCTTTTTGATTAAAACCTTGAGGAGGCATTGTTAAATCCAAGCCCCAAACACATCACAAGAGCCACTCTGTGTGCAGTTTTCAAGGCCCAGATGTATTAAGAGACCCTTCTTTCCCAAGCACTACAGCCTCATTGATGATCAGATGCTGCTTTAGGTGAGATGAAAAAAACTGAGTCCCTTCTACAGCCTTCACACCTGAGTTACACATCAGCACAGAAGCATTTCAACTGGACAGCTGTGTCATGCTACCTTGGGAATGTGACCCTGATGGATTTTATAAAGGGAGTGGAGCACCAGGCATGGTCCCTACTGGCACAGAGGAGCCAGAGGATGCAGGACCCAGCAGGACGCAGTGTTGGGAGAGCAGCAGATGGCACACTCTGCTGTACATCGGCACCGAGACACAAGTGAGAAGGGGCAGCAGCTCTGCCAGGTGCCCTCGCTCTGGTAAGATGCTGGGTCAAAGAGCTGCAGCATCTGTAGTTCAATTCTTGGAGTAATTTTATTGTCAGCATCAGTTTTTAGTTCCTGTCTTTTTAACAGCAGCACTGCAACAAATGCTGAAGCCCCGCACCCCAGATACAACCACATCCTAGCGGCAAGTATGTTTTCTGTATGAATAGCACAGCATACCAGTTGGGTTCATGCTATCATATCCCGAGGGTTGCTATGTACAAATCTCACTACAAAATAAGTGGCAAAGACACTTTAGGAAGAGCAGAACTCACAGGGAGAGGTCTATCTCTTATCAGACCAAATGGCATAGCTGTAAAAAAACAGACTCACGTGTAACCACAGGCAGGTATGTTAGGTTTTATGACAACTTGACAGCACACATACTGTAGTATACAGCAAATAACCAGGATTTTTCCCATCTGTAAATTAGCTCCAGTTGCTGAGATCTAAAAACCAAAAACCAACACACCCTGAAAGGCTGCAATAGTCAGATCTCCTTTCTTTCCCATAACAAATATTCCCTGAGGGAGATCACAAGCCAAAGGGACCCCCAGGTGACAACATAAGCTTAGCTTAATGTCTCTACTGAGCACCTGGCACGGACACTGTATCGCTTCCACGTGTGCATCGTTTCACCACTCACCCATCAGTTTCCTGAAAGTGAATGGGATTAAAAGTCCACTGAGTATTTGCACTGCTGTTTCCTCCCCCTCTGTAGCAGAATTACAGTAACCAAAAGATGAGCAGAGTTCACCCGGGCACACGCAGGCTTCCCGACTTTGCAATGCTGACCTTCCCGGTCTCTTCCCAACCCCCGGGGATAGTTTCGATGGAGAAACAGTCAGCCAGTCGGATATTTTCACCAGTATTAATGCCAACATAGCTTCTTCCCAACTGCTCTCCAGAAGTATTTTTCCACCCACGTTCCCCTGTGCACCACAAAACCCTCCAGCCGTTGGCAGCCTTGGGTGCAGCTCCACTTCCCATCACTCAGCGCTGTATGGCTGGTCTGTTTTAATTCAGTGTCTAATTCATGCTACCCAGAAAATAGTCTCATGTGAAAAACTTCATACACAGGCACCTATTCTGCAGCAAACATAGCGGTGGTCGGCATTTAAATGAACTAATCAGTTGCAAACGGCTTAGTCAGCATCGCAGTCCTGGAGGTAATTCCCAGAAGCGATTTTCCCGGCAGCTATATATAAAAACCTGAAAAGCAGACTGGAAGACAAGGGCAGCAGTACAGTGAGACAAAATTTGGCTTCACAGTGACATTACTAACAAATACAAATAAAAGTCGAGGAAAGCCAAGCAACCAGGTGTTCACAGAAAGCACACGGTGAGCTCACATCACTAGTGTATCCTCTCACATGTAAAAACCAGAAACTCACACACGACACGAACACAGCCAGCACTACACTCCTTCTTCCTTCGTTATTTACTGATACTGTGCTCGTTTGAACTGAGAGGAGAAATATGGCAAGGCAAGTTACTGGCTCGTCTATGGAGATACACAGACACCGGTAACATGCCGAGCCGGAGAGCGCATCCCAGCCATCGCCCTTCAGCAATCAACCCACTTCGGGAGCTTGGCTCACATGCGACCTGGAGAGAGCTGAGGACTCGTACAAAGTTTGTCTCAAGACAGGCAACGCACAGGGCACCTGGCGTAAGAGGCGCTCGGGGGACAAAAGGCAGTGCCAAATGCCAGCGCATCCTCCAATAGCACCTCCGCCGCTGGCAACGTTTGGAAAGCTATCGGGCTGCGGATGCAGGTCGTCAGTCCCTGGGCAAGCAACGCCATGGCTGCAGGACACTGCATCGCCCTTCAACGCCTCCCTGCCGGCTCCCCCAGCCAAGGCAGCACGGAGCCAGCCGGCAGCCTCACGGAGAACCGGAGAAGCCACCGACTTGCCCACAGGAGTGATGAAGGCTTTCCTCTGGCCACTGCCAGCGCATCGGCACCCATCTGTTCACATCTGCCCGGCGGCCCGGGCCGCCTGCAGCGTAGGGCATGCCAGCATGCCCTGCGGACACAGGCACGGGGAAGGGGCACCGCTCACTTACTTTTCGTATTCGGCGTTGTCTCGATCGCAGCGCGAATCCTTGTGCTTTTGCCAGTCTTTGCCATGCTTGCAGGTGGTCAGGAGGACAACATCCTCTCCGTTATGGACGTGATATAAGGCATTCCTGGTGTCTGACCCTATCCCCGTCAGGTACCTTTTCCCCTTGAATACCAACATGTACTTCCTGAGAGGAGGGATGGTGTTAAACCTCAAAAATCCCTTCTCCCCTCCTGTCCTAGGATGATCCTTAGAAAAGAGCGGGATAGAAACGTCAAAGTTGGGTCTGAAGTTTTCAGTACTGATGCTGGCTTTGGCCAGCATAGCCTGGCCAATATCGAACCCCACATCCTCAGTGTAGTCGGGCCAGGTGCCGGAATATAAATTAAAAATCAGGTGGTTTCTGCCGTTGTTCCACAGGTGGAGGCTCTGCACCTTGGAGCGGAGGTTATGCACATACTGGGGCGAGAGCTGGTCCCGGTCCAGCGTGTCCAGGCTGAGGACGAAGAGGCAGGCCTGCCCAGGGTCCGAGGTGTAGAACCGGGAGCCCTCGATAGCGGCCAGGACATTCTGGTAGCTCTCGGCGATCTTCTCCCCCTTCTGCTGCGGGTACACGTAGACCTTGAAGCCGTTTTTCCGGCACTGGGCGAAGTCGAAGCAGGACTCCATGCGGCAGCGGCGCCCGCGGTAGAGGCCGGCGCT
>VZRN01000476.1:0-113221 GCA_013397935.1 Dasyornis broadbenti | reverse complement strand
TTGGCGGGCGTCACGTCCGGGGGGGCGGGGCTTCCGCCGCGCCCATTCATAACCCGGCGGGCGGGGGGCGCCGCTGCTGGGGCGGTATTGGGGGTTTTTGTCCGGCGGTGCCTGTATCGGCGCCTTAGGGCTGCCCCCGCGGGGCGGTATCCAGCAAGCCCCACCTCGAGGGCTCCTTCTGCCCGGCCTGCTCCGCCCCGCCCCCCTGCCAGTGCAGCCCTCAGTCCCCAGCCGGGGATGCCGCGACCCCGCTCTCTGCCAGCGGTGCCGGCGCCGCCGCTGCCGCCCCCTGCCGAGCGCGGCGCCGCTGTGTTGGAGCCACCTCGAGGGAACAGACCCCAAACTGGGGCTGAGACCCAAAAACCCAGTTACGAGGTGCCTGGTAACAAGCGTTCTGTGTGGTGCAGGGCTGGGGACCGTGCTCGCGGCCCCTCTCCCCGGCGGGGAAGGCTGGGAGAGGCGGAGACGTGGCTCCGCTGCCAGCGCTGGGGCTGCTCTCGCGCCCCGGGCCACGCGGCTCTCCCGCCACCGCCGGCCGGGATGCTGTGTGGTCGGGAGCAGGCCCTGCGCACCGGGGCTGCTCCTCGGGGCTGGCAGACAGCAAAATGCAGATTAGCGAGTGGTCCGTAGGGAGCTGCCTAAGCACCCAGCCATCCCTGCAGCTACGTGTTTGAGCTTAACCTCATCCCCTCCTTGGCATTCAGTTCTATCGCCAGCAGCCTGTGTTCTGGGAGAGCCCTCATCACTCAGGCAGGACGTTCTGTACGGTGAACCCAGGCTGGAGAGGGTGGCAGGAGCACAGCTGGGGACCCAAACTTGCTTTGGCATCCACAGTGCTGGAAGGAGTGATTGCAGTGCTGATGAATGTGTCTGTTTCTGTCCTGCTAGCTTAGCACATAATAGTGGGGAAATTACCTGGGATGGGCTTCAAGGTACTTGCACAAGCCCCTGTCCCAACGTGCGTTCCTTGACACTCATATCCAGCATTAAAACGGTAACGGATTTGCCTTCCCTGGGTTGCAATCCCCCTCTCCAGCTGCCAGGTATAGAGGGGTCTTATACCACCAGAGGGACAGAAAGCCCACATCAGCCAAAACTTCCTCATCCTTGCGTTCTTCCATGCATGTCCCAGGAATGAGCCGAGGCTGCTGATATGTCGTTTACTCGTCTCCCGGCACTGATGCAGATTTGAGGAGGAGAAATGCATGGTAATGTGCATGAAGACTCTGTGTCTGTTCAGGAAATGCAATGAAAGCCTACTATGGTAGGGTGCATTACTGATAGAAAATGAGGGTCAATCCTGTAGTTAGAGCCAAGAGAAGACAATTTCCTTTCAAAATAATTTGACTGTAAGGAGGACTGTTCAGGAAGAAGTTGGGAATAATAAGAAAAAGTCAGATTCTGAGAACAAAGGTGTATCTGTGGCTGGTGTAGATTTAGGTACAGGGGGCAGAAATTTTGGGCAATGACCCAGTAGTGGGGAAGTGTGATTAAATATTAATCTATTCGTTAACCCTGTAGTCCTTCTCTGAAACATTTGTCACAGCGCACATACCAGAACTGGGATGCTGTTCAGGAAAAAAAGAGGTCAGCTTCTTGAAAGGTGAACCAAGGCAGCTCGCAGAGACACCTTCTGTCAGGCACAGGAAGGTGGAATCCCATTACTGCAAATTTGCTCTGCAAATTAAGCCTCTGGGGGCCAGTTTCAAACAGAAAAGAAAGGCTGTGAGCTTTACTGCCTGTGCCAAGGATGGTAGCTGTCGCAAATAGATTTTGAGGATGAGATGTTGGTGAGTCGTGGTACCATAGTGCTGCTGCCTGCAACAGGGAAGTGTAGGAGGGAAGTGAAAGCTGTTGGGTTTCCAGCTGAACTGCCCTGCACTTGGGATAGCCACACTGTTGCCAACTTCAAAGCTCCAGTGGTTACTTTAGGTTTGAATAATTTGGATTTGGAAAAAGGCAATGCTGTTGTCATTTTAGACCCCAAAGAAATAAACTTCTATAGATCACTGCTAGCAGCTTTTATCTGTAGGATTCCTGAGTTATGATATGATTGCTTTAGAGAGACCTAGATCCCATTGTGCCAGACAAGGCCTACTTCAGGAGATGTGTGCATGTCTGTAATTGGGAGAGAGTGGCTATGGTGATCAGTAGCCTTTTTTAAGACCTTTCTAAACCAGCCATCACACGCTGTTTATAACTTTCCTATGTCACAGACTGAAATCAGCCTGTCTCCAGCCCATTTCATTTCTGCTGCTCAGGCCCTGTGGGCAGCATGGCAGGAGTCACACAGCCAGCCTTCAGCTGTTTGGCTGGAGAGTTATCCACAGCCTGGGCAGGCACTGGAGGCAGAGTGCTTCAGAAATGGAAGCCTGTGTTTCTCTGCCTGCATCTGCTACCAGGCAGGTAGACAGTAGAGCAGAAACCTGTGTATAATAGAAATTTTGCCTGAAGACAAGGAAGAATCAGTGGCAAAGGGGTATTTTCAGTGTATCCACATGGCAAGAACATGAGTCACCAGCCCCAGGTTTGCTCTGGCCACTGCTGCCTGCTAAGGGTCTGCAAGGTTGCAGGTGGCTTTTGACCCTGGTTCATTACCCTTTGCACTCTTCCAAATAATTTATATCTTCATGTGGCTGGTAGTTGTCTGGGAATCTGTCCAAGCCTTTAAATGAAAGGCCAGGAGAGGGAATTGGTTTTCTATTTCTGACCTTGCAGCTTAACACCTGCCCAATCTGTGGCAAGTCACTTGGGGCCTAATTCTTAGAGAGGTAGATTAGTGTGGACTCCTCATTTTGGGTCTCTCTTGGTGTTCAGCTGTAGTTTTAGATGCCTTCAAAATTTAATTTCTCAGAGTTCCTGGCTCAGCTGTCACTTAAATCTGGAGGTACCTTCCACTTTTTTAATGTGGAAAATTTCCTACTGGTTCACGCACTTGGATGCATGTTAGTTTTGATACTGTTGAGTAATGTCCTTGACCAATCCACTGGGCTTTGGATTTTTCTACATCTACAGGGTTCAAACCTGAACATAGAACCTTGCTTCTGGCACTGAAATCCACTCAAAGCACAGGAGAAAAATGCTGTCTCCTGTCTCTATTCCCTTTTTTTCAATCTGGTAACTCTGTGCTTAAAAGTGCTTGCCCAAGTAGGAGACCTAGAACCACCCTCACACATTCCAGGAGAGCATCCTCTCCAAGGAGGTGGAGTGGAACTCGCCTCATGAGACTGGCTTGTTATAGGTTACTTCCTGGGGTAACCAGTCTATTAGACTATGTGTGGGTCTCACATTTCTAGCTAAATTGATAATGTTTTCCTGGCTAATAGGACAGCATGAGAGCTGATTTATCACCACTGTCAAGAGTGTCATCATCCTCGGGGGAAAAAGATAAAAATACAGTGGAGCTAAGATGTTTGGAAGGGCTTGTTGATAGGCACACATGCAGTTAAAAACTTACTCTGTTCCTTGATTAGCTCAAATCACCATTCTTTGTGCCACACACATGCTTTTCCCTGGCTAAGTGCAACAAGGATTCCCAAAGAATTAAGCAAAGCCTTGCAGAGCCAGCAGCCTGGAGCTCCAGGCTTGGCTATTTATATGCCTGGTTTCCACAGATGCCCAAGTACCTGCAGATGCCACTTTGTTTTGGGTGATCATACACAGATTGAAGAGCGAAGCTTTTAGCAGAAGTCCTCACTTGAATGCTGCAGGAAAGAAACTCACTCCTATTTGTTCACCTTCTGGTGGGAGGTAAAGTCAGCACTCTCCCTTTATTCAGTGGTTGATAATGTCAGGTTAAAATTTGAAAACCTTTTTTTTAAGTCCACTCCCCAGTCTGGAAAGATTTAAACTGCCTTACAAACTGTCTCTGCCTTGGAATTGTGAGGTGGTTTGACCCTGGTCAAATGTCAGGCACCCCCAACATCTACTCACTCATTCTCCCCTGCCACAGCTGGGCAGAGGAGAGAAAAATAATTAACACACACAGGGCTCATGAGTTGAGATAAGGAACTGGGAGAAGACACACTCAGAGCAAAACAGGCTGAACTTAAAGTTGCAAAGTGATTTATTGCTAGCAGAGTCAGAGGAGTAAATGAGAAGTGAAATAAAACCTTCAAAGACACCGCTTCTCTGCTTACCTCCCTCCCTCCTTTCTAGTAGCAGCACAGGGGGACAAGGCATGGGGTGGGGAGGGTAGGTCAGTTCATCACCAAGATCATCTTCCACTGCTGAGGGAGAGGAGTCTTTTTCTCTGTGTAGCTGTGGGTCCCAAATTTCACAAGCAGCAGCCCGCCTGAACCTGCCGCAACGTTAGCTCCCCCCACGGGCAGAGAGTCTTCCCAAAACTACTGTGGCGTGGGGTCCCTCATCCACAGGGTACAGACCTCTGAGGCCAGGCCATTCCACCTCCGGTGCAAGGCCTGCTTCTCCACTGGGACTCCCGCTGAACCACAGCCTCCTCTAGGCATCCACTCGCTCCAGCGTGAGGCATCCCCCCACGGACTGCGAGTGGATCTCAGCATCCCCTGTGGACCCCATGGGCTGCAGGGGCACCACCTGCTCCACCATGGTCATCACCACGATCAGCACAGATCTTGGCTCCAGCGCCTGAAGCACTCCCTCCCTCTCCTTCTCCACTGGCCTTGGTGTCTGCATGTTGTTTTCCCTACATATTCTCACCTCCTCCTCCTCTGGCTAAAAAGAAGTGCATGCACCCATTGTTTTGATTTCTTCTTAAATATGTTATCACAGAGGCGTAACTGACATCTGTAATTGGCCCAGCCTTGGCCAGCAGCATGTCCATCATCTTCAGAGCCATCCAGGATTGGCTCTGCTGGACATGGTGAATGCAATTGAGAAGCTTCACACAGGGGCCATCTTTGTGGGCCCCCCCCCACTAGCAAAAACTGGGCCAAGCAAAACCAACATAAATTGTCCTTGCCCAGGATTGTGTTGTTTTATCAAAACATGAAGAGGGGAAAGAAGGGAGGGGAAACACAACAGGCTTTCAAATAGCTGTTTGTGGAACATTGATTTTCTGTTAAAATTATTCCTCACTGGGGCAAATTAAAGAGATCTTTGCTCCACAAATAAATACTAATGCTATGGTTACTTATCATGTCTTGGTAATATCACAGGGGAATAAAAATATTGACTCTTATCCATTGAAATAGCAGAGATGTAACTGAGCTTCAACATTGCAACAGCTGTTTCTCATGTCCTCAGAAATAACTGGCTGTTTAAATGTGAGAAAATCACAGTGGTTTTATAATGAGCTTATTTTTAAGGAAAAATGTAACTGCCCTTTGTTAAGAAGGTGAGATTTTCAGGTGTGTTGGAGGGATAGCAGTGTAGGCACCTGATTTACTATGATATTAAACAGATAGTAAAACCAGAAGCTTATAAATATTAAGATCTTAATCTCACAGTAGAGCTCTGCTGGGGAAAAGCCAGAGACAAACAAGGCATTGCCTGAAACTTGCTGTAGGGTCGGGGCCCTGGTGTGCTGGTTATGAAGCAGGATGGCTGTGCTGAGGGTCTGAATATGAGCAGCTGGATCTCACAGTAGCATTGTATGAGATTCTTTTGAGGACTTAGAACTCTGTGGCTATTTTGAGTGCATCAATTCGTAAAAATCTCTCTTTAGGTGCAACCCAATTTGGAAACAACTTAAATAAATGAACATCTAACATGGTAGTGGGGTGGGAAACCTCCCGGGCTGCCTCAATGCCTGCTCTCAAGTGTGACCAGGATTGGAGGTGGCCTGGGGGTGACAAGCAGCAAAGTTCCTGGGTCCCACGTGACTCTCCCTGTGCAGAGCTGGTGGCACAGTTCCCCACCTGAGTTTAACTTTTCTCTCCATATCCCCTGGGAAGAGACTTGGTCAGCAAGTGCTCTGGGGAAGGGTCTCTCCCTGCACTGTCCTGCCAGGCAGGAGGTCCAGCAAAGGGGGACATGACCAGCAGGAGAGCAGCCGGGTGGTGGGCAGCATCCTGCCAGAAGCCCCGCAGAGGTGCTGTGCCATGGGTTAAATCTCCGCCTCCAGTTTTGGGAAAGAGCTGGCAAACACTTCCACTTTGCAAGTGAGTTTGTGACCAAGGAGGGGAAAGGGAGGCATTGAATGACTGCACGGGATGCCACTCTGTCCCAAGTATTTCACAAGGCTTTTTTAATTAGCACTCTGCATATTGCTTCTCCTGGCGTGTCCCTGGGTTTTGCTGGTTGTTCCCTCCCCTCGTATGCTGGATGGGGAGCGCGTGGGGACTCGTGCAGCCTGCGAGGAGTCTGTGTGTAGCCAGCTGGGCTTTGGCCCCGAGCCTCACTGGGACAAAGGGTCGGCTCCAAGGGCTCCTCAGCCACAAGCTGCAGGGCTCTTTCCCGCAGTGTGTGTTTTCTCTGCAGGCTGCCTAATAATAACTGCTTCACTGCAAAGGCAGGCTGGCGAAGGGAAAGCTCCTGGGCGGGTGCTATCCCCAAGAGCACCAACAGTCTTAGCAGAGCCTATTTATTGGAGCTTCTTTCTTTGAGGAGTAATAACTTCCAGATTTACTCCTTTCTAACTGAGCATCTTTCAAAGTGGGTGTAGAACTATTTAAATAGCTTCTGTGGAGGTGGGATGAGAAATTGCTCTTATTCCATAGTCTGCAATCAGCACCAAACAAGCACTTTTCTCCACTGAACACACAAACAGGAAAGTATCTGCCAGCAGCCTCAGCACTTTAGAACTGATTTTCTGCTCGTTGGTGTAAGACACAAGGAATTCTACTAACATCAACAGTTTCAATAGTGTAGTTTTATTTTACTTTATTCTAAATCCAGTTAAATCTCCATATTGTTTTCACCCCAGGGACTTCACAGTGACTGTAGTCCAGGAGCAGATGAACCCCCACACTGGTGCATGGCCAGTGCAGAGCTGCTGTATCCCTTGCCACCCAGCATAGCTGGGCCATGGCATGGCTCTGCACAGCCCTTCACCTGGGTTTTGGATGGGTCAGGGAACAGCTCAGTAACCCACTTCTTCCTGGACAGCCAAATACATCATGCTGCACCAGAGAGAGGAGTTTTCCTGGAGGAGGTGGAGTCTATGAATGTCCTGAGGTGCCCTCCTGAGATATCTGAAGTTGGTCCCTTTGCTTTTTCTACTGACTTGCAGAAAGAGCCTCAAACCTAAGGGCAGGCAGAAAAGACCCAGTGAAGGATAAAGAGTGCAAGGCGCCAGACTTCTCCCTGTTTGGATGGAGCAGAAATGCAGTGGGGAGCAAAGAGTACAAAGAAGTCCCAGGCCTTCAGAGTTGTCAGAGGGGAGCCAGGCTCCCTGGTGGCTTCCAGAGGGAGCTCCTGCCCCCTACCAAGTCAAAGTGTCACCATTTACCCCAACAAACCCCAACAAAAGTTCAGGTCCTTGCTGAGTCAGTTCTGTAGCTGGTGATGTGTGTATTTTCGTGCACGGCTTTCTTTCCTTTTGGTGCAAACATGGGTGGCAATCTGATTAGCTTATGATTCATGATTTGGCTAATGTCCCTACTTCCCCCAGTCCCCACCTGTTCAAATAACTACTACTGTAATGTAGGCTGTTAACTTGAAATAACTTTTCCAACCCCTTTGCTAAATGAGTTCTGGAAACTCTTTAAGTTTTGTCCAGGAGCAGAAGTTGTAATTATTTAACTTAAATGCTTTACAAACTAAGTCAGCCTGGTGCAAAACTCTATGTGAGCATTTAACAAAAAACAACTTCACTTTGAGCTGTTTCTATTCAACTAATGCTGTGATCAGGCATGCTGTTCTGGGAGGCCTGACTTCCAGACCCTACTGCTTGGTACTGCTCCTTGCCAAAGCCCATCCCCTCCCCAGCTCTGCCACGCAGAAGTACAGCTTCTCTCCCAGCCCTGACAGCAGGAGCCAGGTAAGCAAACCCTCCCATTCAAGGAGTCACAGTTGATCTGGAATATTGTGCCAGAGCAGGGTGAGGAAAGGCTGCTCCAGGCTGTTTGAGTGCCAGACCTCAGCAGAGCAGAGGGAAAGCCTGCACAAGCAGCCATTGAGGCTGGTGGCTTGAGCCACCTCTGCTACTGTCACATGAGCAAGCTGGGCACTGCTCCTTTGGTCACCTGTCCCGTGCCCATCACTCACCACTGCAGTTAACTCAGCCCAAGGGGGTTGTTACAGCAGTGGCTCCATATGCCCTCTGCACCAGCTCAAACTGATCAATCAGGCTCAGGAAAACTTCCCAAAAGCCTTAAATTATGTAAGTGAAACAGTCAAATAAAAAAGGAAAAAAAGGAAATATTGGTACTGAACTCACCAGAGGATTGATTTAGTCTATTCCCCAACTGGCTGAGATATTGTTACATAAAAGTTGGATAATTTTGAAGCATACATTTCAGCCTCAGTGCTTACAACCCTAAGGAAGACCAGCAGGCAAATCCTGGTCTCACCCAGTCCTCTTCTGGCCATGAGTTCCCCTGCGCTTGCCTGCGTCATTTCCTGCAACCCTCTGCTGCTGGTTTGGTGTCCTGTAGTGTGTTTAGCTCTTGCTTCCTCCATTCCAATGGATGTCTAACCTTCTGTAAATCCACTCTTCACTGGTGGCAGGTCCTCAGGCTGGGTCATCATGGGCACAGTGCAGAGCCTCTGAGACTCCCAAAACCAGGTGGAAGGCAGCAGGGAGAGGAATAGGTGTGTGACTGTGCTGCTGCAGTCAGCATCCAGGTTTTTCACCAGGGTAGGTAATGCTTTGCCTGTGGGTAAAAGCAGTAGGTTCACCAAGGAAGTGCCTCTCCATAGGTGGTGTGCTGATTTCACCCCTGGCAAACAGCATTAATATAATACATCAAAGCTGGCTGCATTAATAGCAAACCAAGGGAAAGGATTTGCTATACATGCTAGCTACTTTTCAAATGTAAATATCTGTTTTAAATCAGATTAAGACAGAAGGAAGCCTAGAGAATGCCAATAATTAATACATTATAAAGGAATAAACATCCAGGGCATCAAAAGTTAAAACACAATCACCAAGATAAAAGTAATCCATCTTCTCCACACAGCCTGCTCTGCTGCACAAAGTGGATGTGAATCCTCATCTCCATTTCCATAGGTAGGTGGTGAGTGTAAACTCAAAGAAGCTGCTTAGAAAATAAGAAGACTTCTCAAGCACAGCTGAGATAGCAGAGAACCCTTGGGCTGGGCTTGGCTGGACTGGGCTGAGCCCAGCTCAGCTTAGCTCTCCAGACTCACCGGGTTCAGTGAGCCATGCTGCTGCACAAAGGGAAAGGGAACATTTTGCAGTCACTTCCATTCACTGGCATGACCTTGATCTCTTCAGGGTGTGTACAGCTGGCTTCTGTGGCTGTAAACCAGTTAGAAAGGTGGAGTTTGGGATCCTCAGTGAGCCTTGAGTGGACCTCAGAAATACTTTGCCCTGGGTTCTCTTCTTTTCCCCACATGAGAAGCACAACAGCCTCTCCCTCTCTCCCCTCCCTTCCCCATGCACATAGTGTTACAGCTGGGGTTACAGCAGGACCCTCAAAATTTACATATCTCCTCAACATTCAATCTTAAACGAAGATAAATAGGAAACTCAAGGGAAAGTGGTAAAAATTCTATCCCCATTTCATAGTTCTTACAATTCACATGGCACTGCCTTTGGCAGCCTGGCAGTGCCTTGTGCTTTTACTTCCTTCTTCAGCTTACACTGGAATAGCAGCGCTTACTCTGGCTTTGCTAAGCTCACCCAGGGCACCAGACTGCATCAGGCTTTGTGTATCAATGGTAGCACAGATCAGGAGGCCCAACCAGCCCACAGTCCATGCATGAGAGGGGTGAGCTTCACTGAAGGCAGACACACAGTGCTGCTAATGTTTGGAAGCTGCTGTTCACCAGTGAGCAAGAAGCCCTGTAGCTGCTGGTTTCACTGACTGGTCTGTGTACCAGTCCCTGGTTCCTTATTTTCAGCTCTAGATACCAGAAAAGAAACAGAAATTTCTTCCCAGACCTCTTAGGAGTTGTGTTGCTGACTTAAAGGTTTGCAAAACGTCCCCAAATGAAAACATGGCTTAAAAGCCAGATCATGGAACTACAGAATGGTTGGAAGGGACCTTCAACAAATAGCTAGTGCATCCCCCTGCCATAGGCAGGGTCATCTTGCAATAGATCTGGTTGCTCAAAACCCCATCCAAACAGACCTTAAACATTTCCAGGGATGGGGCACCCACAACCTCTGGGAAACCAGTTACACTGTGACCACCCTCACAGTAAATAATTTCTTCTAATATCTGTATTGGGTGTGCATGGCAAGACTCTGGTAGCAGGGGGGCTATAGAGGTGGCTTCTGTGAGAAGCTGCTGGAAGCTCTCCCATGTCCAGCAGGGCCAATCCCAACCAGCTCCAGGACAGACACACTGTTGGCCAAGGCTGAGCCCATCAGAGCTGATAATAATGCCTCTGTGATAACATATTTTAGAAGGGAAATAAAAAAAATATTGCATGGAGGTAATTGCAGCCAGAGAAAATTGGAGTGAGAATATGTGAGAGAAACAGCCCTGCAGACACCAAGATCAGTGAGGAAAGAGGGGCAGGAGGTGCTCCAGGTGCTGTAGCAGACATTCCCCTGCAGCCGGTGGTGCAGAACATGGAGAGGCAGCTGTGTCCCTGCAGCACCTGGAGGAGACCACACCAGAGCAGGTGGATGCCTAAAGGAGGCTGTGATCCCCTGGGAAGCCTCCACTGGAGAAGGCTCTGGCAGTACCTGAGGACCCATGGAGAGAGGAGCCCACACTGGAGCACGTTTCCTGGCAGGACTTGTTGACCCCATGGGGAACCCACCTTGGAGCAGCCTGTTCCTGAAGGACTGTACCTCATGGAAGGACCCGTGCTGGAGCAGTTTGCAGAGAACTGCAACCTGTGGGAAAGACTCACACTGAAGAAGTTCATGGACTGTCACCCGTGGGAAGGACTCTCCCTGAGGGGGAAGAAGAGGCAGAAACAGCCTGAGATGAACTGACCAAAACCCACATTTCCCTATGCCTTGCAGTGCTGTGGGGGAGGACATTGAGAATAATGAATGAAGTTAAGTCCAGAGGCTTAACTTAACTTAAGAAGGAGGAAAGGACGGGGGAAAGTGTTTTTAAGATTTGGTTTGCTTCTCATTATCCTGCTCTGATTTTGATTTGTAGTAAATTCAACAAATTCCCCCAAGCTGAATCTGTTTTGACTGTGATGGTGATTGCTGAGTGATCTCTCCCTGTTCTTATTTCAACCCACAGGCCTTTTTTATATTTTCAGTCCCCTGTCCAGCTAAGGAGAAGAGTGATAAATTGGCTTTGGAGGGCACCTGGGACCCAGCCCAGGTCAAATCACCACATATCTAATCTAAATCTATCAGACTTTCAGTTTAAAACCATTAAAGCCTTGTTCTGTCACTACAGACCCTGAAAAAAAGCCTCTCTCTGTCTTTTTTGTGAAATCTTTTTAGGTAGTGGAAGGCTGCTGAAAGGTCTCCCTGGAGCGTTCTTCTCCAGGCTGAACAGCACCAACTCAGCCTGCCTTCATAGGAGAGATGCTCCATCCCTCTCTTCATCTTTGTGGCCCTCCTCTGGACCTGCTCCAGCAGGTCCATGCCTTTCCATTACTTGAAGTCTCAGAGCTGGATGTCGTACTCCAGGTGAAGTCTTGTAAGAGCAGAATAGAAGGGGAGCATCAGCTGGCCATGCTTCTAATGCAGCCCAGGGTACGATTTGCTTTGGCACAATGTTCCAAGTTGAAATCACTGCAAACAATTACAAACTGAAGACTAAGGATACTCTGGGATTTCTTTTCACTTTGTGACCCACTTCATATGGACAAAATCCTCCTGCTGTCCCTTGGAAGCTCAGGAACACACTCATTTAAAAATAAGCTGAAAAAATGATAACATTTCCCACATGCCTCTTTTACATTTCCCTTTCTTTCTCATTTTCATTCAAACCCCATGCTGGGCTGAAGGGAGCCCCAGGCTAGGCCACAGTGTGGACAGATGGATAGTGTGGGCAGTTGGCCCCTTGCACCTGACACGACAGGGATGGAGGTTACTGCCTCCACCACCCACTGATAAATCTGTGCTTTCTGCCAGCAGAAGCAAAGGCAGTTTCAGTCATTCTGGGAGAAAAGCTGGCTGCAGCCCAGAGTGGCCATGCCATCATGGAATTGTAGAATCATTTAGGTTGGAAAAGACCTCTTAGATCAAGTCCAACTGCTAACCCTGTACTGCCAAGTTCACCACTAACTATGTCCCTAAGTGCCACCTACACATCTTTTAAATACCTCCAGGGATGGTGACTCTGTCACTGCCCTGAAAGGCCTGTTCCAGTGCCTGTCCACCCCTTGAACGTGAAGATTTTTTTTCCTAATATCCAATCTAAACCTCCCTTGGTGCAACCTGAGCCTATTTCCCCTTTTCCTGTCTCCCTTGTTACCTGGGAGTAGAGCCTAACCCCCATCTACAGCCTCCTTTCAGGCAGTTGTAGAGAGTGATAAGGTCTCCCCTGAGCCTCCTTTTCTGCAGGCTAAACACCCCCAGCTCCCTCAGCTGCTCCTCATCAGACTTGTGCTCCAAACCCTTCATCAGCTCTATTCCCCTTCAATGTCCTTGTTTTAGTGAGAGGCCCAGAACTGAACACAGGATTTGAGGTGTGGCCTCACCAGTGCTGAGTACAGGGGGACACTCACTGCCCTGGTCCTGCTGGCCACACTGTTTCTGATGCAGGCCAGGACGCCATTGGTCACCTTGGCCTCCTGAGCACATGCTGGCTCACGTTCAGTCACTTTTGGCCAACGCTTCCAGGTCCTTTTGCACCGTGCAGCTTCCCAGGCACTCTGCCGCAAGCCTGGAGTGTTGCATGGGGTAGTTGTGACCCAAGTGCATCACCACACTGCTACAAGGGCTCTGGCTTTCCTGCACTAGGTCTACATCACCATCATCATCCTGTCTCAAAGCATCCTCCAGGTACCTCCTGAAGGTCCCACCAGTGCAACTGGAAAGCCTTACAGCACAGGCTGGGCCTCTCACAGGGATGGAAGAGCAGGTTCCCAAAGTTAGGTCTCTCACTGAGCTTTACAGTGAGCTCTGTAAATTCAGCAATCATTGCTTGCATAAAAATCAGAGAATCAAGGAATGATTGAGGTTGAAAAGGACCTCTGGAGGGCATCTGGTTCAACCCTCCCACTCAAGCAGGGACATCTCGAGATGATAGAATATGAGAGATGCAGTCAGTGACTGTGGTGGTTGGGCTCTTTAACCACAGGTAATGACAAAAATGCCATCCCTCATTGGCTGATACTCTGCCACACAACCAGTGGGATCAGAGGGATTGAACAACAACCAATCAGTCCTTGTCCAGCCCCTCCTTACTGCAGAGAACCCTGGCAAGTGTTCAGATCCAGATGGTACCAACTCCGCGGTCTGGGTTGCATGGAGATGCCAGTGCCACCAGCAGCACTGATGTAGCAGCACACTTGTTACTGCCGTTCTGCCAGAAACTTTGTTCTGCAGAGGCCAGTGAAGCAGCCAGCAATGTCTGCAATCAATAGTTATCCTTTGGAAGACAAGCTGGGTTAGGAGAGAGGACAGTGCTTTGGATTTCTGAGCAAGGAGAACATATCCCCTTGACCAGTGGTTATTTAGACTTCACCATAGCCCTGCTGACAATATCAAAGCCTTCTGGCAGATTGCAGATGTAAGCATGGGCCCTGATCTTTGGCTGCTGCCCAGAGAAGATTATTAATCACTTTGACAAGCACTATCCTAAAGAAGTCTAAACAAGTAGTGCTCCAGCATCAAGATTACAGGTAATATCAAAGCTGTAAAAGATCTGAATTTCTGTCTTGGCCTTGGGACCCCAACAGTTTGATCTGACTAATGAATCACTGTATTTGATCTAATGAATCATCCAATAGTTTGATCTGACACAATGTAATCACTGTGACCAAATATTGTAGAAATTCTTACCAGCTTTGGTCAAAGGGATGTCTGAAGTGGGAATCACCCAGGGGTGGTGCTGAAGGCAAACACTGCTTCCAATACCTGCCGGCACTTACAGGAACCTGAAGCGGGGTTTGTCCTGTTTGTCCTCCGTACATGTAGGTGGTTACCATGTCTGCACTAGATTACACACAACCCTTTACCAATGTGTGGGAGGGGCAAAATGACCTTTTGAGATCTATTGTAGTTTTGCCCTTCATTTCAACAGGACTAAAATCCCACTTGGACAATTCCCACCAAGGACTGGGCTGCTGTAAGGCATCCAGCCCTGCTCACTCCCTGCTGGCCTTGTTGTTGAATCCATACGGTTTTACAAGGTATTCTAGTCTTGAACCCCAGCATTTATCAATTCTATTGCTATTAAGAAAGTAGGCGTTTCAGTGGTGAAAGAAACCAGCAGAATCTGGATTTGGGGACCCAGCTTCACAAGCAATGAACTTTTGTTGTGCATTTTCTGTAATTTTCACAAGCAGAGGGAATGAGCTGAGTTTCACAACATTTTAGGTTCTGGTTGGACTTCCATCACAGGCAAAGGTGATATTTGTAGGTTGAAGTACAGCTTTTATTTACTTTAGTAGCACATCTCCCAGCAGCTTCAACCAGGAAAGAGTTTTGTCCTCGCTGTCTTTCACTGGCAGGGATTTTGTTCCCACGGTCAAGTCAATAACCTTCCTGTTCACCTCCAGCCCTACAGTGCATGGTTGGGCAACATCCTTGCTGTGCTCTCTCTCATGAACAGCCACTTACTTTGGGTTGATTTCTGCCCTAAACAATATTTCTTCATATAACTTAGTTTTTACTTCCTGCCTAAAATTCCAGATTAAATGCCATCTCCTAGCAACTGATATATTTTTGTACCTAGTGTGCTAACTTTCAGTATTTGGATATTGCTCTCTGTTCATTTTGCTGTCTCAGACAGAAAACACTGGTTTCCAGATACCTACTGGTACATTTGTTTGTTAAATTTCTAAACAGTTGAGTCAGTTAAACAGCTAAATTTATATCCACCTGTTTGTTGACTCCATAGATGTCCTTCAGAGGGGGAAAATATGACAGTGTAGTCCTCCTGCATGGTGCGTCTTTAGAAGAGAGACATGGGGCAGGAGCTGCCTTGAAAGGGATGTCTCACCTGGGATGTTTTGGTATGGGGCTCCTTTTCCCACTATGCAAACCCATGGCATTTCTTGACATGTAAAGAAACACTGAGAAATGAGCTTACCACCCTCTGCAGACAAACCACGTGTGTCCTCCCAACAAGGTATGGCAAAAGCCAGTGTTGTCTCTCAAGAGCAGGACAGGGCTGAGTTATGCCCACAGTGAACCTTATATGGACCTTGAGATAAAAAGGAGCCATTTCTTTTTTTGGCTGTTCAGCTCAGATTCTGTGATGTGACTTTTAAACGTATGTGAAGAGGCATTTGCTGCTCTTATCTTTGTAGGTAGCAAGGCAGGAGCTCAGCATGCTGCAGAGAAGGGCTCATGCATCAAACCAGGTGTCTCAATAGAAATTCTTAAAATTTTTGGGATTTTTCTATGAATTTGTCTTCAAGAACCATTAACAAGTAGGGTTCATCTGTACTTTATTAACTTTAGTAAACCACAGTCTCTATCTGAGCTTCCTCAGATGGTCAACAGAGGGAAATGGCATCAGCTTTTAGGATGTGCATCAGCACTGCAGCTGCCTGCTGCAGGCTGGAATGGGGAATCCCCAAGCAGAGCCCATAGACAGATTTTGCAGATGTTTAGTGCTGGTCAGGTGGATCTCTCTAAAATGACAGTGCAGAATCCATCCTTAGACTCTGTTTCTTGTTGTGTCACTTTTCTACGCATGCAAACTTGTCTTTAGCTATTTTTCCTGTTTGCAATGGTTATAAATGGAATTTATGCGTAATAAAAGATGTTGTCCACGAGCATAGAAGAACAACTGATAATTCATGACTTTTATTTCTGTAACTTCTCACTTCCAGAATATCTATTTGACAAACTGTGAGTCATATACATTGGCTTGGACAGATATACTTAGCTCTGATTTGTACAGTGAGATGTAAATTAACAGTTAATTAAATGAAAATTTTCTCTGTGAGCTACTGCCCCCCCTCTCTCCCTTTCCCCCTCATGCCCCGCCCTTCTACTTTAACTCACCAGTGTTTAAAGCCATGATGCCATTGCCTGACAACCTGAAAACATGCCACACACCTTCTCCAGCAGCAGTGTTTCCTTCAGGACTGCTGGCAGGTATGAAGATTGAAGCTGCCCATGACTTCCTGCAAAAACAACATGGCATCAGGACTAGTTACAAACAATGGAGCATTTAACTTCACATCTCTGCTGAAAAAGTACTTCCCACCCCCAGGCTTCAATTGTGCTGCCTCGGAGAGATGGACACTTAGGACATTCTTTAATACCACTTTGTTTTCCTGCAAAAGCCCCTGCAAGGTACTGGCCAAAGCTCTGTTTTGACAGATGAGCCTCAAAGGGCAGATTTGCATCCTGCTAATTCTAAAATTCATTAAATATCCATGTGAGGAAGGATATGTGCAAATGATTCCCTGACAGCTGAGTGGAACCATAGATAGCTGTGATCACCCGATGAGAACACGAATTTTGTCAGATCTTGCTGAGCTGGTTGGGTCTTGCCTGCTACATGTGATGGTGTCATTAACACCTACTGACAGATGTTTTCCTCTCAGTTTGGCCAGAGGTGTCTGCGTGTCAATAGGCAGCGCTGAGTGGAGACATGCCAGCTTTTGGCAATTTTATGCAGTTTGGTTCCAGAAGGATTAAACTGTGCTGTAACATAAAGTAAGGTAACCTTGTGCAGTTGTGTAGAGCAGTATTAGGTTAAAAAAAATTCTGTGCATTGAGGCTTTGTAAAAGAGGATATTTATCAGTTTTCTTAGAGCAGAAGCATTGAAGGCAGTAGATTTTCCCATGCATCCTTTTTCCTCACTTACCTGTTACCCCAGACAGAGCACCACTCACACAGAGGGCAAGAAGCTCTTCTCTAGAGAGTAAGGTCTGGGATGAGCTTTTCCAGCCTGCTCCCCTGCTGTGGCACCTCCTGTTCCTAGCCCCAGCTCTCCCTTGTTCACAGTCCCATGATGGCAGTATCCTGCACTGACATTTATCAAGCTGGGTTCTTTCAGAAGGACAAAGAGCATTAAAATACAGGCTTTGTCTAGAATGGAATGATATATAACCATTTAATAATTCACATGAATGATTTCTCTCTGCACAAGAATCCAGTGACAAGAATCTGTCACTGATGCACTATGTTGGGTTTGAGTGGCAGGGTTTTGGTAGCAGGGGCACTTCAGGGGTGGTTTCTGTGAGAAGCTGCCAGAAGCTTCCCCCATGTCTGACAGCGCAAACGCCAGCAAGCTCTGGGATGGTCAAGGCCGAGCCCGTCAGCAGTGTCAGTAATGCCTCTGTGATAATGTATTAAGAAGGGGGAGAAAACCCTGTTCAGAGTAACAGCAGTGGAGAGAGGAGTGAGAATATGTGAGCAAAACAGCCCTGCAGACACCAGGGTCAGCGAGGAAGGAAGGGGAGGAGGTGCTTCAGGCACCAGAGCTGAGATTCACCTGCAGCCCCTGGGGGCCCCACACTGGAGCAGGTGGATGCCCAGGGGAGGCTGTGATCCCCTGGGAAGCCTGCACTGGAGAAGGCTCCTGGTGGGACCCGCAGATCCATGGAGAGAGGAGCCCACATTGGAGCAGGTTTGCTGGCAGGACTTGTGGCCCCATGGGGAACCCACATTGGAGCAGTCTGTCCTAAGGTACTGCGCCCCATGGAAAGGACCCATGCTGGAGCAGTTTGTGGAGAACTGAAGCCCATTGGAAGGACTCCTGGTGGAGAAGTTTGTGGAGAACTGAAGCACATTGGAAGGACTCCTGGTGGAGAAGTTTGTGGAGAACTGTCTCCCGTGGGAACTATCCCACACTGGAGAAGGGGAAGAGTGTGATAAGTCCTCCTGAGGAGGAAGGAGTGGCAGAGACAACGTGTGATGAACTGACCACAACCCCCATTCCCTGTCCCCCTGATGGGTGTGAATGCTCTGAGAATCTTTACATTGAACAGCACTGATGCGACTTGGGGTCGTTCCACATGAATTGGTGCTACACCACATGAGACTTGTTCAGGAAGAAAGAAGGGCTTACAAAAGAAAAGGTAGCAAAGCAGGCCATGAGAGGCTGGAGTGAGTTGATACCAAATGGCATGAAGAGGCAGAAGTAGGGACCAGGAAGAACAGGAGATGTGTTGGTGAAAAGGCAAAAGGGAGAGCCAGCAAGGAGACATAGGAATGGCAAATGATCTTTGTAGCAGCAATTTGAATGGACATGTGCCAGGAATGATTTCATTTGTCAGGGGTGGATGGAAGGATGCTGCAGTGAGATGTGAGATGATCTGAAGTTGATCCGTGAGGATGGAGGGGAAAGCTGTGTCTTGGCTACGGTATGAAGGAAGAATCTGGAAGGCTTCAGCATGACCTGGAAGCAATTGAGGGATGCCCTGTGGCCTCTGTTATGTACAAGGTCAGATTAGATATTCAAAGCAGTCCCTCCTGAGTTTAGCATCTATAAATTTGTGAAACAGAAGCTTTAAACCATGATAAAGGCCTGAGTCCTTGGAGCATCATTTTGAAAGCCCAGAATATCCTGAGATATTGGCTTTAAGACTGAGATTTGAGGATATGGGAAATCTATCTCAGGATTTTTTTTTTATTATTTTTTAAGGTTTATTTCATCTGCCTGGTTTTACAGGCAGAGTATATTAAAAAACCTCTAATAAAATATTTAAAGCCCTCTAAATATCCTTAAAAGAGTATTTTCATAACATGTGTTGCATAAATAGGCAACACTGCTGGGTTGTGATATACAGATGTCATCACTTTGATAGTTTCATAGATTTCACAGCCAGAAGGCACCACTGTGGTGGTTTCCTCTGCCCTCCTGCATAATGCAGACCATGGAGTTTCGCCCAGCAATTCCCACACGATACATGAGCTACATCATGTAGAGAGACATCCACACTTAATTTAAGTATCTTTTGGGGTGATGGAGAACCTACCATATCCCATGTCAGCTCCTCCAGTGGTTAATTACAAGACCATTAAGAAGAAAAATGTGCCTTGCTTTCAACTTGATTTTTTTTTTTCAGCTCCACTCTTCCTGGTTTATATGCATTTGTCTGCTAGGTTAAGTAGTCTTTGGTACCAAATTCCTCCTCCATGTACAGATACTTATAGATCAATTAATCTCTTACAGTCTTCTTGGATAATATAAATGGATTGTGCTCCTTTTGGTCATTGTAAGATATGCTTTCTGTCAGTCTTATAGCTCTTCACCCTACCTTCCTCAGTTTTATAACATGATTTTTAAGTGTTGACAGCTGAACTGGACTCATTTTGTCTCATTTATGTCATGTATAGAGCTAATATGTTTCCCCTACCACTCAATATTCCCATTTATACATCCTAGGGTCATATTAGCCCCTTTAACAAGAGCATCACACATGGAACTCGTATTCAATCGTTTATCTATTGTGACCTCTTAGGTAAACAGCCAAGAACAGCTTCCTGAATATTCCCTCTGTAAAAACTCCCACAGGATCACTCTTCATTTGCAACGCCTCTTTGGAGACTTGTCATTTAACTGCCTTGTAATCCATTTTAAAAGTGCTGTATTGATTTTTACAGTGCTACCATTCAGAACAAACCGAATGGCAGAATGCAACCCCCAGCATCCCTCTGATCTTCCCAAGGACCTATTTCCATGGAGATGCATGCCCAGAGCTTCTGGTTCCCTGCAGCAGCTCTGTGCCTTGGCTGGCAGGGAGGGAGCATGCAGCCACCCCAACTCCTGTTTCTGGTGGAGGTCTGCTGCCGCTTCAAATCTATAATTGGAAGCATAGGAAATTGGAGCAAAAGCACCAGCCATGAGCTCTGAAACATCTAGAGTGGGTAAAAATGATTTGCAGCTAATGCTTGCAGAAACGGCAGAACTGTTACTGATGTGTTTAGATACCAATGCTTCTTGATGGTTTTCAGGGAATATTTTGAGACAAAATCCTATTTTCAGAAGGTCCCAAACTGGCCCATGGAGAAGTATCAGTCTGAAAATCCCATATAAATGCCCTGCTGCTAGTGCTTAAAAACCACACTGTTTTTGGAATGGTTTTAATTTAACAAGGAGGGGTGTGTGACTGGTGACCCAAGAGAAATGCTGAAGGCTGAGGGCGGTCCTTGGTCCAACGTGTTTGGATAATATCCCAGACAATCTTGGGTTTCCTCTTGGTTGCCAAGTCTCTCATGGGATTAGCAGAACACTGTCCAAAAGGTTCATATTTTGAGATTAAGAGGCAGCTTGTTATGGGACTAATAACATGGAAAATGAGGGGAAGCATGAAGAAAGCCTAATTTCCCCTGCATAATACTGTAGGACTCATGGATGTGGAGGGGGACAGAAGAGATACTGCCTCGGGGTAAAACAACCAGCTGTTCTCCCCAGGCAGAGTTAGACAGTGGGAGCCCTGAACCCTGCAATTTCTCATGCTCCTGACAAAAGTTTTACCTGCCAAGAATTGCCAAAACCAGGCTGACTCTGGGACATGAGGGACATGAGTTAGCATAACAGTACCCTCCATTCTCTGGATTAAAACTTTAAACAGAGGTAGAAATAACCCTGCAACGTCCCCAAAGTACTAAAATTTCTTGCTGTAATCACAACTGGCATTACTGGCTTTCCTGCATGTAGGAGTGTTTCCATTGTGCAAATTCTTGCAACTGCACTATTCATGTGGGGCAACTGTTGCAGCTAAGTAAAATTGCTAAAATGAGTTAATCAGCTTAGTACAATGGTTTCCAATATTTTCCATAAAACCATTTGCCTCCCACATAGTCTGCATCTCTTTCCCATCTCACAGCACGGAGGAGAGCCAAAGCACCCCTCGGGCTGAGCATCCGGCACTCAGCACCAACCAGGCTCTTCCGTCTCGCCTGGAAAGAGCCAGAGCAGAGTGTTCAAGCTGAGACTTATGATGTGCCCTAAAGTGCTTCATTTCTCTGCAGTAAAAGTCCCCAGTGAAGGAAAAGCAGTTTTCCTAATCCGCCTAGAGCTGTTGGTGGAGGCTGGAGGCGGCCACGCACACCCCCTCAGCCCGCTCTCTCTAATGGATGGCTGATGCTCTCGAGGCTTCAGCCAGCTGGCTATAAAATGTTGCCTTTCTTCAGCTCATGTTTGGGCTCAATAGAATTTTTTTTGTTTATTTTAATCCCTAATTCCAAGGCTTTTCTCTACTTATCCCTAAAATCCTGGTAGTGCCTAGTAACGACCAGATGAAAACCTGTATGTAGGCATTGGGCTGATCCTGGTCCTGCAGGTGCCACCCGTTTTGTGTCCTCAGGTGTCAGCAACTGCTGCATTTGTCACTGGACAGCACAGGACCTGGGCTCTGCTCAGCCTGGTGATTTTGGAGGGGAAGGTGGGCCTGCTCCCTGCTGTCACCCCAGGCTCTGGCTCTGCATCTGAACTGGCCACGGCAGGGGACGCGTCCCAGTTTCTCAGCTGACAGCCTGAGGTATTGACTTAAATGAGTCTGGAATTAGTCATAGCTACATAGTAGCAAGTTTTTACCTGGAAGAGGTAGAAAATGAACATGCAGTTCCATTTGAAATGGAAATTAATGATAATTAACAGAGGTAACTCTCTGCTTCCCATTTAAGTCTTACCTGCAGGAAAACTGAACTGAGGAAGAGATTTTGGTAGACAACTTGGTCATGTCATACCACAGGGTCAGGATTGCTGAGGGATGCTCTTCAAAGCTATTCTCCATCTCTTTTAAGCAGTTGCTACTGCTTCAGCATCCCTGTGCCTAAAAAAGATGGGCTCTTTTTGTTCCTAGAAAGTGTCCAGTGTGCATCCTTCTTGCTGCCATTTTAGCCTGTTGTTCCATCAATGACATGGAGATGAGGTTAATCCCCGTGTTTCCCCAATACAAACCTGTAGCAATTTGTTCTCTGCTTTATCTCCTCCTAAGGCCAGTGCCTTGGTGACATTTATTAAAAGGAAAACTCTTCTTTTTTGGCAGTGTGTTTCTCACATGCAATAATCCGGTGTATTTCCCAGGTGATGCTAATAACAGTAGAAGGTAAGAAATCACGTCAGGAGCAGAAAAGCAAGAAGGCAATGACAAGGCAGCGACATGAATGAGACAAAGGAGCGCACAAAAGAGGAACAGACCTGAGATATGCCGAGAGCAGGACGATGCAACACCTCACCCGTGAAAGTGTCACTGCATGCACAGGTCAGCCCCGGGGTGCAGGGAGAGGGGAACATCGGAGAAGCAGGAGCTGTGGACAGCAAACTTCTTGTCTCCCAAATAAGGGATCACTTTTGTACAGTGCCCAGTCTGTTCAAATCAATCCAACTTACAATACAATCTTCTTGGAAGACCTGTAATTCCTCTGTTGAGTTTAAAGGTTTAACAGTGACAGATAAATGTAGTTTGGGTTTTACAGATAAGGAGATGGGACATGAAGAGACGCTGTGAGGGAACTTGTCCTTTCACAAAAAACATGTCAACAGTGGGACTGGGAACATCACGTGTGTTCTAGGGTTGCACTTCATTTGCTGCACTTCACTATGGACTAAGGATATGTGTTCACGTCAGAAGGCTTTGCTCAAACAAGCACAGATGTGCTCAGCTAACATGATTTTAGTTCAGAGATCCAGTTTCTGGACAGGGACATGGCATTGGAGCGCAAGGGTCCAAGCAGCGCAACTTGGGCCTGTAACCCCTGATAGATGCTCATGGTAAGGTAACCTTTGATGGATCCATGGGATGTACATGGGTATAACATAAGCTCATGCAAGTTGCATCGAGGACTAATTGTCACTGGAGGGAAAATGACCAGTAAAAATAAACTGTACAACTGATTGCTCCACTGACGGCTTCTGAGTAAAAAACTGTGCATAAAGAAACTGCAACCCCATCCCTGAGCTTTGTAACGCAAAACCCATACGAGCACAAATGGAAACGCCTTGTCCACAGCTTCAAGTAACTATTTTCTCTGTCACCAGGGAGAAATATTTCATGATCATTACAGCTGCTGTTTCATTATAAAGTAGATATGGTTTAGGTGGCATATTGTTTATAATGGAAAGAATCTTAGTGTGCAGCACACAGAGTTGCAATAATATGGCAGCACTGTAACCTTTATGGAGACTCTGATGGTGAAAAGGGTTTGTGATACAGCAACTTTTTCTTTGCTTGTATTATTGTTCTAATTTCCCTCAGCCCAAGAAGTAATGTGCATGGATCTGTTCAAAACCAGAGCTTTCTCTGCTAACATTTTCTTTTCACTGATAAAGTTTATAGAGTAGAAAGCTTTTTAAAGATATAAACAGATTTTAGTAAACTGCAGTCCCATCATGAGATATTACAATAAAAACTATGATTTATGACTTTTTAGATGACAATTTATCTTGATTTTGTCAGTTACAGCTCACACTATATAATTTTGTTCTATTATTTTGTATTAATCCAGTGTTTTGTGTTTGACCAAAATATGTCATCAATCTCTACCTTACAAATGTGAAAATATTCACAATTATGGCTGAAAAGGAAAAAACACATACATGGAAGAGCATTATATCATGCTGAAATTTCAGCATTTCAGCATTTTTCTGAAAACTACCTAATCCATTGACTTTTAAATTGCTTGCATGCCATAAATACAGAGAATAAATGGGGCGGGTGGAATGGGACTGAAATGCCTCACAGCATAAACAGTGTAGGAACTGCTTCTTTTGTGCTTTGGTCCCCTTAGAGGATGCTTCACTGCTGACAAGGGCATCCCCCAAGTCTTGAGAAATAAGGGCGGTGAAGGGAGAATTCTTCCTCACCATGTGCAGTCTGCTCGCTGTCGCTAAATCCAGGGGAAATCAAGAAAAATCAGAAGAGCTGGTCGGGATTCGCACCTAAACCCTGCCCAGCAGAGCAGAGCCCTTTGCTCAGGCAACTTCTCGTGTAACAACTGTGATGTGCAATATCTGCATGCTGTGCAGCAAACCACTGCACAGACCCAGCAGCTGGGGAAGGAGACTTGTGGGTGAGCAAAAAGCTCTGCCCACCTACAGGAGCTGGAAACCACCTGAATGAGAATGGTCAAACTGTCAGGTAAGAGTTGTTGCTAGAAAAAACCTTTGTTGTTTTTTACCCCTCCTGTTCATGAACTGGATTAAGCTTGACCTTGTTTAAATCAAACAAAATACTTTTACTGTATAATAAAAATTTCATGTTTTAATACATTGCCATGCACAAATGAAGTCAAACAATGCAGAGTACAAAATTGTCCAATATACAAAATGATAAAGCAGATACCCAAAGCTTCCAGAGATCATGCCCAAAGATACCAAAAACTTGTTACTGATTTTAACTTCATTGTTTAAAAGAACTCCTCCCTCCCACCCGGGCTTTATATTTTGTTGATTTTTGAAAACAGAAGGAAGTAAAGACTGAATATAAAAACTGTATGGTGGAATTAACAGTGATGGCCACTTTGTATACTAAAAATTAAGACTGCATGATAATTTCTGTTTTGGGAAAAAAGCACTGCTGTGCAGCTGAACACCTTGGATGCCTGGGGAAATGCAGTGTACATCAAACAAAAAGGCACACTTTTGTCTCATGCCACCTCATTTGGCTCCATCATTAAAAAGTTCAGCCATACATGTATTGAGATTAACAGTTGTCACTTTATAAACATCAGAGTGCTGGCATCTTCCTAGATTATCAACCAAGTTAACATTAAAAGGAGATCACTGGCTTGGAGTATTTCCTTAGTGAATGTAAACAGAACTGAGTCTAAAGGCAGCAGGACCAGACACAACTTGCTGGCTTCAGGTGACTGTTCTGACCATGGCCATGGGCTTGCAGTCAGCCTTTCTGCATCCAGCTGTCCTGCATCCGGTGATCAGATCTCCCAGGATCTTGATTCCAGCCACCCTCTCACTCCCTGCAGCTCATGTCCATCATCATCAGCCAATGTGGACGCACCAGCACAGCCTAGCATCTGACTCTGTTCATGGGCTCCTTTTTGGGGGACAACTTTGGAGACGACTCAGGTGCAACTGCAATTCAGCTGTCAGTTACCTGCTTTCCTCAGGGTCACATTCAAACAACCTTCAGTTCAACTCCTAAAAATAGAAGAGCCCAAATTTAGAGCCCCTTTTGCTGGTTTATGGTGCGCAGAGCCAGGCAGGCATTCCTCTCATTTTACCCAGACTCATGAAAAAATAATTTTGAGGCAGGTCCAGATAGCTGCAGTCCCTACAAGAAGCTGAAAGCAAAGCCCAGCACATTCCAAAGCACTGCCCTGCCACTTTCAGATTCTGCAATAACTGTGAGAAATTTAAAAATACACCTCTTAGCCTTGCCAAGTACCCTTGCAGCTTAGTGTAAAGCAAAGGGGTCTTTTCCTCAGAGCACGCAGCCTCTTTGGGGAAATGCTGGTCATTCCCATTGCCAGAGTATTGTCCAGTCCTGCCAGGTAATTTCTCTTGCTGTGGCTGCAAGAGCTTCTCAGCATGGACAGAACACTGGGCTCTGCTTGTGGGTTAGACCAGCATGGCTTCATTCCTCCCCTTGGTCAGTGATGTTGGATTTGGGGGAGAAGGATGAGCTGTGGGTCTCATGCTGAGATGCTTTGCATAGGCTGGAAGCTCCTGTCCCTCTGTGCTATTTCTACTGTTACTTCATCCCTTTTCCACCTTTCTCCGAAGCGCAGAGAAGGAGTCTCTTACATACAAGGGAAGCAGACAAAGTGCTAAAAGGACTCTAAACATTTCTTTATCTATCTGGTCTTGAGACCAAAGCCTGGCTCAGTACGGAAAACCTCTACCTAGATGCAAAGCTGCCCTCTCAATATTGAAAAAACCCAATCAACTAATCAAGTCCCCTAAGCAAATGATGGGACAGTTTGTGGGGTTTTTTCCTTCCCTGCACAGCTTCTTATTGCTTACATGCAGTTTTGCTGCAATACCAATCGCCCTGCTTTAAAAACCCCCGTATATTCTACTATTTAATTTGGTGACGTACGATATTAAACAGATAATTTCAAGGCAAATGCTTAATAGAAGGATGTGATTAGAGGTGTAACAACAACTACAGAGGATTTTTTGTTCTGAAAAACTATTTGGATACATTTGGAATTAGTATCAGAAAGAAGCTTTTCATTTCATTCTTAGACTGAGCCTGGCTGTGCTATAATAATGCTGTCAATCCTACTCTTACACAGAAGCAGATGTTACTGTCATGTGCAAGTTCAGCTTCAGCCCTGCCCAGCCAGCCCCAGCCATGCCTGTCACAGAATGCTCTCCTTCAGAGCTGAAAGGTGTCCCAGTAGCGTGAGGACACCCATAAGCTATCACACTCTGAAGCCAGGGACTCCTCAGAATTTGTTTGTCAGGCAGCAAGCATGTAGTAAAGTTCTATAAATCACAAATCTAGTCCAAACTCATTTTCCTAGGATTTCACATTGGATTAGAGCAAGAATCCCCAAAGATCTCTATCTTCATAGCTATAGCCATAGCTAGTTCCTTCTTGTTTCAACTCCTTGGTGTTGAATCAATGACAATTTGCAGTAGTATTGCTTTTATAGTTTCCCTTGTTTGTGTGAACTATTTACTCTTTAGACCATACATCCCAGTCTGTGCTTTCCCCACCACTTGATGAAGCACATGGAAGATGATGCCATTGGCTCACAATTGTCTTGCACCCATTGACAGCAGTTTTGTGAAATCTGAATCAGACACCGAGTCTTATTTCCTTATTATCAGGCTCCTCTGCTTATTTCTAAAATACAACACTTGAATCAGCCAATGGTAACAGGACTCAGTCTGGCAAAAACTCACTGCTGGGAGAAACTGTCATTTCTCTGGGTAATCCCACTGGTGTAATTTCACTTCCAGGGCTTTATTAACCAGCTCCAATGGGGCTCATCATGAGAGCAGAAGTTTGATGTCTTTGAAGCAAGGAGCTTGTGCACCATGCTCAGCTGCACAGCAATACCATCTCCTTCTCCATCAGCACTGCAGCTTCTCTGCCAGTTGTTGCAGGCAGGAAAATCTCTTTCTTGCCAGCAAAATGCTACCTCCTTAAGAGGCAAGCCCACAACTGTTATCCCTTGCTTTGACTACACATCCATATGGCCTCATCATTTGCATGCAGCATTTTGTCCCAGGCTGCTATCAATGAAAGGCTATGGACTCTTGGTACGTCCAAGGGTTTTGTTGTCCTTTCTTGTCCAGTTCCCTCGCTTTAATAATGTGCAGCAGAACCTTACAACTGTGAGCAGACCTACTGATGCTCATACCAAATGCACAGCTTTCTACAGAAGCTGTTTAAACTAATACCATTTTGTGGGGGGGAAAAAAAGGATATAGATTGCCCTGCCTTCCTATAATATTGGAAACTTCAGGATATTTTTAATTCAGAAGTTTACATCTGATGATCTAGTCTAATCCTTGCATAACACTTCATAATAACTTCATCCAGTAATTGCTGCACTGAGCCTGGATTTCAGTTTGAGGTAGAGCTTATTGACTTAGAAAAATACTCTGCATACATTTAAAGATTCTATGTGATGGAGAACATGCCAGGTAACTAAGTAAGTTGTCTCCACGGGTAATCATCCTCCCTGTTGAGTATTTGCACTTAATTTCTAGCCTGAAATCAGTTTCCAACCAGTAGAGCACATCATTCCCTTTTCTTCTAAAGAGAAGAGCTACCTGCCTTAAGACAGCATTTCCCTGCCTAGGTAGAGGATTGTGATTGCAGACGGAGATCAAGTCACCTCTTCAAATTACCTCTGATAAATTAATAGCTTGAGCTTCATTAGTCTGACACTATAATAAGACCTATTTTCCTGCCCTTGAATGACACTGGGAACTATTGAAAATAATCTTTCCAAGTTGTCAATACCCTTTTTGAAAGACTGACAGTGACCAAACAAACTGGAATAGCATCACTGTTACCAGGTCCTACATCCCAGCTGGCAAGAGTATCTCTGGGGCTGACGCTGAATGGATAATTTACGACATCTTCACAGCCACTGTATTACTGCAGACATACTCCCCGTGCTTCTAAGTTGGACTTGCTGCCATCGCTCCTGGATTTTTAACTTTTCTGTCCTCCACGTTATTCTCCACCACTGACCTGCTCATATCATTATTTATTGTGCCCCTGTTTTTGTCATCTCTGGCTGCTGCCAGTAATTTTCTCTTTCCCTGGGGTGTACATGGAAAATAGAGCATACGTTGGGAAGAGCTCATCAGAAATAGTCACACTGAGGATAATTCATATTTACAGCTATTTTTTGTGATCTAGCCTGTAATCAGTTTTAATCCACTTAATATGGGTGATATTGATTTTGCATTGTGCTATTTTGTTCTTTATCAGAATCAAATGCTCTATAGGAGACTAAGTATAGAATGCCAGCAGAGCTTCTCTTCTCAACAATCCTTTGATATCACAAAAATAATAGCAAGTTTATTTGGCATGATACCATTCTAAAAAAAAAAAAATTGGAGGGTTTTATCAATTTTTAATTGCTCTAATGATCACATCATATCAACTTTTCCATGATTTTGCCTAAGACTGATAGGAAGCTAATGAGCCTAAAGTTTTCTGGATCAAACCACTCATTCTTTAGAATTATTGTGAGTTTGGTGTCATTTGAAGCTTCCTTTATGCTTCCTGGTTCTGAAGAGTCCTGGGCAAGTTTTCCTTCACTTTTGGATTCAGTTAATGGTTCTACAAATTTAAAATTATATTTGGATAGTTACTACTTAATATTACCTGTAATTACAGATGGAGTAGGAGGAATTATATTTTAATGTGTAATCTGACTCCCTCCTTCCACTACTTCCAAATATAAAACAAGACTATTTGTTGGGTTTTCAATGTAGTGTGAACAATCTCTGTGCTAGGCCTGTCTAACATCACACTTAACTTTGACGGTATTTATTAGGATATACGTAAAGTCTTTGGTGTAACCAGCCCTAACCTTTTTGCCACTGAGTTCCCATACATTTTTGGCTTCCTTCATTAAACATCTACTTTTCTTACTTGCTCATTTATCCTTATGAGCCTGCCTAATCACCCATACATTATGTTGGTGGGCTTTTTGCACTCCAGATTACTCTCCTGAATTTTACTATAGGAGGTTACAGGTAATGCTGGTAATATTTTCCCCTCACCCATCGATTTTAATTATACCAAAGGACCTTCTCTTTTTAAATTAAAATCTTATTGACAGCCTATATATACCAGGGTCAATTGCAGTCCTGCAGTGGAGCTGTTCAAGGACACTCTGATGGCAGAGATGGTAACTTTTGAAGGGGACCAATGTGAAAGATGCAGGATTTTACTTTGCTTTATTTTGAATAATGCAGATCTTTTGGCTTTGTGGCGGGTGGAGGGAGGTTCATTTTAGTGATGACAAAAAACCCAACCTCAATCCTGGCTCCTTGGCGGGCACTAATCAACACATCTCTAGAGACTGTGATGGAGCAGTGCCAATATAAGTATGCCAGGGCCTGGCATGGAGTCTTCCAAAAATTCAGGGCAAACCCAGAATTTTGTAATTTTTAATGGTTTCATTTCCTCAATGACGTTGCAGCTGCTGTTGAGAGACAACACACCCTAAGGAAGAGATAGAGAGGAATGAACTCACTGGTACAGCATTGCCATGCATCTGGACAAGCAAAACTAAAGAGCTCATGGAGCTTTTTCAAACTTCCCTCCTGGAAAGCTGCCTTTCCCTAAACAGAATAAAGGGTGGGTGTTCAGCACAGAAAGCCACCCAGACAAAATAAAAAGAGGAACAAAACAGTGCAAAGGATGCTTTCAGCTGCCCTGTGCTCTCTGGAGTGAGCAATTCCTTCAGGTTTCTAGTTGAGGACTTCTCACAGTTGGAAGCACTCGGAATGGCTGAGCTCCTGACAGGGATTCTTAGCGGGGTCTGATGCTACAACCTGGACACAAAGAAACCAGGTGAGCATGGCGGCAGAGGGAGGCTCCGGGCTGGGAGGAAAGCTGCAGGTCTGCACAGGGAACAGGGTCCTGCCTTGTCTCAGAGATAATAACTGGTGATCAATGTAACAACAGCATGGCCTTCACGAATTTATCTATCTCCACAGGTTGATAATGGCTGTGTTATGAAAATAGCATTACTCTTCCACTCTTTTGCACTGAACTAATGGCTCTGAGCGTATTTAAATTCACTTCCTTTTCTGGAATAACTTATTTGCTCCCTTTCGTGTTGACTTGGTCTTTGGCACTCTCAACATAAATGATTTATTGACTAGATATAAAGCATTCTTTCCCCTGAACTGTTCCTGCGACCCAGGCAAAAGCGGATATGTCTGCTATTAATAAGGTGTTCGGCATAAAAAATGCAATAGACTTGATTGTCTGCACTCAACAGCCTTTCCGAGAACACAGTACCTGCTCCCATTCATAATAACAAAAATCTCTCCCACATGTTTATTTATATTAAAAACTTTTCAGAAGAATATGCTGGGATCCAGATAATTGTTCAGGAGATGTAGAACAATTTCATAAATATCCCTGAGGAAGCATGGCCTACTTTGGGAGAATAACAGTGATTAAAAAAACCCAAACACAATGAATAGTTAAATACAAGCCAAAAAGTACAGTTATTTCCTTATGGCTCTGGCAGACAGTTACACACGTGAGAAGTGTCACGGGGCTCGGGGGAGCTATGCTTGCAGTTATCCACATGCATAGGCTGGCTACAGGATGGAGACCTACACCAGCTTCAAAGGAGGTTTGTCCGATAGGCACCTACAGCAGACTTCTCTCCAAGTCTGGCTACTCAAGGGTCTGGACTTGATTTTCACATTTCTCAGGGCCTATAACACTGCTTTTCTAGGTCACCATAGCTAAAATCCTGGGAAGCTTTTAAAACAAACTGTTTTAACAGGAGAAGTGCACACATCTAAATTCATGCCCATATACTGGAAGATGTTCAAAACTAACATTGATACAAAAAAAAGCTTCTAGTGGCTCTCTGCCTAACGCAACTTCTTCTCATACACCCTTTTAAGATAACACTCTCTGATAAATTCTTCTTTTATCATTCAAATTATTCTGGATTTTTTTCACTGGGTAGTAAAATAAGAGAATTTCTACTGTAGAAGTGTAGCATTCTCTTTTTAGTTTAACATATCAATCAAAGTATTTTGTTTTTAATTGCTTTACCAACATAAAATTGATGTCAGTTGCCAGAGTGCATTTTTAAAACCTGTAGCAGAAAGAGCTGTAAAATTTGCTGAAGCTTACAATGGACGTGTGCCATGCACATGGCCAGCTCTATTGGTATCAGATTCCAACCTGCAACCCTATGAACAGCTCTAAAAAGTGCAAATGTTGCAATTGGCAAAGATCTTTATGTTTTAAGGAGAATTTTTACACCAATTAATTTGAAATTAGGGACCAGGATTTTCAAAAAGAGAATGTAGAAGCTTACTGCTCTGTAATTCTTGGGAGCTCCATTTGAGAACCCATGAAAAGACCCAAACCATTAAAAATCACTAGCAACTTCTGAAAATCTTGGTCACCAGTAAAAACAATTTGCTTTTGGACTGAATACTATAGAAGTATCCACCATACTGAATCTGAGATGGGTGGAGAGCTGAAACCTAAGCCCATAACCATCTGAAAAAAATTAAACCCTGAAGATAATCATCTGTTTGTTGTACAGGCACCCTCAGTGGTTGATCTTCCATTCTCTAGCAATGAACTGCACAATAGTTTTAAAGAATTGTAGCACAGGAGCTTCCTCCAGAAAGATGCCTTTGACTTACTCAAGCTGCACATTCTCTCCATCTTCACACAGCATTGTCTCACCCTTAATTTGGAATAAATGCTAACAGCAACTCTACAGTACCTGTTTATCAGGCTGGAGAGAGTGACAGTCTTTAAGTACACAAAAAAGCTACCTTTGATTTTAAAGAAAGAAGGAACAAATAGGTAAGCCCCCTCAGTATGCTGATTACATCAGTTCATTATAAAGAACGTGCCAAGAAGGTCCTGATGTAAGGGACAGACACTAATTCCACTGAGTCCCCACAGAAGAAACAGCACCACAGCCAGCTGTGATACAACCAGTGATGAGGTCAGTCATTCAGAGACTGAACAAAAAACAACGTTCAGATTGAATGCAACAGTCTTGAGCCTGCTACAGTATATTGAAAGGCTTATTGGAACCATTTGCTTATTCCCAGTTCCTACCAAAATACAGTTTTGGGTAGAAAGTGGGAAAAGTTAATAAAGAAATCTGCCCTCTCCAAAGGGAGTGTCTTGCTCCTTAGAAGTATAATCTTACAATTTGCCTTTTTCAGAGAGTTTGGTTTGGACTACAGCTTCCCAGCCCTGCCCAAAACATAAGTGGTGGCCAGCATGAGGAACCTGAATTCTTACAGTTTATTCTGGTTTTACTGCAGACCAAACCAGGGTCACACACACGTCTGAGAAAGGCTCTCTCCCTTGCCTCTCCCTCGCTGAGTTAGAAAACACACTAGCAGACCAGAAACAAGAACCTTTGATAGTTGGTGGGTGAGAGGGAGAGCAGACAGTGTCCTACAGCTCATTCAACCTACCCTGTTCTTGGCTACCTCTGTGACAGCTGTTCTCTAAGTCTCGATAAAAGAAGTCACATTTCTGCCACGTGCAAATCTATCTACACAACCTACTGTGAATCAGTGAAGGGATGCTAGTAACTGGGCTTCAGTTTGGATGCAGTCTCAGCACAAACACTGAAACATATCCTCAGTATTTTAAAAAAAGACCATTATAGATATGGACTGTGCTAGTTCTGTGAGAAAAGCACATATGAAGTGCTGATATTGTTTAACAGAATACCATTAGACTGCAAAACTAACACATACAAGACGTTTACATTCCTATCAGGGTGTAATATTGTGAACATATCCACTGAGATTGGAGAGTTGTTTTTCCTAAAACATCATGCCATCTGCATACATATTAAAAGAATCCAGTAGTTGCCATGCTAAAACAGGACTTCTAGTGAAGGGCATAGACAGTCCCCTAAAGGGAACTCAAAAGTTATGCACAGTGATGAAGACTGGAAGAAATTTTCCAGCTAAAGGTCTGTCAATGACCATTTTCAACAAATTAGCACTGGATATTTTGCACCACATATTTACTCCACAGCAAACCAGGTCCCCCCAGAATGTATCAGCTGAGTGGGCTGATTTTACTTCAAGTTTGCCTTCAATCCTCCATGGTCATCTTCTGGCAGCGCCATTTATTGTTGTTTTTTCATGAAGGAAAGTTCACTTTCATATCAAGTGGCAGGACAGCAGCTTTAGAGGCTGGAAATGCTTATGGAGAGCTCTCCGCTGGGGCTGTAAGAAACAAAACAGAAATCCAAATCCAGACTGTGAGTATAGAAGAGTGCAAAGGAATTATCATGCATTTCAACTAAAACTAAAAAAGTCAGGTTTGAGCTTAGTAAATGTACTCCTAGAATATATATTGTGACCCTAGTACTTTTTAAAATCAACTTTACTCACCAACCAAAAAACTGTGCTTAATCAATTCCTTAGATAAATATAAAGTGCAGACCAGCAATCATTTGCATGATTTAACAAATCCTACTTGAATTTTATTGCCTCATGTGAAAGCACTGCTTACTCTACCTGTAGTCTGAGTCCCAGAGAGCATGGCTCTTCTGTTTGGTTGGATTTGCATTAACTACTGAAGGCTTGATACCCAAATGCTGGAAAGGCTCTGCCAAATGCCCAAGTAGTATTTATGTTCCTGCATCATTTCTGATGGACAGGATGGTGAGAACTGGCTATTGGTGCAAAGAAGATGTGGAAACAGCTCACCCATACACTTCCCCGCTGCAGACCCCATAAGGTAATGAGGAGGTTGCAGAGTTTCTCTTTTCCCTGCTAAGCAGTACAGCACACTCAGTGTTGGTGGCTGCTGCTCTGTGCCTGAAAGCAGAGGTGTACAGCCATCACACCATAAAGGAAGAGAATGTGGAGGTTACTCATAACTTTTCCTCCCCTTCACCCAAACTTTTCTTCGAGAAGCACAGCCAAAGGACAAGAGGCAATGGACACAAGAAGCAACAAGAGATATTCAGTTAGATGTAAGGAAAAAAAAATCTTCCAAGTGAGGGTGGTTACATTTCAGACCAAGTTTCCTGACCAGGCTGTGGAACCTCCACCTACAGAGACATCTGCAACTCAACCAGATGAGGCCCCACACAACCTGACATGGCCCTGCTTTGAGCACAGTTACTGGAACCATCTCCTGGAGCCTCTTCCAACATAAATATTTTTAAGCTTGTACATTTTCTAATGGGTATTTGTGCTCTTTGTTCTGCCTTTCTGAATGGGAGATGAGTGCCTGTGCAGAACTGCTCACGCTGAAGCATATTCACTTGTTAATTCAGTGTATAGCACATAAATGCTTGTAAATGCATCACAGGCTGGGGCTTCTGAGGCTGGGGAGCCATGCAGAGACCAGTTCACTGTGTTATTTCATGAAATCATAGAATCATTTAGGTTGAAAAAGACCTTTATGATCATTGAGGCCGACTGTTAACCCAGCACTGCCAAGTCCACCACTAAAATGTTTTGGGATGCAGCTTTGTTTATCACACAGCCCTCATCCATCACCAGTTTTACAGAGCACATCTCTGACCAGGGCAGTGCTGGGATGGGACTCATCAGGATGGGTTTTGCACCCTTTCCAGCAGATATCCTGCTTCTTTCATGAATGCATGTATCTGTATGTGTGGGAAGAGCTGGATTGTTGGGGTTTTTGGGCGAGATTCCTAATTGTGAAGCTAATGGGATATTGATGCTGCCGAGGCAACATTCACATCAGCTGAAACTCAGGCTGGCAGTGGATTTCTGCTTCTCACTCCCTCAAAATCATGCCTGGTAGGCTCTTGTCTGTGGGGTATGGGCTGACTGGCTCTGCCAAACTGTCACTTTGCCTGTATTTGCCTCTCCCCAAACTCTTGCAGCAATGGACATGAAGGTCTGGTTGAGCGGAGAAAGGATGGGATGATAAAACAGTAGGTATTTCACAACACTGAAAAAACCACCCACTTCCTACCATGAACCCTTGACCCCTCACTTTAAATATGCCTTGTGAAATAGAAGAACAGTAAAAACCAGTTTCTGTAATTATTTCCCTCCTTATGTGGGGATATTTACCTGATTACCTGATTACTCTTGACTTCAGTTTTTACAGCTGCCTTGCTTTTATCCTCCAGGTTCTCCAGGGTAATGTTCCTAACACCACCTACTGTAATCTCCTACATGAGATACCCACATCAGTAGTGGCCTGAGAAAGATGCACACTTGGGACCCAGCAACTGTTTCACTGCATGCAAGAACATACAGGAAGGTTTTGAACCTTCAGCTGGTTGAGACAGGTAACTGACCACATCCCCCAGGACAGAAAAGAAAGCAATGGTGACATTAAGCAACTTTGAGGACAAAGGGCAAATCCGTGGTGAGGTTTTAAAACTGGAGTGCAGCAAACAGGGACTTAATCTAAAAAGTATTTGATTTCACGTGAACTAGAGAATGTTTCCCTGTGTAGCATCGAGACAGGCCTGTCTCACAAAGGAGAAATAGGACTTTCTTTGAGCTCATCTGCTGCAAAGAAGGGAAAATTTGAAAAGCTCTCCCAAGCAATGGAAAATACCTTGCCTAGCCACAGAATTGGAGGACTAAAATAAAAAGGGAAAACTAGCTAATCATATCAGGTCATGCCTCAGGATTGCACTCACGCTGAAATTCCCCAATCATCCCCATTGTCTCAGCCATGAGCTTGTACTTGTGGTTAAGTTTGAAATGAGCCAGCTGGCCCTTCAGACAGAAACCCATGAATGAGGAGAAATGGAACTGATCCCAACCCGAGCTCCATCCACACCGCAGAAGGAGCACAACCACTTTGAGCCACGCAGGGCACCTTGCAGAGGTGTCTGGATACCACTAGAGACACTGCACAAAGGGATTGTAGCAGGTCTGTCAAGCTCCACATTTAGAGCAAGCAAAATAAGGATTTAGTGGTCATCTAGCCTGATTCTTCTCTCTCATTTTGTCTTTGGACAGGGTTTTAGAAACACCTATTCATCCTCATTACCTGCTAAACTTTTTGTGCCCAGCTGGAGGCTCCTCTGAGGACTCTGGTTTTCTAACAGTAGATATCCAGTGTTTTCTGAAAGCAAGATCTTTATAAAAGGTATCACAAATGAGCGGTTGTCTTTGAAAACCTTGCCTGAGACTGCAAGCTCTTGAAACAAAGACAGCCCTTTGCAGGGGGTGTGTATGCTTACCAACACAACAGTGAACAGATCTAATCTCAAATGACATTTTCAAGAAGCTACTCCAGAAAGACAACTATCATTTCAAAGCCAAAGATGTATTTCAATTTTCGAGTACCTCTGCTATCAGATTTTTGTCTGAGAAAGGGACGTATGTTACACTCATTTTAAACACATGTTAATTCCACTCAACCTAGAGGTATTACCTATTTGTCACATCTCCATAATTGAGGGATTCTGATAAAGAAAACAAGCATCTATCATCTTAGCGAGGTTTACTCTCCTGGAACTAATTTTATACTATATTTCTAAAGTCAGTACATTTCAAACATGGGATTATAATGAAAAACGCCTATTTCCAAACATCCATCTACCATCTATTCCTTGGAGTCTGTGAAAAACTGCATTCAGCTATATTTATTATTTTTTCCTGTGTTAGAAAGGCCGGAGGTATCTCACTTTACGCATCTTGTGTCACTCGAGACATTAGAATGTGCTGTACGTTATTGCAGACTTGTTGCATCTTGCTATTAACTAATTAGAGTTTGTATCACTGTCAGATGGTTGGGGTTGGGAGGGACTTTAAAGATCATCTAGTTCCAACTCCCCTGACATGGGCGGGGAACCTTCCACTACACCAGGTTGCTTGGAGCTCCATCCAGCCTGGCCTTGGACATTGCCAGGGATGGGGCATCCACAGCTTCTCTGGGGAACCTGTGCCTGTGCCTCAACACCCGCACAGTATAGAACACCTTCCTAATATCTGATCTAAAGCTGTCCTTTTCAATTTAAGGCCATTCCCCCTTGTCCTATCACACCGTTGTGAAAAGTCCCCCTCTAGCTGCATTGTAGCCCCCTTTAAGGTACTGGAAGGTGCTATAAGGTATCCCTGGAACCTCTTGTTTTCCAGGCTGAACAGCCCCAACTCAGCCTGTCTTCATGGCAAGGTATTTCAGCCCCATGATCAACTTAGTGGTCCTCCTCTGGACTCATTCCAACAGGTCCATATCTTTCTTGTACTGGGAACTCCCCAGCTGGATACAGTACTCCAGGTGGTGTGTGTGTGTCCAGCTCTGGGGCTCCCAACAGATACCACTACCTTTGATGAATTTTGGACACTGATAAAAGAAAATGCCTGGCAGCCCACCCGCAGATTTACCTTTTTCTTTATTATGAATTGAATTATTATTAACACAGGTGTGAGAGAATGAGGTGCCTCTGTGAGGCTCATGGAAGTTCATGTAAAAAGAAAATACCTTCTTAGGGAGCTGCTGACCCCAGTCAGTCACTATGCTGGAAGGAGGACTGGCAGGGGCTGGGAAGTGCTGCCCTGGAGCAGCCTTGGCAGGGACAGGAACGATTTACCCCAGTACTTTACAAATTAAGTTGTACCAGCATTTGGTTTCACTCTATCACAAAGCCATCCCATTCCTGCACTGGGTGGAGAACAGCATCAGTTCTTCTAACCTGTAGGTATATGCAGCTATTGCTGCACATCCTCATTATGTAAGGGCGCTGATAACCAGTGTCAACAATGCCAGAGAGCCAAGGTTACCTCAAACAGCATGTGTGCGGTCAGCTGGAGCCAGCATGGAATGGGTGGCAAAGCACCACTGCCCAGCCTTCTCCATCCACCCCCCAGACCCTTCCTCTCGTCAGAACAGCTCCAGCTTGCACAGGCTGCAAGTCAAGCCTCAGGGCTGCACAGAGACAGTGCCACAGCCCAGCAGCCTGTGTTAAGCAGTGACACATTAATCTACCGACTGAATACAGCTGAGAGAATACAGAGATGTGGACGCTTTTTGATAAAGCTGCCAATTTTGTTTTGATTCCCAACCAGTCATGTCTTGGTCTGACTTGCCTGATTTCCCCCTCATTACTAAGAACTGGTAGCTGATATGGTCTTGAAGGTTATTTAATGTTTGTCAAGTGCAGTTGTCAATATGGTGGAAAAATACCAAGGTGGAAAGGAAGGAAGTCTCATCTTACTTTGTTTTTTTAATTTGGTTGCCAAGCAGGAAACCAAGATTTTGCTTTTGGAGTAGCTTGACAGAAAAGGTGGGTCTATGAGCACAGTACCTAGAGCATCTAACACAGTAATCCTAAGCCCAAGAGTTTGATATTCTTTATTAAAACCATTCAAAATAACAATAAAAGCCGACAATACGTAGTATTAAATGTTGTTTCCCCCTCATCCTACTTTTTTAGGGGACAGTTAGGACATATTTGTCTTGAACTGTAAAATCCAACCATGAAACAAGACATTTTTTGTTGAAATGATCAGGGACATTGATGAACCATCACAAGACTCCAAGAGAGGCACCTTTAAAACAAACAGCAGCTGACACATTATTTGCTATTTCTGCAAGGATAAATTCAAGGTTTCTTTTTCTTCTTCTGGACAACCTGCTCCCATAAGCAGGTACTCTTAATCCTCCTGGATAAAGTTTTAATTATCTGTTGATACCATCACCATAAATGTGCTCCTAAATAAATATTCCTGCATGAGATCTGGGGAAAAGAATGACATTACATGCAACAAATTCCTTGGTGTTATTTTTGTATTGCTACACTGCTCAATGTGAGTGGTCCCAGGCCCACACAAGGGCTTTGAGGGGCAGCTGGAACACAGCTTGGCTCGGGCACGGCACTGGGCCAGGTGCTGCCCTGAGGCTGTGATCATCCCTGGCGAGTATCTGGGTAGGTGGGATCCTGGCTCACTCCCAGATGTGCTATCTGGATCAACAGCACATCTCATCTCAAGGAAGGCTTCAGGGTGGCTTCAAAAGGCAGTTTAGACAGGTAACTCAGAGCTTCAAGACAGATTCAACAAGGTCAGGCAAACAAGGTCAGGCAAATCCATCCTCTATGTTTTGCCTCAAGAGATAACTCCCTTCTTGCTTGTGATGCTGGGCTCTCCAACCTGCACCAGGCAATTCTGAGAGGAAACATTTCTGGGAGAATGGATGTTGTGGCAGATGCTCTCAGCAGGTAACCTTCTGAAAAGACAATTAGTCAGAGGTTATTGCAGCTGCTGTGTGGAACACAGTTGGTTCACACAGAATGGGTTGAAAATGTAGTTGTCCAAAATGTGTTTTGCTAAGCTGCTCAAAGCCCTCAAATAGTCAGATTAGCCAACAGTCTCTTCATGAGTCAAACACAACCCCAGCTTCCTTACCAAAGGAAATCTCTCAGCAACTTTACTTGGTTAAACAAAATAAGGACACATATTGATTCCAGCACAGATGATTTATGCAGGAATTTTGGTTCTTTTCCCTTTCCTGCAAAATTAGAGTTCTTGGTGGACAGCTTTCTATAGGGCTTGAGCTCACACTCTAGCTTTGTTCTGAAAAATATCGTAAAAGATTTTTACATCTTCTGAACTTGATTTTACAGGGTAATCTGGAAACCTCAGGACAAAAATCTGTCCCAAGAAATGATGTCCTTTTTATGCCTGTGCCTAACCAGCTCATGAAAATTTCCCGAGCTTAAAAGTTTGGTTCAAAAATCCAGAAAAATCCTAGGAGACTCTTTCTTCTTTCAAAGTGGTTCATTCATCTCAACTCAAGATGCTTCATACATCCCACCACCCAGCTGCTGCTGCAAACATTCAAAGAAAATAGGAAAACACTTTTGCATTCAACAGATTATGATTTCCTTGAACTAACAAGCAGTTAAAATATTTTGAAAAGTGCATGCTTCCTTAATGTTTATAGGTTCTTTCAAAGAGCTCTCTTGATCTACTGCACTATCACTGTGAACAGTGAACTAGCTGTCTTGCAGCATTCTGCTCTAGAGACTAGAATTGTAGCAAGCAAAGATTTAAAGGAATGTGAAATTAAGGAGTTCGATAGTCTCAGCTGGTGCTGTCTGAAACTGAAAATGCATATGAGATTGCTGATTTTATGCTTTACCATGCATCTCTCTCACTGCCTGCTTGTAATCAGTTCTTGGTCTCTCAAGTCTTTGTGAGGTGCTCTGCAAGAAGTGAAAAAGGTTGTCACAGATGAATGGCATTCCCCATGCTGTGGCTCTGTACAGCCAATTGCACTGCATTCTGAGCCTTGGAATATCTATTGCTTTCACCTTGAGAGACTGGGTTTGAAAATGAAGCTCCAGGAACTGCATGGAGTGAACTCAAAGCAGACATAGCCTTTAGTGGTATCTTCAGCATGCATATAAGGTGCTTAACCACACAGTCCCCAGTGGCCCACAGTGGTTTGGTGGCTGCTCTGATCACCACCTGGAACTTGTATTTGCATTTCTTCTGCAGATTCTGCAGGACACTTTCAAGTCTACCCAACTCAGAAGCGTGCAGCAGAGCAGCAGAGTTTGGGAATTGCTCTGCGCATTATCAGTTCTGTGCATTATATCATCCTATTACTTGCTTTAGAATCCTCAATTAAATATGCATTAAATTAAGAATCATAATCAGATGAAACTGAAGACTTCACTGGAAAAATCAAAGTATTGTACCAAAAGGGTTTGGAAACTCTCTGGAGGTACAACTCCCTTGCTGGTTATGCAGAGCTTATGCACGACTAATAGTTGGAACAAACTATTCACCTTTGGGGAGATGTTCACTGTGAGATTCCCTGAAACGAAATTTCCATTTTGTGATTAACCAAGCAAAAAGGGAACTTATACCTACTAAAACCACCTAAAAGACTGCACGTATGCACACACACAACAAAACAAAAATGCATCATGAAGCCTACAAAAGCAGCCCCCACCCCTTAGTTAGCTCAACAAACAACTTCATTTAGCTTTTAGCAGGAATTAATCAATATAAATCCTTTACCTGTATTATCACATTGTGTTAGCCCTGTTTTCTCCAGGACCCTTGCACTGCTCTGAGTACCAAACAGACGGAATGTAGACAAAGAACATTTTGGTACCAGTTGGTACTTGCTTTTTTTCTTGCAGTTCAGCCTGTGTCCCAACACCTCATTTAATGCACCATGTCCAACCTCCATCTGGAAAATATTTATTGCTATTCTCATGGACACAGTGTCTAAACATGTCACCAAAAAAGGCCTTAATTTCAAAACACCTCCGTGAGAAGACATGGCCTTACTTTACAGTTCCTAGTTAAACATAACAAGAGAGTTACAAGGCTGCACTGGTGCTGTCTGTCCAGCTCCTGTCTCCAGCAACAAGTGCTTCAGGCTGTCAGAGCCATGTGGGGCTCCTGAGGAAAGGGGGTTTGAGGAAGCTTCTGGAATACATACTCCAGGATGTCAATGATGCCTTCTCCTAATCTGGCCCAAAGTCTGATTTTATCTTGAAATTGTCCTTTACTGATTGTCATCTGAAAGTGCAATTGCTTGACCATCAATGTTACAATCCAGCATGGCCCTCCACAGCCACTGGGTTGTGTAGGGAACACGCAGCCACTGTTTTAGCCTCATCAATCTGGTTGTGACCAAGTCTTCCCAGGCATCCTCAGAAAAGTCTACAGAACAATTAGCATGCTGCTGTATCTGGATGTATTCCCAAAGGAGACTCTAAATACCAGTAACGCTGCCTTGGCAGAAAGGCTTAATATACAAAGGATGGGCAGTTTGCATCCAAGAAGTTCTTAAGTCATGCATGGAGTCTAAGTACTGAAATTATGTGGGCTCTATTGACCACAGAGCCAAGCAAAGAAGTCAGTCAGGAAAACCTGAAATGTATGAAACAAAGACAACCAGTGTTCAGAATGCATGAGCTATTCAGTCAGTCAGGGTTTTGGGAAGTTCTTGCTCAGCACAGGAGCTCTCTGATTGGTTGTAAATTGGGCTTTACTCTGATTTGCCTGTTTCCTATCATTTTAATTTGGAGGCTATCCAAAGCACCTGCATATTTTTCTGTCTCTATTTGAATCCAGCACATGTTCCTGAAAAGATGATTGCACGGAAATGTCTACAAATGGTGACAGACCACACCATATGCTGCGGAGGTGATGCTGTGTGTGGTTGCTGCTATCCAAAGCAACATGCTGTGTAGTGTCCCCCTTTGTCCAAACTAAGTGGTATCAACCATCTCCTGTGGAACAGTTTACAGGACCTGCTGGAATTCTCCATGTTGCCCTGTCTACCTGCAAATCCAGTTCTTCTTCCAAAGGAAGCCCAGGCCTGGGAAGATGATTCACTCTCCATCCTCACCCTCATGTACTGTCATCACCGGCCAGGCTAGATATCCAGCGCCCAGGGCTGGGACACGATCTCAGGTGCTGTAGCAGAGGCATACCCAGGGTAAATCAAGGATGGGACCAATGTACTCAGAGGTAGAAAATAATTCAATACCAGGTAGAAATTGACCTTTAAAAGTCAGACAGAAGGGCAGTGCTACACTTTAAAGAGAAGGGTTTGGGGCTAAATGTCATATCAGGGAAAAATACTTTCATTCATCATACAGACTCTTTGCTTGCAGAACATACCAGTATGGACTGCTGGATGCAAGAAAGTGAAATATGCAGCACAGCAGAATCTCAGTGGTTAAGGCAAAGGCCTTATCTACCATATCACAGATCACTAAACTTCCCTTTGCTGTCTAGTTAAATAAATACATAATTGTCCTGCACAAACTGGAACAGCATTAAAAAAAAGACATACAGCATATCTCTTTCCCACCTGGAAGCTTGTCTTTAAGGTTAGAGATGTAAATAAATAAAGCCTGTGTGCATTTCTGAGATGATTCACTTTAACTTCTCCAGATAGGCTGATTAAAGCCAGCTGGGTATTTCCACGAATAACTGCAGACTGGAACCCCAGATAAACACAAATCACAGACAGAAGTGGGATGGGAGAATTCATCCCTGCCTATGCTGAGCTATGAGAAGTAACTTGGTGTGCAGAGCACCAGCTCACTTGGCTCTGAAGTTTGTGTGGTGGCTGAACAGACAAACTCATTCCACCCATCCCAGACAGGCAGCCAGCCCACACTGTTATCCAGGCTTCTTCCACAAGCAGTGGAGAAAGACAGGGCCCTTCCAAGAGTGACCCACCTACCTACTTGTCATATTGGATAAGTGATTCCTTGGCAACCCCTCTCTTCTCTGATTACCAAGAAAGCTGAATGATGAGTTCAGAGTAGTTATCCACCAATTAAATGGCAAACAGGAGGTGACAGGAATTGCAACTTCATGCTTAATTTGATTGTTACAATTTCCAATTAGCATGTGAAATGTAGGTACCACAATGTTCAGGATTAGCATGGTTAATGCTTACATTTTTACTGATATCAAGAATGATATAGATTCGTGTGAGGGATAAGAACCCTAAATTCCTTTGAGGCTTGCATATTGGAATTTGACAAGGAAATTACACACTAAATAATCTTCTTAAAAATTCATACACATAACTGAGATAATGAGATGTTTCCTGCAAAAAAATCCACAAAGTACTAAAGTTTCGTACAGGAATTATTTACTAAGCACTACTGGTATCATTTTGTAGCTGGATAATTTATTGTGCCTATGCTGCCAAATTGTGTCGATTAGCCACTGATTTCATTTTCACTTGCAATATATGAACAAATGGAAAGAAATTCATATGGGTAAGAAAAATTTGAGTAAACAAAAATAGTGGTTAGTTATTAAACACCTTTCATATTTTAGTTGTGGTAGGAAATCAGGTTGGTAAGAACTTGTAACTGGAAAAGTTCTACCATTTTATCTCAGGCCAAACAGTTAATCACAATTCATGTGCAGACAAACTTTCATGCCTCAAAAAACAGGGAAAAATATGTAAGGGGATGTGGTAGTTCTCTCCCAGTGCCAGAACAGTAAGCACCCCAATTAAATTTTTGCTTCAAGGAAAGAAGAAAAGAAGGAAGGATTTCTGTCACTGGAGCATAAAACAGATTTTGGCTAGAAAGAAGATGGACAAGATATTCAAAAATGAAGTAATTTGCACACCAAAGTCTCACTAAAGTCAACACAACTTTGATTTCCAAGTTACTTGTAAAATTTTTCTCTGATGATGCCTACAAGTCTTTCAATATTTATCTTAAACAAGCACTGACACATCATTCAAAAGCAGATCTGGGGTAGCAACAAGTTTTGGTCACCCCTCAAGACATTTCTAAAGCCTCACCCACAAGAGACACAAAACTTCTGGCATGTCCATATGTCTGGAATTTTCAGTCTGCATCATGCATTTGCCTATTTAGGGTAATTTAAGGGCATGCCTCTGTGAACACAGTACTGCGAGAGAACGGGCATCTGGATCTGCAACAGAACAGATGCTCTGCTGGAGCTGCCCATGTGCCCTCGCCCCGTGGTAAACACAGGGCAGCGCTGTGCACTGCCACTGAAGAGGAGCAAGCAACACGTGCTCAGCATTCCAGTGCCCGCACTGTCACCTGGCTCAGGTAGCCATGCTGTCAGATTTGTTTCACAAGCCCAGCCACCACCACACACTGCCCAAGAATAAACACAACCAGTACACCTTTTGCTGAGCCATTTTTCAACTTGTTGCCTGTCACCTCCAACACACCCTTCAAAGATTTTGTATTTGGTACTCATGCGCACTTAGGTTGCACCAGGCTGGGTGCATCATGAAGAAATAGATGCTGGCACTGGTTGGCTAAGAGGTTAGCTAGAAGGATCCATGCCCTAGGTTCCTGAAGAGACAGTATTTAAACACTGTACACATAAAATGCCTAAATGGATATAAAAAGGAAGCTATGATGTTGCAGAGACTCCAAAACTGAATAGCAGCCTTATCAGAAACGCAGTGTGAGATGTTCAGGAACAGCCAGTTGGTTTGCCCTAGTAATGAAGGGTTTTTTCTGGAAAAGTCTCAGATTTCAGGATTCTGGAGTTTGGCCCTAAAGGGTATGGGAACTGAGAGAGCGGTAAATGTGTTAAATATCAACTTCTTAATGACACTATCACTCAGCTTCTACTTTCCATTCTGAGATTACAAAGAGAAATGATCTCATCTCACTAGGGTGTAACTACAGCATGCTGCTGCAGGTCAGGTCTCCCTGTTTTTTCTAGTTTTCTCTGGTTAGAGAATCGCATGAGATTACTGTACCTGTGGCCTTAATGGAGCATCCTGGAAACATCTCTGTGATCATCGGGCACCGCCTGCCAACAAGAACTTTTGTCTAACCTCTGGGCCCAGATTCCAGATGAGAAATTCATTCTAATGTCTCAGGAAATTCCATCTTCTGACAGAGATGAAAGGTATGTCTTCATTGCATATGAGTATTGTTCATTGCTTTTACACAGACCAGGCCACTCCAGTGAGCACTTCTAAATCCACTGCTACAAATCCACCCCAGATTTTCATCTTGCAGATACTAATGGCTTATGAAGGAAGGAAAAAAAAAAAAAAAGCTTTTAAGAAAGCCTTTTTGCTTCTGAATCAGCCTCAAGAATTTCACCAGGAAATAATCTACGAAATCACTGGTAAAAAGGTAAGACTTCTGAATCTGGTATATAAAAATGGTGATCCAATACCTACCCTTCTCTCCTAGAAAACAAGTTTTTATGTGTGTTCTAGCTTCGTATGCTAAAGCACATGGTTTATGCAATGCTGAGAGCTGCGAATATCCCTACCTATGCAAACTCCTCATGGCATTTTGGGGTCTCTGCTGTTAAGAGCGTGCACATCCTGTGCTCCTTCAGGACGCCTAACAGGAGTCATTCTGTTCACTGCTAAACCAGCTTTCTTTTTGCACCTTCAAGCAATGGAAAGAGATTGCTTTCTGCCTGTGGGCTGAAGACCATGGCTGTGCTTCCAGCATGCACACAATACTGGAAGGACAGTTCTGTGTGATGAATCACTCAGTGGTGGAGATAAATCTCCAGTCTTTCCTTCCCTTCCTCCACTGCCCTGCTGCTGGCCCAATATTGTTGCACAGTACAATGGACCTGTGAAATAAGCCCTTCAGAAAAGCCAGACCGAAGCTTTAAACCAGCTCATTTCCCAGATCTGCTTCAGAGCTCCACCACAGCAAGAGCGGCCCTGGCAGGGAGCGGGAGGAATGGCCGCGGGCAGCAGCAGGAGCCTCTTCAGCCAGCTCCGCAATCGGAGCATTCATAACGTGAAGTCCTGGCTTGTGTCTCCCCAAATGCTGACTATGGTCTCTCAAAGAACATAGATGTTTAACTAGATTTAGAAAGGTAATAAAGAATGAAGCCAGCAGGCTGCGAATGGATAGACTGTGCTGTAGATAACAGGCACAGCTAATTCTGGTTTTAAATAACAATAGCAACAGCAGACCCACTGGCAACAGCCAGAGCATTTCTTCAAATTATGCATTCTCCGACTTTTCTTTTGCTATTGGAGAGCCCAACTCTGCAAACTATTTTTAGTAGTGTTACTTTGTCAGTGCCCAGTCATGAATTGGGGTCCCACTGTGCTATTCAAACACTTAAATAAAGGCTGGTTTCTGCCCAAAGACTCTGAAATCCAACTTACAAAAATCCCATAGGTTTGAATGGCAGAAAGAACTACATTAGCAGTACTTTGGTTTATTGTCTTTTATTACTTATTTTACTAAATATTATTTACTTTGTTTGCCGCAATTGGAGTAGAATGATGGAAAAAATGTTTCCAAGCAAAAGACTGGAACAACTCTGCAGTGCTGCTGGTGAAATAACAAACCCTTTCAAAGAAAGAAACTGTAAGCATTGAACAGCCCAAAATGGCTTCTGCAGAGCCACAGCAGTATTGTATGCAAATATGTAATTTAGTTGTATTTATGTAACCTGGCTATTTTGTAATCACAGAAGTAGAGATTAGACAAATGGAGCATATGCCATTTGTAAAGAAACTACATGGGAAAAATATGCACTGCAGTTACAGTCTTGATATTTAAAATTAGATACTCGAAAAACACATTGTCAGCTAACAGCAAATTACTCAGTTTCATTAATGACACTGATTTGGAGTTAAAGTAGAACACACAGAAATGAAAGTCTATATATGTACACGAGCTTAAACCAAATTTTAATGAACAGTGATTATCTTGCTTCTATCGAGTGCTGTTCATCCAGGTGTGCTTTACAAACCAACTGCACAATCACATACTCATTTGCCCATGAACAAAGGAGTTCACCATGTCTATCACTAGACAGCCATCATCTCTGCTGTGACAGCATGAGGTGCTTGGAAGCATGCACGGCACTTTAAAAACATTTTTGCACAATAAATGCAAAATATAGACAGGTTCTGTGTCTAGAATCTAGACAGGCTACGTATATACAGTAAGTCTAGCTAAAATGTCATGAGAAACATATATATACACACACACACATATGTATCTTACACAATCTACCAATCAAGTCTATATATATAAAATAACCACAAGTGATTATGACTAAATACCTACATTCTATAAATCCAGCAACTCATCCATACCACCATGCCGAGATATCATTTGCAATGACCTTTAAAGAAGATGACTCCTATTTCCAGAGAGCAGACCCACCTGTAGGACAAGTGACTAGGATATTAGCTCAGGATTGAATGGCTAATGTCTTTACACAATTCCAGTTCACCTGATCCAACGTGAAAAACAGTTTTGAGACCATGTTTTTGCCCCCTATTCCAGCATTCAGCTTCCAAAACATTTGCAGCAGCTTCTAGGAGGTTTTTGGAAAGCTTGATAACCTTTTCCACTAAAACTAAGGCATTCTGACAGCCAAAAGTTTAATTGGATCTCTCCAAACAGTCTTTAAAATCTGTGGTAGGGATCTGGATCAATTGTGAAACCACATTAAGTCATGTAAGAAAGACCAGGACAGAAGGACCACTAAAGGTGACAGCAGCTGATTGTTTGAAATATCTGTTCCCAATTACACAACATTAGCTACTTACATAACACATTCAACCCAAAGTCTACCTACCACACTCAGTATTTTTGGGCTGCTGTACCAGCAAAGGTCTTGCAAATGCAAGTGTGGCCCAGATTCATTCAACTATTTTTAGACACTTACTGCTGTTAACTATTTATGTCTGCAGACTGTCTACACAGTGAAGAACCAGGCCTTGTCTCTGGTCCCCAGCACCAGACCTGAGTGCTCTCAGGAGATCCTTACTGCTGGCTACAGAGGGAACACCAAGAAACCTGGGACATACCTGCAGGCAGATGGGGCCTCAAAATTTGATTTAGTGATGCAGAGGAGCAAGGTTTTCACTGAAAGCATAGTTCAGTTGGAGGGGGCCTATAATGATCATTTAATCCAATGGCCTGTCCTGTCCAACCATAATCTCAGTTAATGTGTGAGAAAATGAACTGTGAGCTGTGCTGCATCTACAAAGATGAGGGGGAAATAAAGTAACAAGACTATTTTAGTTAACCAAGGCTGAATACATGGATCTGAATACACACAGGGAACAGATTTTTTTGAGTAATGCAGTGCCATTTTTACATACTGATGTGTAATAGCACACTCTAAAAATGTTTTATAGGAGTTATTGTGAGAGACAGAAATAGTTTGGAAACTTTGCCTTTTGAAGACTGTGACAACCACTAGAAAGGTGAAAAACAGTCTCCCTGAAACAAAGGTTTCTGATAGTAGTTTGCCTAGTGCTCACTTCTCTGCATGGCAGCAGAATTACTGACTTTATTGGGAATGGCTAAGACTCCTTAGTCAAATACCAAGTTATAATAAATCACTGTCAACTCTAGTGCTGGCTATAAATTGTGGTAACATTTTATTTGAGATTTTAAGGATCAGACAAATGATTTGGAAGACTGGAATAGAAGTTGTGCCCTGTTGACCAGTTTCCCTGTTAATTCCATACAGGTTCCTTGATTGCTGGGCCTCTCCTTTCTCTAAGTAAAGATCTGTGAAGGTCTGATAGCAATCTGCTAGCAGTTAAATGTCCTGATGTGACTGCACACAAATTACCTCAGTCTAGTCTGACTGGCACTGATGGAGCTCTCTTCATCCAGAAGCACATCCGTCCTAAATGGACAGTAGCTCCAATCCTCTTAGTTTTTTGGCCTTTATAATCTTGCCTCCCTACACCATAGCACTTGCTTAATGTAAGAAAGGGACAAAACTAACATACAGAACTGTGTTTGTGCATATGCAGACACTATGAATGAGGAAATAGCAACTTCTCCAGCAACTCTGGGGGATCTAAAAGCACCCCCTGTAACCCTGCTGCATCAGAGAATAGCCAGAAGCTGGTTTCTAATGTCATCCGACACCGTTCCCTCACGTTATGTATTTGGGACTGTCTGCAAGCTTAATATTGAATGTGAAATCAAATGATGTAAACAGCCAGTCTCATTCCAGTAAAAACATTAAATTCAATTTCAAGGTAGGATATCTAGATTGGGGAAGATTCCATTTGTACTTCTAGAGGTTAACTCCCCAAAACAAAGGTGTTAATGCTGATGATTTGCCCCAATTTGAGTCACTGATGGTCAAGATGAAAGGGCCAGAAAAAGGACAAAAATACCTCTGAAGATGACATCTGGGCCTATGGCATGAACATTGCACTTTATATAGACAATCAAATCTGCCTCTTATTGACACCTATCTGTCCATCTATCTATGTATCTGGATATCAGATTTTTATCTTGTCTCTCTGTGTTGGCACTGATTGCTGTATACACCCACATTGTCAGCAGCTCCAAACAAAAATATTTTCCACTCTTCCAGCTAATCCTTGGTGTGTCACGATGCATGCCAGACTTACCTCTGAAAGTCTGTATTTAAGTCCTTCTGTTTTGTCTCCCTTTATTCTGAGTAACATGCGGGAAATTTGCTCTTTGATTTCAAGGACTTGCAGTGATACTTAACCAGGCATGATTTATTTTAAAACATACTGTCATCTCCATAACTAGCCCATGTAAGCTAAATGCTTTAAAAAAATTTCTTTGGTTATTACTAGTGCACCTGAAACCTACCGCCAGTTTTTTTAGGTTTTCTGCCATGTATTTTCTCTTTAAGTAAGCCAGACCCAAAACAAAAGAAAATCTACCACACACACCTAGAGAATGGTAGGGGAAAAGGAGTTAATTTCTGATTTGCAGAGATGCTCAATTGTGGCAGCCTCCTTTAGTTTCAGGAGAAAGGACGTGAAACCAATCCCAAATATAATGGAGACCAAGCATAGCTGCATAAATATGTTAAAAAATAGACTGGTGACAACAGAGTTCCATCACTTAAGTTATCCTAAAAACAAGCAAGCAGACAAATTAAGCAGATGTATGCTCTGTGTATACATTAATGTTGGTATTGCACCTCTACAAAATAACTTCCCATTACACACTCCTTAAGCAACTATGAATTTGGTTGGCATCTGCATACCAATGGAAAGAATGAAGCAATCAGTGATATTAATTGTTGTTAAAATGCTATTTAAAACAATTAGATATTTATGTTAGCTGAAATTCTTTACTGTCCATAATCAGCTTTCAGCTCTAAAATCCCAGTCACCAGGATACATACACAACTTACATTATACTGTAAACCTGTGGCTGTAAAAGAATATTCAGGAGGAACCCTTGCCAAAGAAATACTAAATAATTCTTTTCTAGTTAAGATTAAAATTATGGCTAACAGAGTAGAGGCTTTCTAATTCACTTTAAAGATTGGGAGATCCACTGCAAATTACTGACTCTTCCAACTAAGTGAGAAACACATTAAAAAAGCAAGTGTAATTTATCACAAAATGCACTTTGCTCATTTATTTTGACAACTGTTATTTAAATTATTTATGCCCTTCCATCATGTACTAGTAAATGTACTGTAGCCTGTTTTGTAAAAATAGTCATCAGTGAGATTAGAGTAACACAACATCCGCTATTACCCTTTGCTTGGAGGTGAATAGAAATCAGCACTTTGTGCCTTGCAGGCACAAACAGGGTTTCAGAAAAGGGCGGTTGTGGTGGTTCTTGGGTTTTGTTTTTTTATTTTTAAAAACAATGCTAAACCTACAGCAGCTCCCACTTTTCAAACATTTGTACTGAAACAGGAGTGTTCAAAGAAGTGGGGCCACTTATTTAGGCGTCTTATTTAAAGGTTTAATAATGTGGTACGAGGTTTCTCCCACTGGAAATTTTCATTGGTGCCCAGGAACAAGGTTCTAAACCTGAAAGCAGTCATAGGAGCTTTGCTCGAACGGGCTGATGAATGTTATTGAGTACCTACTGCTTTGAATTAGTGCATTTCTTTAAAGGAAGAGAAATTTTACCTTCTCCCTCTTCCTATTTCAAGTCTATCTGGAGGAACAAAGGAGAAAACCACACCTTCCTCTCCTGAGCTGTGGTTTGAATTTACAAACTTGAATCACAGGCACAAAACTGAAGTAAGTGCACATGAGGAAGGAGAAAAGTTAAAGCAGATTTGGCTCTAGTCATTCCTGGAATCAAGTTATATCAAGAAACACTCAGGGTGTTGGCTAGAGTTGCATCACAGTCAACCTACGCTTATGAACACCATGTACTCAGGAAACGAGGGAGTTGGGCATCCCATGAGGATTAGCGCAGCAGGCTTGCCAGTGCTTGTGCTTCCAGCCATTCTAGCAAGTATTGCTATTCTGAAGAAGGAAGGAAAAAAACCCCAAAATCGCAGCTCCCCACCTCCCTAGTAAAAGATTAACAATTGTGAAAGATGCTGGACTGACAGCTTGAATTAGGGATGTGTGGGATTTGTGAGGGATTTAGGCATTGGTAACTAAGAAAGGTACATTACAAGAGATCTTTGGATGAGAGTTGAAGAACTTCTTGAGACGCCTTTCCTCTGTTACACACAGAAATCAGATCCACCAGAGGCTAACCTTACTATTGCATTCACCCCATCTAATTTATACCTTAACTAATGACGATTATTAATTACCCTTAATTACATGAGATACCTGAATTAATGATGGTGCTTCTCAATTAGAAGTGTGGTTATCCTTGGCCTTTGGTGCCTCAGCAGATGCTACAAATCCAGGCCCTGCAGTATTATCTTCTCACTTACACACATATGACTGAAGGTACTGAATATCCTTTCTGTGAAAGGTTAAAAAAAAAAGCCTTGAAAATGCTTACTATGAAATCAAAGTTATTCTCTCCTGAAGTTAATAATTAGAAAATGAGCTTTAACATGTCTTTAGGGCTTTAAAATGTGTCCCCAGGCCATGGGCATGCAGCTCTGTGCCTCACAGGAGAAGAGAGATGACCTCTCTGCAGGACAGAGGGAGATTTCAACCTTCAGGAAAGCAACAAGCTTTTTAAAACAGTCATTAAACTGTGATTTAGGGGAAGAGGGGGAAAGAAAAAGTGGGAAAAGAGATTTACAGATAATCTCATCAGTCATGTGCATTAGCTTCCTGTATGCTGACTCACCCATAGCTGTTTAAACATGTTTCCTTCTACTTTTTATTTGTGGGGTTTTTTTTTTGGTTTTGTTTGTTTGCTTTTGGGTTTTTTTTTTTAAGTTTTGATTTTGGGTTTGTTTTTTAAGAGGTATAAATTTTTCTCTACTTCATATGGTAAGATGCAGTCAAAGACACTCAGACCTTCATCCTGAGTTCATTCATTCTTTCAATTTTTTTCTGCCTCCCTGGATCTGTGGAAACTTTACCAGTTTCCTCTTTGATGTAGCTTGTCATAAGGGCATCTGCAGGCAGATGAAACAAGTTTGTGCCATGCACTCCATCCAACCTGATCCTTTTGTGTAGAAAGCCACTTTCAGATGAACAGGTTTCCAAGCAGGAGAATTAAACTGAACAGCTGGGGGATGGCTGTGGGAAAGCCAGTTGGATTTCCACGTCAAACTGAGAGCAGCTTCATGAATGAGCTGCTCAGGTGTGACTCACATTTCTGTGCCATTTACAACAAGAAACATAACCGTTAATGTTCCCCTGTCTCTTCCTCTGCTCTCTTCACATGTGCAAATAAATGCAATTCAGTGATTATTTATTATGTAACTGAACACTTCTGTTGGATGGGGTGAGACAGCTGTGGATGTATTGGAGCTGTTTGCTTCCGCAGGTGGGACCCTTCCTGTAGGAGCAGGACTGAGTCTTCTTAAATGAGGGCTGAAGGCAGGGCTATTACTAGTGGGGACTATCAGATTAGTCTTGCACCATGGACGAATGTTTTCCTCCAGATTTAGCTGAAGGCTCAGTTTTTCAGTCCACATCAGCTTTTAGCCCTCTCAGAAACTGCAATCCTCCAGAGGTGTTTGTCCCATATGGTGCCTGGAAGCCCGGTGGCCACATTCAGTCTTGTCTTGGTTACCTCTCACCAGACCCCTACAGCAAACCCCGGCTCCCAGAGGCTGCAGCCGCTTCCCAAATCCCTGCTTTGAACAATAAAACAACCACATCAACATTTCTGGAGCGTGTGTTTCTCTCTGTACATGCAGGGGATATTGGTCTTTTAACTCCTGGCTGGATCTCATTAAGATCAGGCTAAGATCACAGTACAGCCTCTAAAACAGCCCAAAGGAAAAACAAAAATGCTGTCAACTACCATTAGCTAACCTGGGATTGTAGGAATAGTTTTGTGCACCGAAAAGCAAATTATTAAACACACTTCAACTCTAAATATGAATAGAGAAGCAAATCTTCTTAAGGTCTGCAAAACACAATCTTAAAAGTTTTAGGTGCAGTTCTCTAGTCAAATTACAAAGCACTAAACCTAACATTAACTTGTTCTGGGCAATCTTAAAATAGTAGATTGCTGGATCTAAGCTTTTGGGTGTTCTCAGTTAACTGCTCCTGAAGAAATATAAAAATGGTTTATTGCATCTATAATTATAGCATAACTTTGCCCTGTACTTTTCGCTCCTGGCTGGAGGAGACAAGTTTGGATGTATTATGTCAAACCAAGTAAAAAAGACAGGTACCCCAAAAGTGTCTGAGCTACCAAAGGTCTTGAGATAAACTCCAAACAACCTTATCCAGGACTGTGCAAGTTTGTCTCTTCTTCTGCAAGATCAGCTGTGTGTTCAACCATATACACATATGTATCTATGTATATACGTATATATGTATATTTGTATATACATGCTTATATGTACACCCACAATTACATATGTAGAGATAAATAACCCAGCAGAAAAGGAACTTTCAGGGCACATTTGAAAATAGAAGCTCTTGCACACACACAAAATTACTTTTCAAAGTATTCACTTTCCTTTATATTTCTACCATCACTTTGTCTATCAGCAGTTTCATTTTTGTATAAAATTTGAAACTCTGATCTTAATGAGAAACATGATAAAATACGCTACCAGAGATAATAGATTATTGACAACATTGTCAGTCTAGGCAGCAGATGAGAGTCAGACAGACTCCCCTCCACAAAACCATAAGGCTGGGTGAAAAATCAATCTGAGAGACTGACCTGTTTTCTGATTTTTCAGTTGTTACAAGTCACATTTCCAAGCTGTTCTCTCCAGACCATGAAGGGCCAGAAACTTATTTTTTATTGCTTAATGAAAGCTGAAAACTCAAATTTCACATGACTTCAGAAGCAGTGGCTCAAAGAGAAATAACAAATATTGTCACAGTCACAATAAACCACACAATTGGTCACAGTTTTAAGATTTTGAGGGTTGAAATTCTACCTTCAGCAGCAAGTCATGCAGACAGACTTTTAAGCAAGGCATGAGATGTAAAAAAAAAAGTATCTGGAAAATAATTTTTTCATAAGAGAAAGAGGGAATATTGCTATTCTATACAGAACTTCAATACTGCATGGATATTTTATAAACTTTTCTGCAGGGAATGCAGCAATCACAATTTATTTTTAAATTCACCTGCTTTAACCCTGTACATACAGGAATATTTTCAGGTAGGAGATTTCTCTTAGAGGAAGTACTGCATCTGATATCCCATGTTCTTCCATGGAATCAGATGTAGTTCCTGGTTCTTGATTGCATTTGCTACTGTATTGCAACATTTTATGATTAAGTCAGTAAACTTTACAATATTTAAACTGCTCTGATTAGAGAGTTTAAAATATGTGGAGAGTGGGGGGGTTACTTTCAAAAGCACTTGGCTTAATTTTTCTTCCACTGTAATACATGACTGATTCAGAGAAGAGAGAAGTAACACAGCAATACTGGGTATTTAGAACTAAAAAGAATTAATCCCCTTCTATTTGCCACCTAGTGCTTTCTCTACTGTTTTGCAGCCTATTGATTTCTTGAACTTTTAAAAATTTCCTCTCACAAAATGACAATTTGGACAAGAGATTTGCAATATGATGTTAGAAAGAGCCATTCCCATGATTATGCAAGGCAAAACTTACAAAAAAATGTCAATATTTCTGAAAGATCAGCAGATGCTTCTGTTCACAAAACTGACTTCAGGGTCAAGACTGGTTCTGGAAAAGTACCATGTTTCTCTTACAGACTAATTTAATACTGAAGGCAGATTTTACAATATTAAAAAGGAAGCAAAACAATAAGAAGCTAGACATGTAAAGACTTCCCTTTCAAACTGCTATCTAGAGAATGAGTCATATGTTCATTTACAGCTAAGCTTGGATTAAGCAGTGGATCTGAAAGCAGAAAAATAAAACCACAACCACTGTCCAAAGATTAACTTCTCATCTCAGAGAAGAAGTAAAAGGATTTCATATATATCTCCCAGTGTCTACTCTGTTAAGCAAAATTAATTATGAAGATGGTGAAATTTTAGAAAACATGAAATACTTAATCATTAAAAAGTTTTTGCTAAAACCTATTTGATGATGATATAAAAGCCCTCTCCTGAAATGCACCAACTGCTTTACATTATTTTACACAAGAAATAATGCATTCAAACACCTGTTCTGCAGACTGCAATTTCAGGGACAGCAAAAGACTGAAGGGCATTCAGTAAAGAATTTCAGACCCATTCAGTTCTCCACAGCCTGTGCCAGGTCTGGCCGAAAAGGGCAAGAAATGTCTGAAACATACTGATCTCAACCTATGAGAATCATAGAATCATTGAATGGTTTGGGTTGGAAGGGATCTTAAAGATCACCTTGTTTCAACTCCCTGCCATGGGCAGGGACATCTTCCACTAGACCAGGTTATTCAGGTCTGCATCTAGCCAGGCCTTGGACACTTCTAGGGCTGGAGCATCCACAACTTCTCTGGAAAACCTTTTCTAGTGTCTCACCACCCTCACAGTCAAAAATTTCTTCCTATTAGAATCTAAATTATTCCCTGTATTTCAGTGAACAGAAATGAAGTTAAACAAAATAAATGCTAAACCACATACAATTTCAAAACTTAAAAGAAAATATTCAGCTGCTTTTGCCTAGGGATTGCATAACCCATTCAATCAAAACCTCACAGGATAAGAAGAGCTCGATCTAAATATGAGTTTGCACATTTGCACAAGGATTTGCTTTTTGTAGTATCGAGATTATTTTCCCATTCTTTATTACCCTTTGACAGAATGACACCAGGCAGCATTTCACAGGCACTGCAGGTGAGGTTAGGTGCCATTAGCCAAACCCACTTACACAAACTGCTCCCAGGGTTTCATGTTTTCACCAGATGGTGTTAGGGTGGGATTGGTGGCGAGCACCAAACCTGCCTATTTCTGTACTGATTCTTTCTGAAAGACTTGCTGACAGCAACATGTGAAAAGCAGAGCTGTGAAGTCGTGCCTCCTGTGCGTGAACTGGGTTTTTCACAGCATCAGTCAACTGTCTGGAAAAGATAGCCATCCCCCGTATGCTCCCCGTCTCCTTCCCCGAGCCCCTTCCAAACAGTTAAAAACAAGTCCTGACACCAGCCAACATTTTTTTGAATATATATTATCATGCCAAGAAATCTTAATTCTTTAGGCTTTGCGTTACATTTCAAAACAATATACAGCAACACTGGTCCTGGGACAGTCAGCAGTGCACGCATTCTTTCATTTATAGCAGATTGGAAACATAAAGATTTATCATAGATTTTGCTTCAAGGAGACCCAACAGGAAACACAACTGGCTTGTCAACACAGCAATGGATTTGCTGTGCAATTTTTGGAAGGGCTGTAAACGGAAGCTGATGTAAGACAGAAACCTGATTTTAACTGAAATTACTCAGGACAGGCTCTTCATGATGCATCATGCCATCATCCTAGATTAACTTTTAGCTAAAATGAAGGCTTCCTGGGATTGTGAGTGATTTTGCATAATTTCATCATAAGAGCTTCCTTAAGTAGCAGGCATTCCTTCATCACACTTTCAGAAGGCAAACTACTGAGGGTGTTTGGGCAAGTCTGAAGAAGGGATGCCTTTTAGCCCTGCCAAACAGTTTTCTTGGAGAGCAGATATTCTCAGAGGAACATTCTGCCTTACTAGAATCTAACATATTTAAATCTTTAATAACATACAATGCCTATATATCTTAATATTTTTGACAATAATGATCTTAAATATTGAGCAGTTGTGTATTCATAACCCTTTTGACTACTTTTCTTTTTTTTTTTTAAAGTCTTCTCCTCTACATTGCAATTCAATTCATCTGTTTTCAAGCTTCAGTTAAGCTGAAAACACACAAAGAAAAACCTGCCTGCACTTGTTTGATACGATTTTGCAGTTAAGGTTAAAAACAATGAGAGGTCTTTCATTGTATGCACAACACCTTCAGTTGGACTGAACATGTCAGACTGCCTTCGAGCACTGGCTGTGAATGCCAGGAAAGCTGGAACGTTGAGATTGCAGTTTTTGGGAAAGCTGCGGTACATTTGGGCTTATCTGGATACGAACGTGTATCAGCCAAAAAGTGTTCTTTAAGTTGTTTGAAAGAAAAAGCTTGCAGAAAGAGGACATGAAAGTTAGGTACCCAATCACACTATTTTTGCATCTAAAAATGACCCAGCATTAACAAGGATGGATCACTCCCACATTCCACTTCACGGAATGGCACCCACAGACTTCCAGCACTTGGAGGCTTAGGCTTCTTAATCAGAAACTCCCATCTGACTGTGAGAGCCAAATGTTGGCAGTTCAGCAAACGAGTTCCTGGTCTGCCAGTCTAGAGAATGACAAGGTTTAACTGTATCATGGGAAACAAGCGGATCCTTTCATTTTATCTAACATTCAATGGATTCTATCCACCTCTCCTTAGGAAAAAATTATTTCCAGTGTATCTCACAACCTGTTGTTTTAATGTCAGTTCCATGAACTTCAGCAAAGGAAAGCATGAAATCCTGCCTCCAGGGAGGCATAACCCCAGGCACTAGGACACAATGCAGGCAAATCTCAGCAAAGCAGCTTTGTAGAAATGGCCCTGGAAGTGCTGGTGGACACCAAGCTGTCCATGAGCCAGCCTCGGGCCCTCGCGGCAAAGCTGGCCAGCAGCCTCCCAGGCTGCATCAGGCAGCACTGCCATCAGGCACATACCACACATACCAGTGACACACCGAGGTCAGGAGTGCTGTGTCGAGTATTGGGCTTCCCAGTACAAGAGAGAGAGGGACTTCCTGGAGCAAGTCATGCAAAAGGCTACAAAGATGATTAAGGGACTGGAGCTTCTGTCAGATGTGGAGAGACTGAGAGCTGTGCCTGTTCAGCTCTGGTGAAGAGAAGGCTTGGGGAAACACATGCCTGTGTGTAAACATCTGATGGAAGAAGGAAAGAAGATGGAACCAGGCTCCTTTAGGCAGTGCTCAGTGACAGGTCAAAAGACAATGGGCATGAATCTGACATAGGGGGAATTCTATTTAAACATAAGAAGAGAATTTTTCACTGTGCTGATAATCAAACATTGGAACAGATTGCCTGAAGTGGTTATGGAGTCTGTATGCTTGGAAAGCATAATACCTGAATGGGCATAGTCCTGAGTACCCTGCTCTAGAGGACCGTGTTTTGTGCAGGGGGCTTGGACTAGACAATCTCAAGAGGTCCCTTCTCACCTCAACTATTCTCTTTTGCAATTAGTTTTTCCAACAATGCAAATTATTTTAAGATTTGTAGCTGTGCTTAACTCAAAAGCCTCTAATTTTCTAAGTAAAACAGTGTAACACTTCAGGAAAAAAGCAGAAGTGCATTTAATGCTAACTCAACTCATAAGGTACCCTATTGTGCGCTTATGGTTGCAGTTTCCTCAAATCCTTATTCTTTGCGTATCATCCTTCAACTTCATCATCTAGGGCATCTAGTCATCCAATTCAACATCTTGTCCTCAATCTACAGATCTGAAACTGTTTAGAAATGTCTTCAGAGAAACTTCAGAAAGAGAACTTACAGACCCTATGAGACCCATAGGAGGCTTAGGACAAGACCTGAGACAAAGAAGGCCAAGAGTCAGCGTGTGAACGTGGAAGACAATGACCAGAACTACAACCCAGCCCCAACCCCTGCAAAAGTTATGCATACAAATTTGTTTTAGCCCTTATCACACAGAGATACTCACAAATGTTATGGTTAAGTGGTTTTTTTGGTGTATGTTATGTAGATCCTCACTCTTCTGCAGCATTATTTCTGCATTACTCTATGACCACTCAGTTTTGAAACATTGTGTAATTGTGAATATCAATGAAATCCCACCTTGATCAGTGCATTTAAACATCTTTTCATCTACAGTAGAGCTGTGCTTTGGCTTAAATTCTGAGTGAATGTTCAAAACAATAGATTTTTTTTTTAAGCCATACCTTATTAATATTCAGGAAAAACCATTTTTTATGTACAAATGCTTTTTTCTAATTCACTTGCTTTAAAAAGCGAGCAAATTATTTTGCATGTTTAATGTAAACTCTCAAAAATGCAGATCTTTACAACAGCACTGAAAGCAACTTCATAATTAAATCCATTCCAAACTTAACTCATATTTAGAAATTTGCCTTTATGTTAAGTCATACTTACACAAAAAATGGATTAAATTCCTACTGATTCAGTATTCAACTACCAGCTGAAAAACTAACTTTTAAAAAGTAACATCAGTTCTAGTGTTTGTGGTTAAAATAAAAACTTTTACTCTACAAGTATAATGAATGTGGCTAAACAGCTGCTACAGCCACTGCTGGAGGAAAAAAAGCAATTTAATAAGGAGTAAAATGATAATTATCCAGCATCCTGATTCATTTTAAGATATGGCATCTTCAAGCAACAGAACACACATACTTCCTTTAATTGATAACTGAAAACATTTCCTTGGGCTAACTAAATATCCAGTTGACTGAATTTTCATTTAAAAAAATGGCGATATGATCCCCTGGGGAAAATGTTCTTCATTATAAACAGCCATGTTTCATTTTATGTTCTCCTCTCATACCTTCTTGAGAAGCTCACATTAAGCTCATGCCATAAATCTCTTCAGAAGCAGACAGTATTTACTATCATTCATACTTTTTCCAGATCAAGAATAAATAGTAGCCATTCTCCACATCTGGACAGCATCACATGCTATGTATTAGCAGCACTACTAAAGCTCAAATTTACCCTTAACAATTTTCCTCTATGAATGGCATCAGCCACATTTCATACTTCACAGTGAACATTTGTTCTGCACCTTCTAAAAAGCTGGTAGAGGAAATGCTCTCAATAGATGACCTCCCATTATGCCACTGGCATAGGAAAAAGAAAGTAGGGCCAAAAGGAGATTTACGGCAAATTATGGCAATTGTTTTTGTTCCTGTCTCATTCCTCAAGGGTTTTTTTTTCTGGGTGTAGAAGAATGTAGCAAAGGCAAAGGAATTAAGGTGAATGATCTTTCCCAGCCTCATTTTACCTGTGTGCTGTTCTGTCAGTTTTTCCCACTGCTGTCTCCCTTCTTAAATTCCTGTTTAGCTGTGCAGCTCTCTTAGTGACAGCATTTGGTGTCAGCTTTATCACTGCAGATCCTGCTGATCTATTAATCCATACGCTGTCAACACTGAAATTTATCCTTCACTCTCTGACCACATCATGCATTTTCTGCCTGCCACCTGCTCCTCTTCTGCTCCTACTACCCAGTGATTTCCTTCTGCACTCAAAATGTTGCTGTGGGGGCCATCATCTTCATGTACCTCTGAGAGCTCTGCCCTTGTACCCTCGGTAGCTCATCCTATCTTTGACTTTCCCATGTGGAGATGCCCTTCTGACTTGCCAAACATGCCTAGAAGAGATCTTTCAACTTAAACACACTTATTTTATCCTGGCTTGCTTGTCCCCCAGTGAGAAACTCATGGTCTGAATGGAGAGAGCACCTACAATTGCCCAATGCCACGGGGTTTTTTTGGCATTAGCCACAACTCCTATTGATCAATATCATTTAATAACAGCCAGGCAGACGGTAACTGCCATTTCTCTGGCTGCTGCTTCTGAGTAGGTCCCTGGAGGGAGCAACTGTATGCCCAGGGTACAGCTCTTCTTTCCCCAGTTTTCATTCACCTGATTCCCTTCAGGCTGCAGACTCACTTCAGCTGCCATCTACTGATTTGTCAAGCACTGAAGTTGAGAGCCCCTGGACTGGTGCTGCAAACACCTGTGTAGCAGCTAACCCTACTGAAGACGGAAGCGACACCTATGTGGCACCTGTGCACTGTGGGTAGAACTGGAAGCATAGCAGAAACGGGCAATATGGACCAGTTCAGAAGAGGGACAAGAAATAGAAAGATGAAGAAAATCTATCATATTATCTATCACAAGAACACTTTTGCTGATTTGTTCTATAAACCTTTGAACAATGGACTTTGGGAGCAAAGCCAAGCATTAAATTAGTACTATCCTTTGTGCTGATCTATGACTGAGATGAATTGTATCACCACAGCTCAGTTTATAATACAGGGCAGAAACGTTATAAAATGCACCTGGCCCACAGTTATCCTGTGCTCAGTTTTGGGCCCCTCACTACCAGAAAGACATTGATGGGTTGGAGCTTGTCCAGAGGAGAACAGACCTGGTGAGGGGGCTGGAGCACAAGTTTTACAAGGAGCAGCTGAGGGAGCTGGGTGTGTTTAGCCTGGAGAAAGGAGGCTCAGGGGTGACCTTATCAGTCTCTACAACCACCCGAATGGAGGCTGTAACCATGTGGGGGTCAGTCTGTTCTTCTAAGCAACAAGCGATGGGGCAAGAGGAAACTGTCTGAAGCTGCACCTGGAGAAATTTAGATTGGATATTAGGAAAAATTTCTTTACAGAAAGGGCTCTCAAGCATTGGAACAGGCTTCTCAGGGCAGTAGTGGAATCACCACCTCTAGAGGTGTTTAAAGATAAGTACATATGGCACTTAGGGACATGGTTTAGTGGTGGACTTAGCAGTGCCAGGTTAAGGGTTGGTCTTTATAAGCTTAAAATTTGTTTCCAACCTAAACAATCCTATGATTCTATAATTATTCCCCTCTGATGGACAACCTGAGGGATGCACTGGAGCATTCTGTCATGTTCTGCTACTTGGGCTTCCTCTATTTGTAAACTGAAGTTTTTGGGTCTATTGAAAGAAGAAAATGAGTATCTTCTGTGGAGCTGAGAAGTACCTAGGCCCAAGTGCTGGAAAACAGTACCAGATCCCACAGTATGGATACCACCAATGTTATTAGTAGGCAGACAAGTTCATATCAATAGATCACATAGCAGTAAAAAAAGCAAAACAGTAATTAACAGACAACCCCTGTTTATTTCAACCTGCTTGTGGAGTTTTCAAATGTGTTTTTTGTCATGGGCTTGATTTAAAAAATTCAGCTGAAATAAACCCAGTAATATTTGCAAATCATATATTCAAATCATAAACCCATTTAAAATCTAACAGTAGTCTTTGTTCTTCCCATACACTTTGATATTCAGATGCTTTAATCTCTCCCATGAAGCCTCCTAGGACATGCCCTTACAGATTTACTTTCAATACCATGAACACAGTTATTTACTGACTGTTTCCAGGCCACCGTTCAATCCCCTTAGGAAAGGTTTCATTTAGCCAACAGCAGCTCTCCACAGAGCAGAATAGCCAAGAGGTCAATGGCTACTGTCCTTTCTTCCACAATAGAGATCAACAGACATTTCTGGTGTGGAGCTCATCTCACTGCATCTGCAGGCAGACATTTAAACTAGGCAAGATGTAGGTCACATCATCAGGTCTACAGCTAGGAGAGAAAAGCCCAGACTTACTCTTTATCAGATCTAAGCTCAAACATCCTTCCCTGTGCCTTGGTCAAATAGTGCCTATAGGTAAGAGCTTCAGAAACCATTTACTAGGAAATGTAGGGCATGCAGGAAGAATTTACGCTGTCTCTGTCTGGGCTTCTCAAGTGTAACACATCACTAACCACATAACACAAAAACTGTAATAAAACCCAATTTCTTCATCAAGTTTTTGTCAGAAATGTAGTGGCATTGTTGCAACCTTTACAGTCACATTTGCTTGTAGTAGAAAAAGGAAGTTATTTTTACAAGATCCTGGAATTACCAAATACCCTCCAGTCATCCATTTTCCATCAACCAATAGCACAGACATTGATTAAGGAAAAAAAGTGACAGACTTACGTCTCTGGAACACAAGAGAAGACCCTTTAAGATACTTCTAATGTTCTTCATTTGACAGAGGCACTGCTGCCACTCAGACCTGCTTGTTCAGCCAACCTGGCCCACAGCAGCTCATACCCAGAGCCCCATGGAGTATTGCAGAGTCTGCTGCTGGCACAGGGGAGCATGGGGCTGCCTGCCCTCATCCTCCCTACTCTAACAGGATCTATCACACTCAGATCATGCTGAACATCCTTTTTCCAAAGGTTTTTCTGAGTATGGGGAAGGAAGCTCTTACTTCTGGATACTGCCATTAATTTATATGCAGTAGGTGACTATTTTTGTTATTAATCTTCTGCACCTGTGCCCAGCATGTTGGATAGGTGAATTTTAAATAAATTACATTTTGCATACTCACTCCTTTTGTGATTTTATTATGCAAATAATGCTCATCTTTTCACCTCTGAAACCATCCACATGCCATGATTTCAAAGTCAGACTAATTTATAAATATGCTGAGAAAGGCAGATCTTTTTTAAGGACTCAATACAATAAGAACTGATTTCTGTTACTTTGCAATCTGGAGGGTAAATGGGAGAGCCCATTGTTTTCATGTGGTTTCTCTCTTTTGGAAAACAGAAGTTTAATTGTAATTTTTACCTATGGTTATATTTGGTTCTCTCCAGGTTTCTGCAGGTCATCTTAAATCCTGCCTGTTCAGCTGGCTGTGGGTATTTTATGATTTTCTGAGACACAGACTGCAATTCTGAGAGTAAAAAACACAATGACTTCTTGAGGTGGTTGGGGATGGATGAATTCCCAAGGTAAGGGGGGCCAGGCAGGGGAGCAGAAGAGGAGGACAATGTAGAGGACAACAGGAGGGAGAGCTGGCAGCTTTCTGAACGTTTGGATTGCACTCTGGAGGTTGCCCTGGAAATCAGCAGAGTTTGCAGCAGGATGTATTGAAAAGATATTGAGCACATAATCCTCAGCTCCTTCATAAACGCTGATCCACAGCTGGGTCACATCAGCTGCTGCAGAGCAGGAGCAGTAGTAACAGATGTCACCGGTATAAAAATATGTTGGCTTTGTTAAGCCTTGGCTTTTGCAGAGGCAGACACAGACTGGTCCCACATGTCACGCTGATTTTTGACTCCCTGTGAGGTTTGAGTGGAGAGGGACTCCCTTCACCACTCATTTTATCTAGGGGTTCAAACAGCTGAACCAGTTTTCTCAGCATTTGGGACCATATTGCCTAACTGCAGGAATTTATTAAAGGCTTTCAATGTATGCATACTGCTTATTTATCACTCAGAGCAAGGGTCGGTCATTCTTGGCTAGAAAATTACGAATATTGCTCAATGTTTTCTTGACCTTAGTCTCAAGAATTAAATTAGTCAGCTGTCTTGGTCAACTGAATACAGTCGTGCTCTAATGGAGTTAGCCCAGTTCCAGCTCTAGGAACTCTTGGAGGATGTTTTTCTGTTTTATTGATTTAAATATGCACATTTTACATTTGAGCCTCTCTTTTCAGCCTAACTAGGAAAGTCAGTAGTCAAAATTTCTGGTTAAAAGTACTTTCTTCATTATTGTCTTCAGTTAATACTTTACCTTATTTTCTCTAATGAGTGCCCTGTCACCTCTGCATTATGCAAGACATCTTTGGTGCATCCAAACCAACCAGTAGCTACCAACTCCAAAGACACTCACTCTAATGACGAATCCAACAGATCAGACAGATACAGAAATAATTCAAAGCAATCATTAGCAATCTTAGCTTGCACAAAAAATAAAAAAAGAAACACAATAATAAAAAAGTGTATTTGATCTGTTCACATTTAGCATCAATTATAGAGATAACAAAGTCGACAGATTACAAATTTTAATTATCTTTAAATTTGCATAGTGGTTTACTAAATGCCTTTTTGTTTAAGTCTGTTTAATATAGTATTTAATTAAATCTCATTCTAGGTCAAAGTAATTTAATTAAAAAAAACTTATTGCCGGTAGGTCCTACATAAACAGCATTGAGCACACCTTGTGCTTGGAAGCTCGTATGATCATCAGCAAAGTTGCTTCCTTGCTCAGGAACAAGCTGATTACTTATAAACCTCAATTACTGGAAATGGGGAAACAGGGAAATGCTTTGTCATTGATAAATCCCAATGCCAAATACAGTCATCCCACAGGAATGCACTTCTCTACGGAGGGGCTGTTGTGGTGTAAGTGGGATCCCACAAAAAAGCCCAGCATACATATTCTTCTTTGAGAAGTGATGAAGGGATACAGTATTTTAAACTGCACTCCAAAGGATTTTACTACAAAACACTGAAAAAAATCCCAAACACATACATCCCTCTTCTCCAGGGTGCACCTAACTCAAAGCTCGTAGCATTAGGATGTCTTTAGATAGCCGTACCTGGCCCAAAGGATGTAAAATTTGATGCACAACAATCCAGTCATCAGTTTAACAGCTCAAACAGTGCTCTGCCAAGGACCCAGGCAATCTTGCGCAGATTAAAAACATATTTAAGTCTTGGCAGTATTTCCCTCTTACCTTTATAATATTTTTCATTTCCAAATGGAAATCTGTCCAAGCTCATGGCTATCTTGAGAAACAGGGTCCATCAGCTGTGGGTTATAACACTTCACATATTCTCCTGGTCCTGCTTTTCCTCCATTCAAAATGCTGCCATGGAGACTATTTTCTATTTCCTTGCTTTGATGACAATGGATTCATATTTGCAACAGCAGACTCAGAAATATCTGAAGACTCTCAAGGTTCCTCTGAGCAGAACCTATCTTTACCCATCGTTTCTTATTTGTTACTGAGCTATTGATCCTAACTCTGACAGTGATACCTGCCTCTGCTACCCAATCAAAGAAATCTCAATCAGTCAATCAGATGTTCTCCCAAGAGGCTCCCACTTCTGGGCAGAGTTTGTTTTTAACACCTATGAGTCCACAACTTACTGTCTTCTTGAAAAATCTTAGAAGAAATCTAGAAAGATTTCCCTTCAGCATGATATCTACAAAAAAATTGACAGATTTGTTTGGATCATGGCTTACTTTAAGAGAGAGCTACTGTCTTATTTTTCTCCCATATCTATTTGTTGCATTTAACTGCTGCTTTCTGACATTGTTAGCATGAAATCTTTTGCAGTCTTTGCAGTACATACTCATAAAGCACTGAATGCAGCGGGGAGGGCCCACAAGGAGGGCTTCTGAAATGTTGTCATAATATAAATAAGCACAAAGAAATAACAACAGCATGTGAAAAGGATTACTTTTACCCTCTGCTTTCATCAGTGAGTCAGAGGACTCTAATATCCAGATGGAATAACCAGTGCATATTGCACACAGACTGCACGTACCAGTTAATGTGCAAAGGATTTCACAGGATGCCTGATTACCTTCACAGGGATTCAGTGTGCATATCTTCAGAGAAGTTTCACACTTCATGATGACACCATAAAAGAGAGTCCAAACTGAAGCACAGTTGGGTACCTTCACATATGATTTGCTGCATTCTTGGTTCCTTCACTGCAGTTCTCTCTACTGAGGGTGGGGACACAGGTATCCAAAAGGTCACTCAGCTCCACATCTGGATTCGTGCTTGTTGGTTCAAGATTTAGAAGCATAGGTCAAGGATATTTTCATGAGTAGCATGCACTGTCACACAAACCATCTCTTTTCTCTACTTATTTTAAAACTACCTAAAATATATTAAAGAAGGGGAAATGTGCACTTGATAATGCAGGCTAGGAATTTTTGAAGAAGCATGGTTGCTGCTCGATTTTCAAAGATATGAAGCCCCCAGAAGCTCTTTGCAGCCCCTGACTCTCTCAGAATAAACCTTTAAGTATTTAACACTGATCTTTTGACACTTGTGGGTACCCTGAGGAAAGAAGGCTACCTCAGGGAACATGTGTACAAAAACAGTCACTATTTTTGTAGGCTGTGTGGCCATGTGCAGCTGCTTTTTTAAGGCAAGCTTTGAACTGTGAATGAGATGCAGAGATAGAAAACCTTGCAACACTGGCAAATTATGTAAATAAAACACACAAGGAAGCACCCTCAAACAGCAATCTTGTGTTCTCTCTAAATCTCCATCAGTGTGGATTCTAACTAAACAAACACCGTTCATCTTGTGTTGTTATTTGGAGAGTGAACCCAGTGGGAACTCTGCTTCTCTGAACCATGTCTTAGATCTTTTTAGCTTAAAACCTCCACCACCCACATCCCTGGACATTCCCACTTTCACCTGCAAAAATTAACCCTTAATTGTGCTGTATCTTTCCAGATCCCAAGGCAATTGGTTACTAGGCAACCACCCCCTATTTTCCCTCGGCTTGCTTTTAATTGAAGCCTTTGCTAAATAACATTACAAAAGCGGAAAGGCACTTTCTAAAGGTGAATAGCCATTACTAAAGTCATGGGGGAGAGCTTTGGTATGAGGGGGATGGGTACAGGAAAGCAGTTCCCTCCCTAAAATGTCTTCTTACCACCACCAAACAACTGCTAAACAGACAAAGAAAGAAAAAAAGACCTTTTGCCTATTTGTCTTCCCAGTGCAAAAAGAGACCCACATGACAGTGAGGTCTGTGATGTCTAGCGATCTGCCCCAGGGTTATCCCATCATTCCTTCTGCCCACTTGCCCATTTCTCATCCACACCACCTGACACAGCCCTCCATGGATGGAGGGAACCACTGAAATGCCTGTCGTTCCTCTGGGAAGAGACTGACACCTGTTTTACCACAGACTGAACCTGCAGCTGATCTACCCTGTCTGCCTCAGGAATAGCAGGATAATGAGACCGTCGGGGAGCAAACTCAATTGACAGTGCTCCTGGTGTACAGGGGTAAGCAGCTCCACCACTGGAGTCTGGATCCACCAGACCCAAACTGAGTTCAATTCAACAGCAAATATTTTGGCACAGATTTTCAAAGAAGGCCAACTCCAGCACACACCATTCCCACACCAATACACTCCACATGCAGCAGGTTGGTCTAGAAACAGAGCTGGAATTTTTGCAGCAATTCCTGAAACCTCAAATACAACAAGCACCACCTTTCAAAACATACAGGTCCTTCTGCTTTTGGCAGCACTGTCTCTCACAGGAAGGTAGGAACACAGACCAGAAACCATACAGTGCCACACTCCAAATGGAACATGAACAAGCCTGTGTGCATGCAGGAGGTGAGACCATATTTGCATGATGCAAAGCGTGCTAACAATGAATGTTTCAGTACACAAACCCCCTAATGCTCTAGTAGTCATCACTCTTTATAGGGACTATTTTCTGTCTAGATCAACTCATTAAATCAGTTCTCCACATTGCTGTATGAGTCTCAAAAGAAGAATTAGAAACTTGCAAGAAGCTGGAACAGACAAGCTGCAGCAGTGTCCACCAGATGACTTTAAGCTACTACAGAAACGTCTCAAAAATGGAAGCAATCTACTAAATATTCCAATTGTTGTGTGAGATGGAAAATTGTGATGGGGTTCTTGCTGCCACCACAGACATGTCTACGGCAGCAGGGGCACAGCACTTGAAAGCAGGTGCTGACTAGACCTGCTCCAAGCCTGGCCTCACAGATGAATTTATGTAACACTCACAGCAAAGGAAACAAAAAATAAATCTATTAATTTCCTTATTTAATGAATGGAGAATGAATGATGCAATTAATTTTTAGGAGAAGTGTTTAACCAGAGAAAACACTGACCTAGGTATTGGGCAAAGGAGTAGTGCCCAATACACTTTCATAAAGTGAGAGCTGTGGAGCAAGCTCTCTTCTGAAGAAGAAGCCTGCCTGGCTTCTCCCTGTAACTCTGCACTCCCTGGAAGCCAAATTCTTGTCCAAGCAAATTCAGCGAGGCTGCAGAGATAGATCTCACAAGCTTCATCCCACTAAACTGAAAGCATTTAAATAAATGACTTCATAAATTTGGAACCTGATTACTTTGTATTTACTGGAGGAAGAATACTGCCTCAAATGTGAACTGCCCTCTGGAAGCCTATCTGAACCCAAAAGGGATTTCTTGACTCCCAGCTCCAGATGTAAAATGCAAGTCTGCTGGGAAAAGCCCAGGCTGTACTATGCCACGGCTGTGCACTTCCAGTACCAAGTAAACAGTTCTCCATTGTGTCTCATTTGCTCCTCTCTGTCAAGAGAGATTTTCCTAAGTGATAAGAATTAAATACTTCACTCAAGATCTTCAAGAACTCAGAATCAGTTTTTAATACCTGAAATAGCACTACTTTTACACTTCCTTTATACCTCATCCTGACTCATGACAGATATCTTCGAGATATCCCCTGCCAGACAGCTGATAAGACTTGGTCCAGAAGCTCCCAATGACTAATTGGTAAGACTGCATTTTAAAGAGAATGACTTCTTTTAATTTAATTATGTGTCTGATATCTTTATACATGTTTTGTGAGATGATAAATACATTTTCACCAGCTTTCCACTGATGCCATATGGTGGCTCACAAAAAGCTGAACAAATTAGGTGTAATGAGGTTCATAAAACAAAATAACTAAGTAAATAGAATAATAATTAACAAGAAGGAAAACCTGCGATTAAATTTTAGAATTTGTAAGATGATGTTCAGGTGGAGAAGATACCCCTTCATCTCTGGTATTTCTGGTAGATAGCCAGAAATGCCTCTGCTGTTGTCAAAGGAACCAGTGGACCTGTGAAGACAAGCAGTCCCAGGAACATTTCAAATAAGAATAAAAGGCAGAACAGAAACACATTTCATGAAAACAGATGTACCAAACATCCTTAAAAGTGGGAAAACTGTGGGAGATGCCAGCTGATGGACATGGTAATACTGGTTTAGAATCAGGTAACAGCTTCAGATGGTCATGTGACTAATAAGTCACAGGCACTGGGTCAGGAGTCCAGCTGTTGTAGTAACGTGAAAGAGCTACAGGCAACAAATGGGAAGAAGGTTCAGATGGGATAGTTGCTGCCTGTCTTCTCTTCCCTTCCAAGGGAAGGAGGGTCAGAATAGGTCTTGATGCAACAGAAAAAAACCCCAAACAACGCTGAGTACTGTGGATCAGTTTTAAAGATTCACCAAGGGATCATCAGGCTCAGGGGAGCACTGAAATCAGCAGCAACTGTTGCCTGAAGAGGTTCTTTATGGTTGGTTCACAGTTTACCAAATACACAGCCACCTCACTGCCAGACTAAGAGCATTTGGAGGCCCAGGAAGAGGGAGAATCTCTAAATAGGACATCAACCCCTGCCTTAGTGCCCCTTCCACAGTTCAGTCTGGCAGGGTGACTGAGTGTCCTCCAGAAACCAAAGGGCAGCCACTGGAGACTTCTGGAGCTGCAGCAGTCCCTAAAAATGTAACACAATCCCTACCATCATCTTGTGACACATGCAAACAACTAGACAGCACTGCACACCTTCCATCAGGGTTATCTGATATTTACAGTAATATGAAGGATGCTTTTGTGCGACCCCAGAAGTTAGAAAATGGACACCACCAGCTCAGGTTTTGTCTGCACAGAGGCCACTCGCACTTGAGCTATGCTAGGGAAGAGCATCTCTGCAGTGAAAATCTGTCTAGAGCATTAGAGGGAACCCCAGCTGGTATTACTGTGGGACACATTCACTGATTAGTTATTGCTGGAGCTATGGCTCAGGAAGATGATATGGTTTCATTAAGTTGCTGTCAAAACCAGCCTTCCTCTGCCATGCTTTTCACATGCGAGTGTGTGCTGCTTCTCTGACCTGGCTGCAGGACAAGCCCAACGACAGCGACTCACCTGCTCTGGAATGTCTAGATTAAGAGCAGGATGTTTTTAATTTATTTTTCTTTCAGTGATGAGATTACTCAAGAAAAGGGGCCAAAATGGATCTGCAGATCAAAGGAAAGGACTCTACTGCCACTTATTTCAAGGTAGTCTATTTGAACCTAACCTCTTTCTACCATTATCATTATGATAGTAAAAGCTGGTATGAGCACTTAGCCTTTCTTCGTGTTTTTACATTTCCACTTCCCTCTGGTTTTAACAGATTTCTCAGTAACAACAACTATTGCATCTCTAACCTCTAGCCATTTCCTGAAGCCTACTGCCTCCACCTAAACCCATCAACCTGTAAGACTCCTCTGTAGGATTGCTGGCTTAGACATTAATGTCTAAAATAATGTCTTCAACAGAAGCAGCAGATGCACATGGCAGAAATAAAGACATACAGAGCAGGAAAGAGGGAGGACAGCACTGATTAAGTTTTGCTGTGTTACAGCTTGTTCTTCCAGAAAGGCTTGCTGTCAGCTGTTCCCTAGCACTGTGCATGTGTCTCTTCTGGCTGGAAAACACTGCATTGTGTGTCAGATGCAGCACAATTTCTCCTGTCTATGGCTCACTAATTGCAGACCCACTTCAGGGTCATTCAGCCTCTCTGCTCAACAGGATGCTGCATTTCACCTTTATAAAAAATCCTTCCTAGGCCAGACACTACAATGAGAGACATGATATACTAATTAACTTATGTCAGCTGTGTATTTTCTTACATCCCATAGAAAAGAATGGTACACTTCTCTAAAAGCTCTAAGCGTACAGACCAAAGTGTAACTAACCAGCGGGGGAAAAGAAAGAGCCCCAACCTCTTCTGGCCATATGTCCTTAATAGGTCCTTTCACAAGGAAAGCACTGTTAGGAAATGGGAAATAAAGCATATTGATTCAGTCTGTTCATAAATGGGCAGAAAATAAGGACTAGATATATCAGAGATTATCAAAATAGGGGGGAAAAAAGACATTTTTTGTACTTATTTACACCCTGTTCAAAAATCCAGAGGGAACTGTGTAGCTCTTTCTTTAAATTCCCCAAGCTGAAGAGATGCTTATAAGATTTCACAGCCTTGACTATATTTACCCTATTTTATGTTACCACAAAGAGGACTTAGAGCTGATAAAGTATACTTCCAAAGAGCACATTAGTCTCCTTTTGGAATGATGAGTTGCCATTAAAACTGACAGGTATTTTCTATAATTTCCCGTGGGAAAATATCCCCTGACTCCTCTAAAAGCTTTTCAAACCCCACTGCTGCTGCCATTCACAAGGCATAAGCAAAACACCCCACTCCTGCTGTCCATTTCCAAGCAGTCTTCAAAAACAAATGACAAATTCCCCAATAAATTGCTACTGAATACAGTTTGCCTGCCCTCCTTGATATTGCTTATAAAGAAGAGTGTTTTGTTCACCTTACTCTTCCTGCCAAAACCATATTATCACAAGTTAAAGGGGGAAATTACTTTGTGGTACCCTTTAATTAAAAGAGGGTCACATTTCATTGTCTTTTTCTCTGTGATAGACATTGCTATCCCTCCCCTCTCCTTTCTCCATCTTCCAAAAACCAATACAGAACAGGTTGGCATGATTGTCTGTTACTGAACCTACATCACCACTTAAATTCACTCCTTTTATACACTGTCAGAATGTAGCATTGCACAATGCGATAGTGAACTGTTTTATTCATTGAGGGCTTACCTGGCACTGGCTATCACATTGCTCTTTTTAGTACTGTGCAATAATTACAAATTACAATTTTCTCAACAGTGTGTTTATTTAGCATTAAAAAATAATTGCAAGGAGCACAGTATCACAGTCTTGCTTATTTTTTAAAAAAAATTATTTTCTTGTCTCATTAATTGCATCTAAATTGTTCAAATTTTAATGTGTTACTAAGAGTAAAAATCAATTAAGAGCATATTTTCTATATCGTTAACTTTTCTTTGAACTAAGAAACTAGTTACTCATGCCTGCCATGGGTCTAAGTGAACTGCTCTATTTATTTTTTCTCAGAAGAGAGATAATGTTGTGTGAGCATGTGTTTTCTGAATTATTAGATTCCTTACCTCTGCTTCACTTCCATCTTCACTTCTCTCTAGCTGACTGAAATATCAGTCAGAAGCCTGTACCAGACATACAGTGCCATATGTGATCAGACATCTTTTTGGAATTTGTTGCCTGGCAGACCACCACAAGATTTTAAGACTTTCTGCAGTAATTTCATTTTTTCCTTGAAAGAAATTTTTCTCCTCTACATGTATCCCCTCTTCCTTTTGGGGCTGATACACATCTATGAAGCATGTCTTGCTTTCCTTGCTTAGAAACTCCTGGATCAGCAGAAGTGTCTGCAACAGTAAGTGTTAAGGGTTTCTCTGACAGTATGAGGCATTTGGATGGCACACTCCTAAACTCATTTCAAAAGAAACGATGGGGGTTTTATTTTCACTGTTATACGTCACAAGTTTATCACAATTGAAATAAAAAGACGTAGTAAAAAAATCCCATAAGCACCTCCCTTGTCAAAAAAACATTATCTAAATAGCCTCTGAGATATATCACAAACACAAAACTACATTCTTTCCTCAGGCAATGCCTTTCAAAGCCAAGAGGTAAAAAAGGCATGATAAAATATAGGGTTCAGAAAAAGATGACCCAAGGTCTATACACTATAATTCAGCATACATGAGCTCCAATTCAAAACATGGAAACACTGAGGAAAATTAAGATAAATCACCCTGAAGAATGAAATCCCTGTGTAGGAGGTTGTGTTCCTCAAACCGAAAAGGGGATGCTTTCGTTCAAGCATAAAGAAGTCATAACTCACAACATTGTAATTCTCCTTAGAGAATTTTATGAGCTCTATCACAGATGCATTGACTTAAAGCATTAGCAGATTTGGCTTAACTTTCCCCTATGTATTTGGGTATATATGGTCCTGCTCAGTGATGACTGATTTGAAAGTTGAGCTCAGATTTAACATGGCAGTTTGCTCTGTTGCTATAAATCTCTCACCCAAAAATAACTGCAGGAAGGGTGAGGAAAAGAGGGAAGTCCTGAGCACAGCCAATACTATAGAAGTATCTCCTGAACTCCACTTTGAACTGTGTCTTAGAAATATTTGAACCCCCTAAAGCTTTAGTATCTCCACATCATCTTTCTCAGGTATTTCTGTGAACATGCCAGGTTACAGCCAGAGCACTGTGCTGTCTTGGTCCTCCTGGTAGGAGAAAATTGCCATTACAGGACAACAGAAGCTAAGGCTGTTTAAGAAACAACATTATAAAAAGCATTTTAAGAATCCGAGTTATAAAAGCTGTGGTTCTAGTCTAAAGAATGAGTCCATTAAAGAAAGCGTCACTAGATGTTTCCATGTTTATTATGTGCTAGTAACTCTGGGCTGAATGTGTGCAATTTGTGAGTACAAAGACATTTTTCTTCTAACAGCCAATCTTAAAAACTCAAGCTGCGATCTGAGAGGCGGTGTGGGCTTTTCATTCTCATACCTCATTACCAGGAAATATCAATTAATATATACTTGCTTATGCAGCTGTAAGTGATCCTTATTATTCTATTTTTTAATCTTGAAACTGGTTCGAATACTAGAGCCAAAAAATGCGAACCAGACTACAGAGAGTTTACACAATGATGACCCAGTGCCTATATGCCGTAACTCAGCATACGTGAGCTCAAATTGAAAACATCTGACTAAAGCCACAAATGTTGCAAAATTAATAACCCAGATAAACGGTGAAGATACCACTGTTTAGAGTCAAACCCTCCCTAGACAACTGCACAGGTTGTTAGTGTCCTCTGAACTCCTGCCAGTATCTTTTCAGGAATGAGCGCTCGGGGCACAATGTATTATCCCAGACAAAGTCACAAAAAGCCAGATAGGAAAGCTATTACCTCCCTATATTATAATGTAGTATCTCTGTCATCACTTCCCTGGTGGCAAGCATACAGTATTCTGAATTTATATTTAACCTATGGCTTAAGCTCTAGAAGTGCAGAAGTTTATCAAAAAGGCTTTGAGCAACAACTTGTGTTCCACCCACACGTGCTATAAGCTACCAGCACAGCTTAGATGAACCCAGCTGGGGGCTCCTGCCTCTCCCTGGGATCAAGGAGGGAAGCAGTGTAAGTCAGTAGCCATTCTCTAATGAAATGAGATTTTTAGAAGACTATCCTAAATTACAATTAGTTCATAATAATTAGCAATGAACAACAACAATAAGAATAGCATTCATTCACTTAAAATTATTTTTAATGTTATAATGACTGGTACATAATTATACTAGAGAAGGGCTATTTAAAAGAGGTGAAAAAAGAAGATAACTTCAAAAGAAGAGAATTCATTTGCTGTTTATTTGCTTCAGGGTTCTAATTACTCTGGAAACCAGCAACCCTCCTGATAGGATTACTGACATGAACGCAACTGCAGCTGCAAGGAATGCTGAGCACATCAGTTTTTTAGCACCATTAAAACAGTCCTCTATAAATACCAGATGCATCTATCTATCTATTTCTCTCCCTTCTCAGCACTTACTAGTGGAGCAGTCGCAGAGCATATCACAAAAATGAAATGTGTAGCTGTGGCAGAACTGGCGCAGTAGAGCAAGTAATTTGTATCAGGCTGTATAAGAGTTTAAGTTTTATTATTAAGTATATGTCACAGATATACTAGCACTAGTTCATCTTCTTTCCCCTTATAGTTCAGATTTATATGCTTATTAATAAAATCCAGACGGTCATTTCAACACCCTCATTTAGCAAAATAAGCCAGTCAAATCTGGTCAGAGTTGCCTGGACTGCATGTGGCAATGCAGAGAGCCCTAGCAACTTTAATTGTTGCTGTCTAGAGGAGATTTATGATCCTATCCATCCTGGTCCTAGTTAATAAATCACATCTTCCTCCAGTCTTCAGTGGATAGGTTGGATGAAAAAGGCTGGTAGGTCTCATTAGGGGTCCTGCAAGTGATGCAGAGGTAAGAAGGGAGCCACTGGACTTGGCACTGCTTTTGTTTTCACCCATACGGACTCCCAGAGAATTGGTTCCACTGATGGGGTTTTGAAAACCATCAAGAGGAGGATTTTTACTCAGGAATGGAGGTTGGAGGAACCTTGAGCTGCCATTCTGTTCTGATCCCAGCTCCTAAACCCTTTGGTTTGGTGCCTCTATGCCTCATCCTCCACGGAGCAGCCCTCAGGGGACACTTCCTACCATTTGCCTTGGTTAGTAGGTAAGCTCTGCAGGACAACCACTGCCATGCATATGCAGCCAGTCTCACCAGGGGCTGGCAAGTACAACAGCAATAAAAAACAATAGCTGCAAAAGAGCTGGAAAATACCTTCAAATCTCAAGTTTTTGTATTCAGTCCCTCCCCCTTGCTTTTCTTGCCCGCTAATAAGAAAAACCAAGTTGCAGAGCAGTTTGGAATTTCTTAGGTCCAATGTGAACAGCATCAAGGAGAAAAAAAAGTGGAAATGTTCTCTAAAATAACACATTTACCAAACACTCAAGAGACAGGGAAATGCCAAACCAGCAGTTTCCATAAGAGATTATCCTATAGTGGTCTTTGGGAAGCAACATCAGAATTAAAATTTTTACATCATACTTTAATAACTATATTATTGTAAGACACGCAAGAGTGGCAGGGAGCTACACTTACAATACACTATATGCATCCTGAAGACTGGTAATGCAAATCAGATGAGGCACAAGAAGCACACCAGTGAAGAAAAAAAAGGTCATTCCAATTTTTAATATCTTCATAAGCGGTCTGGATGATAGGATAAAGTGTGCCCCAATGAAGTTTGCTGATGATACCAAACTGAGTGGGAGGTGAACACTTTGAAAGGGAGAGCCACCCTGCAGGAAGACTGGACAGGCTAGAATAGTGGGCTAACAAGAACCTTATGAAATTAAACAAGGACAGATCTGTCAGGGGAGCAGTTCTGTGGAAAGGGACCTGGGGGTCCTGGTGGACAACAAGCTCAATATGAGTGAACAGTGTGCTGCTGTGGCAAAGAAAGCCCACAGAATGCTGGCCTGCATCAACACATGCAACCCCAGCAGAGATAAAGAAGTCACTATCCTGCCCTACTCAGTGTTTTTCAGGCCACATCTGGACCTCTGCTTTCACTTTCAGTCCATGCTATACAAAAATATGTAGAAAGGCTGGAGAGGGTCCAGAGAAAGGCCACAAAAAATAAAAGGCTGCCATAACTGTGTTTGTTCAGCCTTGAGAAAAGAAGGCTTAGGGGAGACCTTGCCACTGTGTCTCAGTATTTAAAGGATAGCTATAAAGAAGATGGAGGCAAGGAGTCACAGGGAAAAAGGGAGAGGTAATGAATATATATTATTCCTGGAGACATTCCAACTGGACACAAGAGGATAGCACTTCACAATGAGAACAGCCGTTGGAATAATCTCACCTGGGAAGTGGTGAATTCTGCAACATTGGACACATTTAAGATTCACCTGAACAGGATGCTGGGTCATTATGTCTAGATCATGCTTTTGCCAATAAAGTTTAGACCAGATGATCCTTGAGGTCTCTTCCAATCTCTTATTCTATGATTCCATGTTTTTTTCTGTCATTACAGGGCATGTCTATAATTTATAGAAATATATTGCTTGTCCAATTCATGTGAAAACATATTTATCTACTAACAATGGAAACATTCCCCTACTCCTTATGTCAAGTGCATTCCTAATGCAAAACAGAGAATCTGTGCACTGGAGTGTAATGTAGAGAGTACAACGATGCAAATCTGAATGAGCTGGCTCAAGAAAAGGAGCTACAATAGCAGAGCACAAAGCTTTTCCTCCTACAGGTAGACTCCTCCAAGCTGCTGGGATGGGTTATCTTTCTCCATGACATACTGCAGAAGGCAGTACAGACATACCCAAAGACAAGACAAACAGCAGATGCAGAAACATGAGAAAACAGTGAGCCACAGGTCAGCAAGGCAGCAAGTAGTCAGCACTCTTCAGTAGCTCAAATGCTGGCAAACTTGCAGCCAGCAAGATACAGTCATCAGGTGGGGTCTGAGGAGAGTGTGCGTTGTATGTGGTAGGGAGTTCTTCCCATGGAAGAGCATAGATGATATAATCATTTAAACATGGGTAGTGGGAAGTGGCATTGTAGCATTGGGCATGACCTCAACTAATCCATAAGGCTACTTGGGAGGGAGGGAGCCTAAGAAGGGCTGGAACAAAGGACAAGCATCTTAGGTTTAATATGTATACAAAAGTCAGGCATGAAAACGATTCCCAATGGCTCTGGGGGGCAGTTTTCCAAAGATTGCAGAAGTTCACTTTGCTTGTGCTGACAGGCATCACAGAAGCAGGTTCATAAAGATTGGAACACCAGCCTCAAAACATTTGAAGCCTACACTTATTTCAGTTAGATGTGTAACAGGAGGAAAAGACTGTATGTCTTTGTTAACAACCTCATTAATGACAACAGAATGAGACTCAGTGCTACAAATCCTAATTACTGGCTAATGCTTAAAATAGCAAATAGTACCTATTTCTTGAGCAGTCAGTCACATTTAGCATCAAGCTTACTTCTCTCTCACACTTCCGAGACGATGTTTAGCTTTTGAAGGGAAAAAGAATGCTACCTGCAGTCTCACAATAGTGTCAGTTGTGAAAAAGACTCAGCTTCATGATTTCCAGAGCCGCTATTTTTGTACAAGCTTGGAAAAAGCACAGTTTAACAAAACTTCACCATCAGCAATCCTCACAAAATGTTTGGTATGTATTTGCCAGCTCTTCACTAAGCTAATTCATTTTTTAAAAGCAGCTTAGCAGAGATAACCACTCAGATTTAGATTTGAGCTCTTTCTGTATGACATTCGCCAGTAGAAATGAAGTACTTTGGAGATAAAAACAATCATATTGTTTCATTAGCCTGAAATATTTCAGATGGGGGAAGCAATAAAAGTAGATCGCTTTTAGATACAAGCACAGGAGAAAAAATATGTTTCATAGTGAGAGTTCAGAATGACTGGCAAATAACCTGCTCTTCTAACAGGAAAAGTGCGAGTAAGGTCAGGTCAGCATGTGGACTGCTGTACTTGGCTGATGAAGGTCTTGCTGTTCTCTGAGCTCTGTGTGTTGTGCACTCTAATACACTGAGTTTCAATACTTTCCAGTGGTTGCTTCCTCTTATAGGGAAAAGCAAACATAGTGGCAAATATTCCATAAATTCCAAAGACAGGGCCAACCTTATGATCTCTACACATTATTTTCCCTGAAGGCCATTCATGTGGAGATGTCTCAGAGTGCTCTTCCTCCTTCAAATTCCTGATGAAACATCACTCCTGATAGGAAACATTTATGTATGTCCCTTTTTCCCAGTCAAGAATCAAGGAAGGCTGTAGAAGTCAGTGTGAGCCCCAAACCAGATTTTAATCAGAACTTAACTGAACTCCTAATGCATTAATTTTTTCATAGAAAAGCTTAAAATTACATGAATGAGAAAAACAGGCATTTTAGAACCAAAACACTAATGTGTAAAGCAAGCAAGAAAACTCCAGACCAAATATGTCTCAATTCCTTTTCATCCTGGAAAGTTACTAAGACTTCATTAGAATACAATCTGGTAAATCTTTTTAGCCTCACCAGCAGAGTACCCTGTGACAGACCATGAAGCCAACTCATTGGTATTAACATACAGGACACAACTTAAGTTCTAAGAGACAACTTTGAATTGAAAAAAAGAGCGAAACCAAAATAAATGATATACTGAACTTCAACTGCCTTTCATATTAAAATGTTATTGGTGTGTATCGCTGAGACTTAATTTTTAAACTTCTGAGGTCCATCAGAAGTTATTTTGGGACCTTAACTTAAGCTATGAGGCATAAGCTGACATTTTGAGGTATCATAAGAAAGATTAGAATGAAATGTTAAAGAGAAGAGTTATTCCCTCTAGGTCAGTTGAAGCAGGAATGGCACATCCTCATCTCTCCAAGTCTACCACAAGCCCTAAATTGTACAATAGCACGCTTCAATTATTCCTCTGCTTTCAGTGTGCTAAAAATAAAACTGACATCATAAACCAATTTTAACTAATATTATAAAGCTAAGTGCATGCCAATGTCACTAAATGAAATATAAAATTAATTGTGCTGCAAGAGAGGAAAGCCTTGTGAAAGAATTACTGTAGTAGTAAACGGTGAGCACATTGCCCTCAAGCTTCACTGAAGTCATTACTACTTAGATGCCATGAAGGATAGTTCCACAAAGTCTGCAACGTGATGTTAATTTATTTTCAGACTGACACAAAAACCAGCCAGCCAGCCCCAAGACTCACTGACATTAGCTTCTGATGATTTCAAGGGGCAGAATTTGGCTTCAGACTTGTGGATGGGAGGCTGTGAATAACTAAAGTTTTGATGGAAGACAACACTGTCTCTAGAAAAACAAATGCATCATTTTCTGAAACAAATACCATGTTCTCAAAATGAGCAATCATTAACTTGAGGAGCTAAAATGAACATGAGCATAAACAGATCAGGGGAACTTTTAAAAGCTAGCACTGAATGTACCAGCATTCTACACAGCCTCAAATCACTACTGCTTCCTTTTCTGGCCAAACAAGATTTGACTGATGTTAGCAATACACTCCCAGCGCAACAAGATGGGCAAACTGACTTCTACATGCTACCTTCATGCCTTAATTACAACACTGCCAGATAGAGTAAGTCTCTTTTGGTGGTGATTATGTTAAGAAACATGAGGCAGGCAGATAAGGTTGGCAGGACAACACAGCCAGGGAGGAAGAAGGCACTTGGTAAATTGTAAAAACAAAAAACCCCAAAGATGTTGAAACAATTCACAGGAGAGAATACATCCTTTAAGACTTCTTCCTCTTTAAAAGCCTCTTTTTTTTCTAACAACAACGACAGTTAATGAAGCAATAAGGGAGGACTGAATTTGATGCTCTACAGTTTTAGGACCCAGAGCTAAGAGCACTGAGATAACTTGTTCCATGCTTCCCCAGGGTGTGCAAAATACAGGTCTGAGTGAGTCACCGGACAGGCAAGGGATTTCTGGGACACCAACAGCCAATTTAACAAGTATGCTAATGTTCACTGAAGGGAATGAGAATTAGAAGAGCAAGCTGTGTCTTAAGGATGAGCTGAAAAGACAATGAGGAGATGCAGCTGTTTGGATGTTGAGATGGGATCTTATCTGTGCTCTCTAGTACAGAGATCCTGACTCTGCTACAAAAATATTGACTGTACTTCAGTTGGAGATAGTTTAAAACCAATCTAAATATCACACGAATACATTTTTGTACATAAACCATGGTCTTTCAACTTGCTGCATCTTGATCCTGTTCCATAGAGGGGAATATTGCCCACTACACAGGCACAAACACTCGTGTTAGTAAAATGCTGTGACTAGCTGGTGCTGCAGAACCATGAAGCATTAGGAGTCTTGTTCACAATATTGCTCGTGACCAAAAGAGGTTACATTAAATACATATAACTATAGCAGTTCTGTAAGTAGTAAGTGTAAGAATAATAATTTTCAGAATATCTGTGGCCATGGTAAGACCACCAGTTCCTCAAACACTTAGACAGTGAGTAACTTGGCTCTATGAGGTCAAACTCTGCCATGTTTATATTCCAAGGTCTTTGCATATGCATTTGTGTTTGAAGAAATGGTTCCCAACATCACACTGCAGAACTCCATCTCCATACATAATTTAACATGGCCATATGAAACTTAGTTTAATATGCAAAGCAAAGACCACATGAAGTGATAAACATTTAATGTGAGTGGAGTTGAAGGTGACACACTACCATAAAATAAAAACATACAAAGCAGTATTTGTTCTTCCTGTCATCCTCAGCTAGACAACTTGATAACAAAATGACACACATGTATTTCCAGACTTAATCTGGATGCACAACAAAACCCAAAATTTAAATTAACAGGCCCCAAGGATTTGGATCCAAGAATATACTATGCCAAGAGAAAACAGTGAAATCTGATGATTACACTTTTCAAAAGAATGATCCCTCCAATGTGTCATGCCAAGATTATAAATGTAACTGAATATCCACAGAACCTACAGGCAAGATTTAAAATAGAAAACAGCCTTTGAATACAAGAATTTAAACCTGAGCCAAAAATGGGTACATTTTCCTTAACAAAAAAAAAAATTCTACTTATTTATTTTCAGTGCAATAGTCACTAGTGTGACACTGACCAGTAGTTTCTTCTTGCTTACACACAATTTAAAATAAATAATAATAATAATTAAAAAGTCTTACACCTACCGGAAAACCAACTTTCTTTCCCTACCAATTTTGACCTTTTCTGTTTGGGAGACATCAATTTTTTTTACCGCCTGTGTTTCTAATGGAGCTTGAAATTAACACGGCTTTTTGTTTACCTTCTAATTTGTGCACTACCATCATCAGTGCTGTCAGCACAGCTTTGGGAATAGGGCTTGTTTACTGCTTCTGCATAACCAGCAGTAGGAGCATAGGAGCAGAAAATAGGTTTGGTTTAGAGTTTTTCCTTTATTTATTCTTTCTGTCCAGGTCCTTTTATAGGTTACATATTAATCACTTGAATGATAATGTGGCCCATTTCGTCAATATTCCTTAAACAGAACATAGAAGGACTTGAAGCTAGTTCAGGGATATGTTGAATTTCTCTGGTACACGTACCATAAAACATTGGTATTATTGTTGTGTCAGTTCAAAGCACTTGTCAGCCTTTTGCACAGTGGGAGTTTCAGAGAGACCAGCACCACCTGTCTAATGTGGAATACAAGCTAGAAAAGTCCCACAGCAACCCATTCTCTGAGTCATGGCTTTGGCACAACATCCCAATTTCTGCATTAAGACAAAATCCAATATCAGAGTCCCTCCAGTGGTACAGGAAAAATGTCTGTCGTGGTTTGAGCCTGGCCAAATGCCAGGTACCCCCAAATTAACACACCCATACCCAGGGCTCATGAGCTGAGATAAGGAAACCTGGGAGAAGACGCACTCAAATGGGCAAAACAGGACTAACTTAGGTTGCAAAGTGACCTAATTTATTGCTAACAGAGTCAGAGGAGTAAATGAGAAGTAAAATAAACCCTTCAAGGCCACCGTTTCTCCACTCACCCCCCTCCCTCCTTCCCAGCAGCTGCACAAGGGAACAAGGCGTGGGGGGGAGGGTAGGTCAGTTCATCACCCAGATCTTCTTCCCCTGCCTGGGGAGAGGCTCTTTTTCTCTGTGTAGCCATGGGTCTCACCATCGGCAGCCTGCCCGACACTGCTACAGCGACACTGGTCCCCACACAGGCAAGCAGTCTCCCCAAAACTGCTACGGCATGGGGTCCATCTTCCACAGGGTATAGACGTCTGAGCCAGGCCGTTTCCATCTCGGGAGCAAGGCTTCTTCTCTTTACTGGACTTCTGCTGGACTTCTCTCTCTCACTCTCTCTCTCTCTCTCTCTCTCAGGCACCCACCCACTCCATGTGGGACACTCAGTTCAGTCTCAGGGTGCAAGTCAAGGCCTGTTTCTCCACTAGGACTCCCTCTGGACCACGGCCACTTTCAGGGTATCCACTCGCTTCGGCATGGGCGAGTGGGTCTCAGCATTTCCCGTGGGCCCCCATGGGCTGCAGGGGCACCCCCTGCTTCACCATGGGTCTCACCACGGCCTGCGGAGACTGCAGAACTGTGGCGCCTGGAGCTTCCCGTCCACCTCCTTCTCCACTGACCTTGGTTTCTCCATGTTGTTTTCCCTCACATACTCTCACCTACTCCTCCTCCTCTGGCTAAGGAAAAGTGCATGCACCCATTGTTTTGATTTCTTCTTAAATATGTTTTTCACAGAGGCGTAACCAACATCTCTAATTGGCCCAGGCTTGGCCAGCAGCATGTCCATCATCTCAGAGCTAGACATGGGGAAGGCTTCAAGAAGCTTCACAGAGGAGCCATCTTTGTGGCCCCTCCCCCCTAGAAAAACCTGGGCCAAGCTAAACCACAACAATGTCATTGAATCAAATGCTCAGCACCAGTACACAGGTTTGTATTCTTGACGATCTGCAGCACTCTTGCCACTGTAAGTATAAACTTATTTCTCTTGGTCACCACCAAAGTGCATGGCCAGGGGTTGGTGGCATACAAATTAATTTATGTACGTTACCATCCCATTATCATGTCCTTCAACAACTGTATGGTTGCTACATGACATGTCCACTTAGTACGGTAATAAGTCATCCTATAGTTGACACTTGTGATATGCTATCAAACCATTAATATTGCCAACTAAAAATAATTCTATCATTTTTCCAGACAGAACTACAAATTCTATGCACTAGTTTTGTTTCAGAGCAAAGGGGTGGACTACATGGTCTGTGAAACTTGGATATCTGTTTTCTAGATGTTTTTTCCTAAGAAATGTCCCCATGCCTTTCTGCCATCCACTCCTGTATGAGTGCTGGTATAATCCGAACATGTAAGAAAACTATTTCTTCATAAAAATATTCTAAACAGTTTTAAAATGGTTGTTCTAAACCATCCACCTCTTTGCGTATTATACCCACGAAAAGATAAAAGTCTGCTATCTGCCTCAAAATAATCTCAATAACAGGAGTTTGTTGTTGTTCCTGTCAGAAATGTATCCCTCTTCCCCAAATTCAGTACAACTTCTAACTATGCTCCCAGGTTTCTCCTGCATATAATATACTATTTCACAATCCTGAGAATTTAGTGTTGCATTGATTCAATGCCTTTGATGACATGCATGCAACACATTTAGACATTGGGCATTCATTAATAAAAATTCTGCTTTATTCTTTGTGAAGGATCAAGAGCTGTGTTTTAAGTACAGTGATGTTTTTGTACCTAACCTACTCTGTCAATTGTGCCTCTATAAAAAAAATAACTTTCAGTTAACTAGAACATACAGATATTCCAGTTGTTTCTTTTTCTGTGTTCTCTCCCAGATGACAGCCTTGTTGATTTCTGCTTGTATCTTCATGCCTAAAGCCTTTTTCCCCTACAGAAGGTCATTAAGTTTCAGAGGGGCGTTTTTTTTTCTGCATGAAGCGACCAAAATTAGTTTGTCTCTCAGCACCACCCTGTTAGCATCTCAGTGACTAAACAATGTTCCTTCCTCTGGAGACAGGAACTCAAAAACGTCATCTGTTGACCCAGGTCTGTGCAGATGCACTCTGTATCCTTTATGTTGCCTATGGGTTTATTTAATCTGATTTCTAAAGCACATCTTCTTGGGGGCGTTCAATGTGTGCTGGAAGGACTTCCACAAGTGCTCAGTAAAGGTTTACTAAACTGAGTGGTTTTGCAACAGTATGCAAAAATTTACCAAGGCACAAAATCAAAGAATCTTAAAGACATAATCTTAAAATCAGGGAAATTATTTCAGTTTGTATTTTTATCCAGCATTATTACAATAATTGTCTTAAAGATAGACTCATACATTTTGCTGTTTTCATTTCAATTTTTGTCAAAGACTGATGTACCAGAATGTTAATGTTATATAATTATATATTCTGTAAATTAAAGCAGCATGGCATACTGGTTGGGAATAGCACATTTCACACTTCATTACTTCTGCTGCAACTCAACCAATCTTCTCTTTCCAGAAGTCAGTTTCTTTGGTTGCTACTTTTTTTTTTTCCAAGTGTTTCTGCTCCTGAGTTCTTTGCTGCTTATCCACAAGCTATACTGTCCTCAGTGATGGACATGTGTATGGCGATAGTGGAAACCTGGTGGCTTCCTCTAGAAACAAACAGAACTAACAATGCAAGTGAATGGCAGGTTTGGGAAATGTATGTGGCCATTACAATGGGCATCGGAGACAGGACAGAAATGCCACCAGTGGCCCAAAGTTCAGACTACCATGGAAATGTCACAGCAAATGGACCTAAAAGCCTGACTATTTTAAACCACAGCATGTGTCCCAAATTCATCAGATTAGGACAAATCCCATGCGGCAAGATTGCTTCTAGGTTGTGAAACTGGTAAGTGAATTTTTAAACACAGAAGACTATTCTAATTGATGTGCAGAAACATATACAAAGAATATACTTGGTGAATTAAGAGAGTCCTGAAATGCTACTAAGAACTATGTCCTACTTTGACACCTCTGAAAATGTTATTTGTACTGGCCCTCCAAACACACAATAACCACCAAGGAATGTGCATTTTTGCTTATGTGGCTATAAAAAGATTAAACCAAGATGCCACTAAAATCCACATCTTACTTTTCCTCTTAGCACATATTTCCATACTGATTTGGAAACCATTTTGATACCAGTAGTAAGAACAGAATATCTTTGATTTATTTTGATTGATACTGCAGAAGGAAGATGCAGCACATGACAGACTTTTCATTAGTCTTAAAAAATCCAGATGTCCTGGGTTCAAAGTGATAACGTAGTTAGTAAACATGTTAATGTTTATGCAAACATAAAGGAGAGTTTAAGGAGTTGTGGGTCACCTTTAAAAGATAAAAATCTTTGAATTTATTCATATGGGTTTAAGAATTTATGAATGATGGAACTAGCCATCTATATGATGCCAGCTCTAACCATATCACAAATGGGAGCTTTGGTAGTTTGCAATGCTTATTTAGTAGCTTAAAGCTGCACATGTGGATTTTCCAGGCAGCAGCCAGGAGTGCCCTATCTCCCACTGACCACAGCTTCTTATCATGTGCCACAGCAGAAGCACCCACAGAGATGTGAAATCTTCCCCTACCCAGACCACAAACAGCTCAGCTCAGAGCCTTTGGTTTCAGTTTGGCTTCTAACTAGCAAGTGGATTGTATGCAACAAAATCTGCTGCTTTCAAAATCTGTGCAGCATGCACGGGTGGCATCAGCAGGCAGAGCACAAGGTCACTGTATGAAGCACTCTTTCATTTTACACCTTTTAATTCATTCTCAAGTAGGCCCCTTACTGAAGCTGCAGGTTACACTATGCTAACAACAAACTGATTCCCCAGGGATGCAGTTATACACTGTTTCACAATGCTTCCCATACTTTCAAGGCTATAAACTCTTTTTAGTATCATAAACAAAAAGCTGCCATCGCTGCAATGGCACAGTCACTTCTATTTAGGTAACTTCTATAATTTCCCTGTGCTTTCAAGCACTATGAAATACCAAAACTCACAATACCACTAAGTTTTAGATACAGACCATCAAGGCAAATAAGGGTTAAGTTTCTGGTCTGGTATCACTCAGGAAAGCTCAGAGCAGGTTTAGAGTCAAGATGTCCTGAAGAGCAGTCTTACACTGTAACCTCAAGCATATCCTCCCATAAACGTACTTTATTTCAAGATGCACATTTTTCTTTCCAGCTTGGCTATTTGACTTCTTTTTAAGACTTTTAATTATAGCTCAAATTATGTTCAATTTATTTTTCCATGGCTGTTTTTTCCTGTCTAGTACTCTACTGGCTTTTCCTCTCTCCAGAAACACCAAATGCTTTAAAAATCTCTTTTGTTGTTAGCAAGGAGGAAAGGAGAAGAATTTCTTGAGAACATCTCTCTCCACAGAGGAAACAAAACAGATGTTGTGCTCTCCTCGGGGAGAAGGATCCTATCGCAGAGCAGGTGTGAGCAAAGGCTGCTTTGCGTGTGAAGAGGAAAAGAGCTGCATTAAAGTACCTTGATGGAAAAGAAGAACTGATGGCAAAAGCATTTGGTTTTTTGAGTTAGAGAAAGAAGTTCATTCCCCTGAAGAAAAGAAGGGATATGGGGAAAGCAGTACAGAAAATAACACCTTGCTTTGCATTGGCAGGAGGAGCAAGGGCTACTGCCAACTTTCCCCATATTAATCTAGCATTTCCCTTAAAGCAACAGCTCTGCAAAACAGGGAATGGCATGAAAATGTCTACTTTGTGTTTATAAAAGGTTTAATGCTTCAGCCTCAAACCAAGAATAGGCTATAGACTCCACCTCTCAAAACATCCAGGGCAAAATGTGGGTTCCTTTTAAATCTCATTATTTCTGAAGGGGGTCAACACTGTATTTTTAAATACTTCAGGTTGACATTACTGGATAACTTTCACAATCTCAAAGATCCCCTAAGCCCTTCATTGTGACCTCAAAAAATAATTTTAAACATTCCCCAGCATAACAAGAAGCAATTACTTAAATATAATTTTACCTTTTGAAACACCTCCTTTGTATATATGTGAATACACAGTGATGAAATAATAATGTTTGTGTTAACACCAGTAAATCTTAGACAACTCAGACCTAGGATGAAATAGTGATGCTCAGTCTCTATCACATGGGGGAACAGAGGTCAGAGCAGCTTTCTCCATCTCCATGAAGACTGGTATACTAATGAAAAGAAAAAAAATTCCTTTGGAGTTAAATGGAGTTTTAATTTTTGTTCTCTCACAGATTAAAGCGTATCTTCTCCTCCATGATTTAAGTCAAGTTTGCATAGATGCCAGCTCACTGTTAAGGACACCCTTGCACTACAGGCAGCTAGTTTTATCTGCAGCACTCATTTTAAAAAAGACAGACATCAAATGAGCTGGTCCCAATGCTGCTTCCAAGATCAAACTTAAGAAGGGACAGGTGTTCATAGGCATTATTTATGTTGAAGCACAGGCCCAGATGCATCCCTAGAACCTCCAAACTTCTTCTGTCACCCTCCCCGGTATCTTTTTTCTTTTCTGCTGGAATAATGCTACAGCATACAAAACCCTGTTTACTTGGGAATGGAAGAGCTATAGTATTCAGGTACCCTTTTACTTGTTTAATTCATCTGTTTAGTTTTGATGGATGCATTTTTGACAAGACCGCAGTAAGCAAAACTGCTTGGTTTACACACGGGGCTAAGGGTGCTGGAGGACAGGCAAAACTGCTGCATACTTGCATTTATAAATAGACAGCAGCCAAATGCTGCTCAGAATTGCTGAAAAGGGTCAGCACATTGTATCAGGAACACCACAGTTGTATAGCTGTATAAATATCACCACTGAATGCAGCAGGAAATAAACGAAGTCCCAGAGATGCAGGAGGAGAGCATAGAGCCAAAGCTACAGCAGCAGGCCCCTTCAGAAACACCCAAACCTGTGTTCCTAGGAATTGCATGCCTTGGAGCTGACACCACAGGACAACAATTCATCAGACTCAACTGATGCACAACAGAGCACGGACTTCTGTTCTTTGGATTAGTTATGGCAGAGCTGCACTGGAACATCTCAGACCAGGCCACTGTCCCTTCTGCACAATCTTTTTTACTGCAGGTAAAAGTATCAGAGTATTACAGAAAAATCACTATTCCTTTGAGGACTGAAAAAAATTAAAATGTACATATTTTTGTTTAGAGCTGCTCTTGGCTGACAAGTGAGGCCAGCCAAAGTTTGTAAGTGGAAACATTGCCTGGAATAACTACCAGCAATATTCTAAGGACCCAATTCAGTTTTGCACAGTAACATTATTCTAAAGCAAAGGACAGCTAAAAACGTGATTGTTTTCTTTTTGTGGCATCATGTTCTAACTGCAAATAGCCATTGTGGCCTCAGTGCCACCTTTGACGCAGCAGCAAAGGGACAAGGGGACAATCTCTGCACTATGCCAGTACTGCTGCCCTGCAGCGGCCAGGACAGCAGTAGTCCAGTCTCCTTGTGCCAGTGGCAGGCCACAGAATTTCAGCAAAGCAGGTGACTTCATCAGATCCTAATGAGCTATGATTCGTAGGAACAGAAAAAAGATCTCAAGTCTACCACTCTTTACACTTTACCTTTTTACTGTCTTTGCAGTGGAATGAAACATGTTCTACTGCATGGATGAACCTCTGGAAAAACCGAGGAGCCAGGCTAGGTTTGTCTCCGTTACCCAAATGCACTCTGTATTTTCTACATGAGAAATAAACAGATTAATAACTTTGGTCCATCAAACAATAAATAATTTGTGTGCACAAAGAGATTTGATTCACAACAGCCCAATGATGCACACTACCAATGCAGCAAGCTGCCTGCTGTAAAAGCAATGTGTTCTCCAACTAACAGAAAGCAAAAGGTACAGCTGCTGAAGGATTATGTGAAATTAAAGAGGGAATGAAACGTGTGATCTTATTTAATCACTCCTGGTGCTTCAATTTTTCAGTAACAGCACCCTGCTAGACTGTGTCAAATCAGTTCTACAAAGAAAAAAATTATGGATGGAAAAATGAATTAACTCTTTCATCCCTGCTGTTAATACATTCTCCCAGTCAGAAACATCCTTAGCAGAAGCTGTTAAGGATCCTTTTTTTCCAGATGAAAGATGCTCGGCATCTGGCTAAACACAGCTCAAGAGATGACAGAGCTCCTGTGCCAGCAGGTGAGCATGGCCTCCACACTGAGAGAAGCACACGTTTTGGGGCTGTGAATAATCTATTATACACAAGAAATCTTCCTGGCCAGAATCAGCTTGAAGGACTGAAGTGCCACACTGGGACCAGTCATTTCTATTTGTTTCCTTAGGTGGGTGGCACATATGTGCAGAAAGAGACAGAGGAAGCAGGACAGCTGGGCACAGCAGAATGCAAAAGGGCAGAAAGCAGCTCTTCCCTTGCCTTGGACGCTCTGCTCAGTACAGATTTCCTGTAAAAAGAAAATTATCCCAGAAATTCCCTGGTTTCTGTTTTCTTTTGGACTTTCCTTTTTTGAGGATTTCAAAGTCTTATTTTACAGTTTGGGTTAATATTAAACATCAAACATAATTTGATTCTGCAGGCATTGTGTGGTGTAATTTTGTGTCCTATTGGCTAGTCCCTGTTCCTCAGTGTGACCTATGTACTAATAAATCACTTACAGTAATATACAGCAAGGTTCTCTATCTAATGTAAAAAATGACAACTATGGTCAAATGTTCCATTCTTCAGGGAAAAGGGAAAAAATAATCCTTTTACATGATTTCATTCAGTAGGAGAAAACAAAAAGCCAAGGTATAATTAGCTTAACACAAATATCTTCATATTAAATTCACAGAGTAGAAAATCAAACATGAAAAATAACTATCATGCTTCCACTTTGGTCTCCTCATTGAATTAATGTCACCAGTACAATACTGGATAAAGTAAGATATACAAGGCTACTGTCTGGATGAGCTGCATGTTTAGAGAGCAGTTCATTTTTAGTGGGCACATATTTCTTTATGCAAGAGTTACATGTTTAAGAAATTGGCATTTATTTGGACATTGTGTCTCACAAGATGTTTTATGGTATGGATTCAGCCAATTTACTGAAATACTAGGGCATTCACCAAATACCTGAGAATTTTAAGAAGATTGGAGTCTCTTCATCATTACTTGCATAACTCACACTCAAGTAAATTATCACACCAAGGAGTATTTTTTTAATAAATAAAAAGGCATTGTAAAAGACCTCCTTAAACAGGTGATACTAACACTGCAACATACGGGATTAATTTAAATCAGGAATATTTGAAATGCTGAATATAATCACAGTTCAAATTAACATGAAGAAACCCTTGGTTTAAATCAGTTTTACTCTTGTTTTACATTTTTCATTTTTATTTTCCTTTAGTGGACTGCACTACAGACAGAACTGAAATGGACTTCAAAAAATCATCTAGTCTACCCCTTCACTTGAAGCAAAGACGAATATCCACACAAGTGACTCTTACTTATTCCTCACACCTACCACTCTGCTCTACTCCAGTTCTCCCAAATATTCCATTATAATATGCTTATGTTACATTTCTAATACCCAAACTAAAACTCCTTAGGTGCAAACTGAATTAATTCCTTTTCCTCTAGGTGGAGATGGTACGGGTAAAACACCCTATGACTTTATATTAAAAATCCTTTAATATACCTCAAAGATTGTCTCTCTTTGTCCTTGCATCCTGGACCCAACTCTTTTCATATTTTGTCACTGGTCTTTTCTAAACCTCAGTTCACTCCTACTGCTCTTTTTCTGGCATTCTGCAGTCTGTCTGTACTGTTCCATGCTGAGAAGCCAACTCTGGACAATATCCCAGCAGAGTGACAGACAGCCAACAGAAAAGAGTGAAGGATGTCCTATGGCTTACACATAAGACTCTGGCTTACATTAAATTCTGGTTTCTTCCCCCTTTTCTCTGCCAGCCATATCACAGTGTGACTCATATTCAGCTTATGATCTCCCAGCATCACATGCTCTCAGTGCTACTTACTCAGATATCCCTTGTCTGCATGCACACACTTGTTTTCCCTTCCTGGGGAAAACACTTCACTGAAGGCCTTACATTTGCTGAATTCCCATCTTACTAATTTTAACCATTTCTGCATTTTATGAAGACCACTTGGGACTCTAAACCTGACCTCCACAATATCCAAAGCCTACTAGAGCTTTTAGTCCCTTGCACACTGCACTCTCCAGCCCATTGTTCAAGACACTAATGAAAACCACAAGCAGCACAGACCTGGGGCAAAATGTAACAACAGCACTGCACTTCAGGCTGCCTCCCTATCTGCCAAGCAAACAATAACTGCTCCTTTAACGCAGTACTTCAAGGAGTCCTTCACCTGCCTCACAGTAATCTCACCTAGATGACTTTTTAACCTGTTTACTTGTAAGAAGACTACTTGGCTTTCCACAACACTGCCAAAAGCTGTACTAAAGACATACCTACTACTTCTATCTCCTACACCGCCTATTCCACTCAAAAAGAAAACTGGAAAGGTTTGACACCTTTTTTTTCCTAATAAATCCACACTGCCAGTTTTTCTATCATCTTCTTATCGTCTAGGTGTTTACAAATTGATTAATAATTTTCAGGAGCATTTCACCATGTGTCAAAGTTAAGCTGACAGGCTTCCTCATTTTCATGCTTAAATTTGCCCTTCTTCATCCTTCACAGGTTCTTAATATAAAAGCTAAAGTTCAGGGATGGTCTCATCTGAGGCACACAAGGGTCAGTTTCAAGAGACCCTCGTGATTTGGCTGTGTCCAGCTTCCCTCCATTATTTCTTCTCTGTCCCCCATTCTAGCTTGTGTTCTTTCCCCTCTAAGTTAACTTAAACCATTCCAAGCAGCCCATGACAATTAGCCTGTTTGGGAAAACTGAATCTAAGAAAAGCTCTTTGAGACCAGCTTTCCCCTCATTGTCCACGAAGTAACAGAGCTCTAACTTCCTACAGATTTCCCTTATTTCTATAGTATTGAAAAACCTGAATTTTAATACCCAATTGTAGTTGTCACTCATTGAACTAGGTATTAGTGTCACTTTTTAAATTTTTCCTTTAGCAATGCATTATCCTGTTGTCATTAGCTATAGAATCCTTGATTTTCAAGTAATAGCAGAAGGCCTGAAGTATTTGTGATATTTTGTGTTCTCCTTCTTCAGTAAGACAGCCTGCTGCCATGTCTGTAGTATCTTGTCTTCCAAAAACCTGTCAGCTCCCTTGAACTTTCTTTTCCCTCCCTTCTTAGACCTTACCTATCAATTCCAAAGTTCAAAGAAAAAACAAGCTCTTTTAAAGTCCTTTGCCATTATTCAGCTGCTTTTATTCATTCCTCCCTTTCCTTCAGATCAGAAACTCTTTAGTGATCATTTTCACTCACATTGTCTTCTGTCTTCAAATTCTCAACCACTTTCTTCTGATGACTCAGAATAAAGCATAAAGTAAATTCCTTCACTAATTTCCTTTGCCCTCAGAAACAAAAGTAATCCTCTTCAGATTTTAACTCTTATTAGACAGCCTGGACAAGATTCGCTTGACCAAGGATAGACATCTATTCAGCCTGTCACTCCAGAGAAGAGACCAAGCTCTCCCAGAGTGAGATTCAACTTATACCGTAGTACATGCCTAAAGAAAATCACATGGAACATCTCAAATGGTTTGTATTTTTCCTAGAGTGGAAATGGAAGCTCTGGCAATTAGCTCTCACAATGGGAAGCTCTGGCAATTAGCTCATACGCACTGGCACCTATCAATCACAGAACTGTGCTGGATGGAAGGGACCTCTGAAGGTCTCCTGTCCAGCTTCCTGCTGAGAGCAGGAGTATTGCTAGAGCAGGTTGCCCTGGGCTGTGTCCAGTCGAGTTTGGAATATCTACAAGGACGGAGATCAACAACTTCCCTGGGCCCATTCCACTGGTTCATCACTCTTTCTCCCCATCTTATATTTAGTTAGAATTTTCTGCATTACAACTTGTGTCTATTGCCTCTTCTTCAGGCCTTGTGCACAGCTGGAAAGAGTCTGGTTCTGCCTTTTCTGCACTCTCCCAATAGGTTGCTGCAGACGTAAGAACGCCCCCAGAACCATGTCCTCAGAATGAACAAATCCAGTCCTCACCTTCTTTTCCTGCATCATGTGCTCCAGACCCTGATGGCCTTGGGGATCTATTCCATGGACCCACTCCAGTTTGTCATCGTCTCTCCTGTGCTGAGCACAGAACTGCACAGCCTGCTCAAGACGTCTTCACGCTAGTGCCAAACAGAAGGGTATGATCAACTCCCTTGACCTGCAGGGAACACTGCTGCTTGTACAGCCCAGGACTTTTCTTGTCTCCCTTTGCAGGGAGGACACTGCTTGTTTGTATTTAGACTGTTGCTTATCAAGACCCCAAGGTACTTTTCAGCAAAGCACTATGCAGCCAGCCCTCCACTTGTACTGGTGCAGGTGGATACTGCATCACAGATGCAGGACTCTGTTTATAGAACTTTCCAAGTCTCTGTCAGCCCACTTCTTCAGTCTGTCCAGACACCTCTGGGCAACAGTGCTGCCTCCAGCACATCAAGAGCTGTCTTCAATTTGGTATCATCCCACAAATTTGCGATGTGTACACCCTGTCTCATCATCATGGTCACTAGCAAAGGCATTTGGATACTGTTGTTCCCTCTATCAATCCCTTAGGGATAACACTAGGTTCACTGTCCACTTCCTGTCTCTATATTTGTTCCATAAATCAGCAATTTGGCTACAACGGTATTGTGGAGGACCACACTAAATGTGTTTTTGAAGTCAAAGTATACAACATGCACTGCTTCTCCCTTGCCCACAAAGAAGGCCATCAGTATGTTACCCTTAGTAAATCTGTACTGGCTACTCTCAGATACCTTGTTCTCCTTTGTGTGCCTGGACATCTAAACTAGAAAAGATTACTTGCCCCTCTATATTTTCCACACAACTGCTTTCTGTTAATAGTTCTTGATAGCTAAAATGTTCCTTACCCCTTGGACATTTCCTATCAATAATTCTGTGGGTTACTCAAAAAACCCAAGCAACTACTTAGAATAATAGAATGTGCTGAATTGGAAGGGACCCATTAGGATCGAGTCCAACTCCTAGCCCTCTGCAGTACACCCCAAGAGTCATACCATGTGCCTGAGAGGATTGTCCAAATGCTTCTTGAGCTCTGTCAGGCTGTGACCACTTCCCTGGAGAGCCTGTTCCAATGCCCAACAATCCTCTGGGTGAAAAACCTCTTCTTCATATCTAACCTAAACTTTCCCTAACTCAGCTTCAGGCCATTCCCTTAATCCCGTCACTGGTCATGAGAATGAAGAGATCAGTGTCTGCTGCTCCTCTTCCCCCGTGAGGATGTCGTAGACTTCAGTGAGTCTCAGTCTCTTCTCCAGGCTGAACAAACCAAGTGAATTCAGCTGCTGCTCGTATTGCTTCCCCTCCAGACCCTTCAATATCCTCATGGCCCTTCTCTGGATGCTCTTGAATAGTTTAATATCTTTCTTATATTGAGGTGACCAAAACTGCACACAGGACTCAGGGTGAGACCACCCCAGTGCAGAGCAGAGCAGGACAATCCCCTCCTTTGCCTGGCTGACGATGCTGTGCCTGATGCCCCACAGGACGCAGCTGGCCCTCCTGGCTGCCCGGGCACTGCTGACTCGTGTTCTACTTTCCCTTGACCAGGATACCCAGGTCCCTTTCCACAGAGCTGCTCTCCAAAGCATCTCATTCCCCAGCAAACATCCAGGACTGTCTCATCTCAGCTGTGGAATCTGGCACTTGCTCTTGTTAAACTTCACACAGCTGGTGACTGCCAAATCCTTTAATTTGTCAAGGTATGTCTGCAGGGCCTCTCTGCCCTCAAGGCAGTCAACAGCTCCTCCCAATTCAGTGTCATCAATAAACTTACTTAGTATTCCTTCCAGTCCTGCATCCAGGTCATTAATGAAGATGGTGAAGAGCACAGGGCCGAGGATGGAGCCCTGTGGAACTACAGTAGTGACAGACACCAGCCTGATATGACCCCATTCACTGTAACCCTTTGTGCCTGACCCATGAGCTAACCCACAGTTATTCTGATGTGTGTTGGACATTTTGTCCAGAAGGTTCTTTTGAGAAACAATATCCAAAAGTTTTGCTGAAGTCCAAAAAAATTACATCTTACTGGCTTTCCTAGATCAGCTACATGGGTTACCCTGTCATAGAAGAAAATCAGGTTTGACAAGCAGGACTTTCCTCTCATGAAGCCCTGCTGGCTGTGACTGACTTGTCCTAAGCTTGTAGGCAGTAGAAAACAAATGTTAGTGAATTTTTCAGCTTGTTGATACAAATTTAAAGACCATATGTATAAATAAGTATGGCATTTCTTACTCAGTTAATATAACCGACACATATTTACATGATTTACACTTTTACACACAACTCTTGATTGATTTCCATTCCTTACAGTTTTGTTATATTTGAGCATGGGTAATGATACATTATCCTAGGTAAATTTTTAATTAATTAGGATTCATGTTAAGTTCTAGTCATAAAATGGATGTTAATGCAAAAGTGAAATGCAATAAAAATGCTGAAGAACAGTATTTTCCAAATAAGCTACAAAATCAAGGCAAAAATAAGCTTATCATTATACATTTAAGTAACCAATCTCATTAAGCAAGGAAGCATTACTTTGGTTAACTGCATGTCAGTTATGGTTGCCATATTTCTCAAGAGCATAGAACTGGTAGATCTCATCCTCTACCACACAGATTTTGTTTATAGATTCTAAGAGGAAAGCAAGCTTTTTAGCTTTTTTTCCCTCCCAAGTGGTTTCTTATTTTTGAATGAAGTAGTCACACTGAATTGAAATAGCTGAACAAACATGAAAGATATTATCTCTGCACCTGCAGAAGTAAAAAAAGTTTAGTTCTTCAACAACAGGTGTTTAACCAGTGACTTTCACCAAGTCTGTTGTCTGACTTCCGTTGTGTTTCAGCAGCAGTCACTGCTATACATGGAAAAATAGCAATTTAAGTAATTACAAGAACCTGTATGATCTAACTTTACTCGGCTGTCTCAAGTTCAAATAAATCCAATGTACTTCTCTTTAAAAAGTAAATATGTAGCACAGTTTTAATTTAAAATCACGTTAAATACTTCACACCCACTTTGCACTGCACAGTTTGCAACTGTTGGAAATATTGCAGTATGTTAATACAATTTTTAGTCCTTTGGGTTTTTTTGAAGAGAAAGAAAAAACTAACCCATGACAGAGACCTTGCTTTGAAAAAAGACAGAGAAGCACTTGCTGCCTCATCCCCCACAGAATCCAAGTGCATGCTGAGGGGAAGAAACAGTAATGGGATAGTTGTGAATAAAATCATCTTTCAATATTCAGAACTGTGTTGAAATAACTTTTGAGCAAAGATGTTGCTGGCTTCAAAAAGCTTTTATTTCATGTTTTTGCAATTGTTACACTGGTTTTAAAATATCAAGCTATTCAAGCTGTAACACATACATCTTTCTTCACTACTGCCAGTATAGTTCAACTTGGCTTCTTTGCATCCAATCTGACATTTTTGCTATCTCAGACACAGTTCTGAACCAAAAAGCCAAATGTGTCAAACAATGCTTTTAAAGCTCACAAAGTGCTATGCACTTTTAACAGCTTATTTGTCTCTACCTTTCCTTAATTATAAATGAAAATTCCTCCTAATTTTTGCGCAGGCTAAGTTGGTCAATAAAGAGAACAGTTCAAAATAGAAAACAGAGATGCTAAAATTCATAACTCTGGGCATGGATGAATTTTATTTTCAGTTTGGCACATCTGTCAAGTACCTAGATCTGATGTGCTGATAAAACAAGACAGCTTACGGCAATAAACACGTCAGATCCATCTGTTCTTCAGGATATCGAGAAAAAAAATTGCTCCCTGTGGTATTCTGTACACTTGAGACCACTTTGGGGAGGTTTCCCTCTGCTGCTGACAGCAATTCAGCTCTACCAGCCTGAGACAGTGGGTTCCCAACCTTGCTCCTTGTCTTCTACCTGAGCATGCTGTGTACCTGTGGCTTCCTCTCCCTACTACTACTGCAGCCTGAGAATTAGTTGCTGGGACAGGGATGTAACTATATTAGAAAGGCCTTGGCAAAGTCAAGAAACAAAACTCAGAAAACGAGAGTGAAGCTGAGTCTACCTAGCCCAGGATCCTGGCTCCCGCAGTGGCACTCAGCAGCTGCAGGCACCTCATTCTGCATTTCACACCTGGTTTGTGCCCATTGTGTCCTTCACTTTCTCAGAGCTACAGAATCCCTTCTCACACTATTTCCTTGCGACCTGCAGAAACTCACACTGTAAATACACCAACCAGGGCAGCCTGTATATCCCTCAAAACATAAAGTCAGTGGTTTAAACAACTGAAGGCGACCCTGAGCACAAAACAGCTGTTCCAGTGTGTGCCACCATTTGCTCAGCTCATCAGAGTGTGGCTGCAGCCAATGCTGAGCTACAATGCTGGCAGCTACCAAAGAGCCACCCACTGCATGGCTCCAATATGGACCACACCAGCTGGAGCAGAACAAGCACAGAAACAGCTGAGAGAGCTGAGGTGTTCATGACAGAAATAATCTTCCAGCAGTGTTTTAACAAAAGCTATGTTTCAGCCACCTGCAGCCACATTCAAGGGATTTGGCAGCCATTCAGGGGATGTGCTACTTTCTCACAGGAAAGTAAAATTAAAGTTTTTTTTACAGGATATGTACAACCCTCTGATTGATACTGGGCTGACTACAATTATCTCTAACTCAAGAACCACCCATTCATTTCTTGATTTTGACTGGTATGAGAAAAGAGGGAAGAAGGTCTCCAGCCTGACTGAACACAGAAGCCCCAGATAACATACAAAAAAGTTCAGCAGCTTTCTGGAGAGAGCAGCCCTCAGTTTTGGCCATATGAAGGTAAGAAATAATTATCTAAAAGCTCCTTTGTACCATATACTGGTCAAATATCCATATTATGCAACCTACCTGAAAAGCAAATATCCAAGAAGTCAGAGCTCATTAGAAAAGATCCACTAGAAAAGATCTGTCCCTCCAGATTATTCCCAGTTTTGAGAGGTTTTTAAACCTTGTTTCAACTTCCTCCTAAATACTTAAAGCTAGCATTGAACTGCTGGTGTTCAACCCACGCTGTAACAGTTCCCCCGAGAATCCTTTGCTCTGGCTGGAAACATACTAATCTCACAAAACAGGATGGCCAAACGACCTGTCCTCCAGTACCCTGGACTCCACCTGCAGGATACACAAGAGTAGGGCATAAATGTTATGAGATGGGATGGAAAGGACCCATAGATTTGGGGGGATGCCCTTTCCAGAAACCGCAACCTCCTCCACACATTGCCAGGTGGAGCTGGTCTGGAGATCACAGATGTGCATGTGTGGATGTGGCACTTGGATGGGCAGGTGAATTAGTATAAATCAGCTTTCACTTTCAGCTTATCATGCAGTGTGTAAATAAACAGCCAGCAAGGTGGGTCCCAGAATGGATATGGCCTCTGGTGAAGCCCTGAAAAAAAAACGGGCATACCACAGAAGTTCTGCAATGCATGAGAGTGGACAGGGATCAAAGCTGGATCAGACCCATACTGACTCATTCTGCTAAGTAGCAGAAGCAAAGGATTAAGTACATCACCCACTGTAGTTAAAGAAAGTCATGCACATTATCAGTTACTTTAAAAAGGCTGGCAAAAATTGTGAAGGGAAAAACCAAGCAATCAGAGCTGAGGGTTTGATTACTGAAACCCAGAAATATCCTTTTAGAAAGCTGGCCTTATTTGCTGCAAATCAGTTTCAGCAGGCAATTTGAAGCTATCACACCAGCATGCTGTTATATGTAAGTTAATAAGCATTTACTACTGATGGTTTCTGCAGCGGCTGTTTAATTTTTAATCATATCCTTAATTTACTGTTTACAGTTTTATTCAATTAGAGTATGTGCATGTGTGTGCATCTGTGACAGGGTGAACATGGAAACCTATGTTTAATCAGAAGCACAATGCCTTGCTCTCTAAATAAGGAGATACATGTGTCTCCTGCTTGAAATTTTTTCACATAGCCCTCTTATTTTCCAGGAGAATGTCATCTCAGGCTGTTATGTTGCACCATTCTGCTGCTAGAAATGGGTACCACTGACCTCTCTGTGCAATGCTGTAGCTGGAGTTTGGAATTGAATGTCATTAAAATAGGCAGTGCTAAGAAACAGGCAGTTTTACTGGCACTTTTCTGAACAGAAATCCCAGCATTGCTTTTTATCTGTGGATCAGGCATTTAGGTAACACCCCGGGTCACCCTCATCCTCCTCATCCACATTTCAACTTTACATTAGATTCCTACAGTCATAAAAACTAGATGCACTGAAGGGATGGAAAATGGATCATTTATTTTTAAGCACGGAAAATTTTTCATGGTGATCAACAGTAAAGTTTTCAATTACAGAGGGAGAGTAAATAAACCAAAGACTAGAGCTCCAAAGAAAACTGGGTGATGATGGAAGGATAGAGATTAGAATGTCTCAGAGCCTAAGAGATGAGCTAATCACAAATAAAACAATATTACATTCCTATTACTACCTGACATGCTGTTTGGTGTAATGCCAGTGATTAAATAAAATATCAAAAAAGGAGAGCCAGAAATGCACTCAACAGAGGCATAATGTGGTTGATACAGATCCTGGCAGAGCTCTCAGGAGGTGATCTGACACCCAGCACAACTCCCTGTGCCTGTGCCTTCCACGTTCACACTGCCTCGGGTCACAGGCTCAGCTGTACAGCAAATTAGGACAGGCAGCAACAGGACTGCACGATCCTCAGACAGAGACTGCTCTCAGGCTCAGCAGGCAGAGGCTGAAAGGAAAACGCAAGACTCTTTGTTTCTCCCATGTTGCATCTACTTCAAGGGGAGGTGATGGCAGGTACCTTAAGAGCTCCACAGCAAAGATTTAAATGGAGGTACCCGACCAGGGCTCACAGCCTTCTCCTCCTGTGTTCATGGCTCAACACCCAGATACTCACATCCCACTACAGCTGTATTCCTGCATCCTTGAGAGCTATGCTGAAAAATCCAGACTGCCATCTGCTTTATTTTACTCTCAGGAATTAAAACCAGAAAGATGCAATTCTATCCCTCTGCAAATATAATACCTTCCATTTCACTTCTTTTTCTCTGCAGCAGAAGGAAGGTAAAGATAGGAAATCGATACCTTCATAGAAAAGAAAAAACATCTGAAGTTCCCATAAGAGGAAGAAACTACAGGGCTATGGCTATAGATGTCTTAACAGTGGCAGAACAGGTTAGATTAATGTGCTGAGGTAAAAGATTAACAAATAGAGAGGAATAAACTGCTTTCAGAGCAAATGCTACAGATTACAGCACACTTTTTCAGAAGCCATTGCACTCTGCAGCCAAAGCTGCAGGGAAGTTGCACATGGCCTTCACACAGGAACTGTTCCTAAAAACACCCTCACTGGGAATAATGGTGAGGAGTCCATGCAGCCCTGAGCTCCAGGAACTGGATTCCTGTATTTAAAATAAAAGCTGCTGGCATCAGCCAGGCAGCTCAAAAAGGCAGCTTCAGGTCTTGTTTTCTTCTCTGTCCCCGGGAGCAGGAACTTGCAGCACGGAAGGAGGAGACTGTACAATAAAAAGGAGACAGGAAGGTCTCCAGTAGGCTTCGAGTCCTAAAGATAGCAACGAAACTAGCATGAAGGGAAGGAGGAAATCACCCTCCCACACAAGAGGAAACCCCAAAATAAAACCTTTTGGCAGATGGTAAAGGCTTTAGTATTCCACAAAAAGAATGAGCTGCATGAGAATGCAAGAGCTTTAAGGGAGATGCAGAAAGCCCAAACAAAAGACATATGAAGAAGCTTGTTTTTTTCCAGTCTCTCTTCTGTGTTATTATTCCATTTTTTACAGGTTTTACTGGCTTTTCTATTTAACTGAAACTATGCACTAGTTAGTTATATAAAACAGAAGAAGTTTTCAGTAAGTTTTCTGAATTATAAGGTAAAAGTTCAGTTCCTAGTGGGCATTCCTAGTGGGGCTCTCAGCCTGGTCCTGGCCCTCCTGTCTAGGACTGGATCCAGCTCCACAGAGGCAGCAAATCCACAATCATAAAAAAATAATAAAAATTATATAGTATTTCTTTCAGGCTCAACCACATTCAGATGAAAGAAGAACTCAGAAAACTAAGATCTCTCTAACTATAGTTATTAAAGCATTCATGTCTGAGAAAAATTGCAGAAGTAAAGGTAATTTATAGACCTATCCAAAGGCAAATATATTTATAGACCTATCCAAAGGCAATCCTTGTCTGCCTCAGACTAAAAGATCATTTAAATTACAGCTACAAAAACAACCCCAAAACCCTTAACCTAGAACATGCAACTCCTTAAATGTTCACCTATGAACACCTAAATGTTGCTTTAATTCTACTACCAGTGACTAGTAATTAGGCTTAGTTAAAAAAAAAGTTAATAAAAAGTAATAGAACATGAAAGATAATGTTATCAAATGCAGGGGAAAAAGTGCAGTTTAAAGGCATAGCGTAACCAGATTTTGCAAACAGGTACAGATAAAAAAATTAAATCAGTATACTAAGGCACTGGAAGGTTGCAGTCAAATTAACAGTGGGTAACATCTCTTGTTACACGCTTGATGCTGAAAAGCAAAAAGTAGGAAAAGCTACTGCCTACTTTTCCTCTTTTAAATTTAGGTGTCCCAAATTAGATGGCAAGCCCTCCATCTGACAGAGGCAGGAAGTTCCAGAGGGCAATATATTGCACCTATCATGGACACTTGTTTTAGACAGGCACAGATTATTTCTAAGGATGGCTTTTGTTCTTCATTGATTATCTGAGGAATGTGAACACTGAGTTCAACTGGACACCAAAGTTTTAGCTGGATAATGTATGATATGATGCAGACTCTTCAAACTGCTTAAGTTAAAAGACAGTATAATAATTGTTTTTTATCTTTGATTATGCCATTTTAGTATAGAGCATGACTAAAAAGTGTAAGATAAAAGTGAAGCTTTTGGGTTTCATTTCCAACAGTGATTATGAAATTAGGATTGCAAGTAACAGAGGAAGTGCATATCATCAAAAGTGATTTTGAGACCAAGAGAAAAATAGGTTTTATACAGTTAAGAAAAAAGTTCTAAATATAATAAAATATCAAAATTGTATTTTTGATACAATAAAATTGGCAAGGGATTGCATTTTTTGATTTCAGAAAGACCTATTCTGGGTTAGAGAACAGAATCCTTATGTTTCTGTATTTGTGGTTTTAAGTTATAAAAAGGTTTATGGATTTGATCCAAAGGTCACTGGTTCCCTTCATCGATTTGAATGGGCTTTATAGTCTCATGCTGTAGAGGAAAAATGGGGTTGATCCTGTTCTCATTTTTACTGGTTTCAATTTCTCTGCAACCAATGGAGCAATATTCCTTCATTTGCCCTCACAGAACCAAGAGCAAAGTTGAGGTCTCCAATATTCAAAGGGAGATTATTAGGACAAAACCAATTCACAGCTGATGGTAGACATAAATTTACATTCTTAGTAGAGTAACTACTCTTGTTATTTGTTCACTGTGCTAGAACTGATACAGAATGTATGCACAAAGAGTTTTAAGTCAGCTAAAAACGAGTCAAATTAATGATAAGCAGCAGAAACTTAAGGAAGATATTATCTTTAGGTGCTTCTAATTTCTAGAGACATCCCTGATAAAAGGGTTTATTTCTTCTGGTCCCAGCATCTGTTTGCAATCCTCATTTAAATAGCCTGGGTTCTGATCATCTGGGTTGAAAGAAAACAGTGAAGAAATCACTAAAACATATATTCTCACACCAGAATTATCCTGTTATCAGCTAAGCCATGTAGAAGTAAAGTAAAATTCCCACAGTGACATTTCCATTACCAGAGAGAACCAAAAAGATGTCAAGAGCAGCAGTAACAGTATAATAAAGGAAAACTTGAGTTGCTGACAAAGCAATGGTCACGCATTTTAGCGCTTATACAGCAGCTGATATTTAAGAAGGGAGAAAGAAAACTTATCAACAAATAAATCTAGCAAGCAAATATCAGTAAAAAATAATAATTCACTGGGAAAACCACAATTTTCATTATCCAGTCTGAGATAAACCTCCACACCTAAAGGAAACATTTCTAGAATGAGACAAAAAAGCTCATAGGAGTTTCAATGTATGAAGATACATCCCAGCAAAAAGACATTCATTACCTTGATGGACTGTAAGGGCTGGCTGCCTTTCTATCACCCTCAAAAAATCATGTTCCAGGTTTAAACAGAGACATACAAAAGTCAACAATATCAGTGGCTAGTGTCCCAGTCAACTGCTGTAACAGAGTGGATGGTAGCCACACAGCTGGGCATTAAAGCAACACTGGCATCTAGAAAAAGATCTCTTCAGAACCTACTCAGGTGACAACTGATTTATCAGTGGAGCTTTAGAGGTAGGACTATCCTTCCCTTCCTCTTTTCTATCTCTTGCATCTGAAATACAGTTTATTTACTTCAAAGTCTTTCAAGTTTAGACTGAGAATTATAACTGTTGTGATACTGGGAGTGATCAGTGTAGGGAATTTTCAAAGGTTTATCTGCATCCTTAATTGCCTGACTCTTTTAAAAGCTGGTCCATTGTCTAGGATGATGCTGACGGCTCCTTCCATCATCCAACATTCTTTAAATACTCTTTAAATACAGGTGGGCCACCTTGGTACCTTATGACAGAAAATCACAAGGAACTACTGAAAAGTATTTCACATAGCTACACTCTCTGGAACAAGGTAAAGAAATTCTTCAGCAGACAACTGTAGTCTAATCAGCCCTCTAAACATTTAGACTACATGGAAATAAATAAAATAAAACTAGAGCAGGAGATACTAATCTCTTGGCCTAATTTTAACAACAATCCTCAGTTCCTCAAGAGTTCTTGAATGAAAGACAAAAGAAATACAGTAAGAAAGAAGGCTTTCCTCTTTATCTCTAAAGAAGACTGGAATGACTTTAAAGAATGAAGGAAATGTGATTACTATTCCCTCTCCATCTCTACCTCTGACATATGCCAAAGTGCAAAAAAACCCAAAAGCCACAGGACTTTGGAGTACTTAGAGGACTTTGGAGAGTAAACTTTAAGAACAGAAGTTTTGCATCACTGAGGAAGGCAAAATCCGTGAATAAGAATCTTCTCCTTTTGCTGTGCAAGACCTTTTTTTTCTTTCAGGTCTTTCTCTCAAAATCCAGCTCCTGAAAATCCTACACAACAGTGCTCTTTCAATGCAGACAAAGAGAGTCTCCTGGCTGATGCCACCAGCAGTAAGTCTCTTAACTGGTCTCACTAAAGAAAGAATATGACAAAATTACTTCTTTCAAGGTCTAGGTGTTGGCCCTGCTTCAACTCCATCTCATTTCATGAAATGCCAGCTGATGGCAGCTGGGTGTGCCAGACAAATGGCTGGGAAGATGTGAATCCTATTTCTAATGGAGAGGACTCAAAACTCCAAGACCATGTCAATGTACACACCTTCAGACTGTGCTCAAGCTTGCAGGGGAACCTCGACATGCTTTTTTGCTCACATACAAAAGTCTCTAATGTGCTTATCCTCACAGCTCCTGAGGAGAGAGATCCAGCCCTTGTGCAGTTGAACAAGTATGCCAAATCAGAGTTCTGACATATTATACCAGGCTGGCTGGATGTAACACACTGTGCCATTCCTGAGTCTGACTATTTTCTAATCAGGTTGCCTTCAGGTGGAATAAGCCAAACGTACATAAACAAACTATTCCAACAATGGGGATAAACCTAAACGAGAATAAGCTCCAAGATGTGGATGAGAACTTAGTGGGATTGAGGAGCTTCAGAACTGTGGTACTGCCAAGTACAAACTGCCTAAAACTCAATTTGTCACTCTGACACTGAGAAAAATAGTCAAGGATTGACTCAATGCCCTTCCACGTGCTACCTTTGGAAAAACACTGAAGTTCTTACAGAGCTACTCACTGCAGATTTTCTCAATGTATCTTTTCTTTGTACAGGCAACTTCTAATAATTCGTGTGACTGGCAGGCATTCTTCTGATAAAAATATTTTTTAATTTTAGGATCATACAACAGAGCTGTAGCTGAACTGCAAACAGAGAAGTAAGTTCTTTTAAAAAAACAATTCTCCGCCACATTTTCATTCACATTCCTGTTGCAAATTAAGGCTGCTGTATTTCTACTGTCATCTGCTGGAATTAGCACTTTAAATAATTACAGGTGCTTCATGAGTACTTATGCTGTATAGAGGTAAATCACATACTTTCTTTCAACTGTTCAGAATTTTGTTAGAATTCAGAACTTGAATGTCAAGGACCACAAGATCATTGTTAATACACTTCAATTTATTATTTTATAGGGAATCAATTTCAATTAAAATACACTGAAATAGTGACTGGAAAAATTCTATAATATTGATCTTATGGGGGAACCAGCATAGTTAAAATTATTAATCATACTTGAGCATGTCATAAAACACTAGGCTAGTATCCATGCTTTATGATCAAGTCAAATAAAGGCTTTAAAATAACCCACTCTTTCCTTTGTGGAAGATGCCAGAGATCTGCATACTGCTTAGTAATAAAGAAACAGTTCGTAACACTGCTGACTGCCTACGTATAACTAAGTAAATGAAGGTGCTCTATCATATGAAGCATAAATGCCATTAAGAGTAAACTTTTATTTGAATAGAACCACATTATTTTTTAAAATTACAATACAGAAAAGCTTTTAAAGAACGTGAATGAAAAAAAGAGAAGCTTTTAAATGAAACAGGTTCCTTTTACACAACACAGAAAAGCAACTTTACAAAGGCATAAAAACGAGAGGGTTTTTTCCTGCCTCCCTTGAATTTTTCCAGTAATTAGAAATTTTTATTGCACAGGGCATAAATGCTAGTAACAACAGGAAGAAAAATGCTTTTGAACTCTGGCAACATTCACCTTCAGGAATTCAAAACAGCAAAACTTTATTCTACGTTTTCAAAAAGGCTTTAAGTGACTTTCATGTTTGTTAGAACTGCCAATATAGTGAAACACTTTACAAACAGGATGCATTCATGTAGGTACAGCAATACCAGTTTCATCAAATCAGTAAGATGATGTTACTAAAACTCATCTGAGTGAATAGGGCAACTCATCCAGCTTTCAGACCAAATTTTTTTAACGTAGGAGTTTACATCTAGGCTTGGCAAGAGGGAATTTATCTGATCCACATTTAGTCAGCTACTGTGTAGACACACATCAGCCAACCATCCTAAGTGTCTGCAATAATCAATGGAGAACAACAGGTATAATTAATCTGATGCATCTGAGGTGTGACTGGTGGTTTTGAAATACAGAGGATGTGTAACTACTACTGCGTGCACTTAAGAATAAGATTGCTTAGAGTCTTTGTGGAAGGCAGAAGATATCCAATTGAAGGCATACCAAGTTAGACTTTGGCACTTTTGGCACCACTGAGGCTGCCAGTGACTATATTTTAGTTTGTAAAATACTTCTTGTGAACAACTTGTTTCGTAAGAATGTGAGACAGATTCTCAATGGATACTAAAGAATTAGGTAGGGCAATATTCTTCCAAATGCAGCAATTCTGAATGCTGGGGAGCCCAAGGGAATGGGACCACAGAGAGGGAACAGGATCCTGGGATCTGCCTAAACAGCATCTGCTACTGTTAGAGGCTGAGTACTGGGACAGAGGGATGCTGGATCCAACTGAGAATGGCATTTCTTATCTTCCTATTTCCAACGCTATACACCCAGTTTGACAGTAAAGGTGTTATTTGATGGAGACAATCAGGTTTGAAATAGAAGTACAGCAGTGAAAATTTCCCTGTACTTTCTAAGGGGTCAGAAATATAGTTAGGGCTCTCATTTACTCAGTTCTTTTATAAAACAACTATCAAAGGCATGTAGCAACTGGACAAGGGGTAGTGGCTTCAGAATGAAAGAGGGTGGGTTTAGATTGAACATAAGGAAGAAATTCTTTACTGTGAGGGTAGTGAGACACTGGAACAGGTTGCTCAGAGAAGTTGTGAATGCTCCATCCCTGGAATATTTAAGGCCAGATTGGATGGGGCTTTAAAACAACCTGGTCAAGTGGAAGGTGGACAGGTGTCCCTGTATGGCAGGATGGTGGGTCTTAGATGGTCTTAAGGTCCCTTCCAACCCAAACGATTCTATGATCAACCCTAATTTTATTCTGTGCCTGATTTCTGGAAAAATCTCATTAGAAATTACAATTATGTTACATTATAAATGGCACCATCTTACAATATGTAGAGTTGATTTATTTAAACTCTGTGTGAAAGACTGTACCTATTCCTGGAATCCCTTTTACCAGCCTGTTCTTTCTGAATGGGTGAAAACAAGTGATTTCCACTGGCACTGATCACAAACAGCTGTTGTTAAATAACAGACTCTGACTGCTAAAATCTTTCCTATTTAGCCGAAAGTCTTTCATGACAGACCGCAGCACAAACAGCAATATTTTACTTCTTTTTCTTAAAATTTTAGAAAGATTGCTTTTCCTCTTTCTAATTTACATGAGTGAAGAAATACATACATATATATGTGTGGTTTTATATATATGTAATATATATTCATCAAACATGTAAGACAGTTTTGGGTATGCATTAGCTCAAAAGGACTAAACATTCCAGACCAAATGGACCAGTAGGCTGACTTCTGAGAAATTTGAAAAGCAAGAATAAAAAAAAAAATCAACATCAATAAAATAATAAGAAAAACAGACAACTGCAATGATGATCTTGCAATCATACAAAACAGCTAATACTACATTACGAGTCGACTGAGCTGCAATAGTATTTATAGAAACACATAAAAATGCAAATGCATCACAATACTGTACAGCTCAAATCTTGCCACAGAAGTTCATCAATACAAATTTCATAGTTGCTACGTTTCCTTATTCATATTCCAAACTAATATACTACACATATTGAAGGACAAATTCTGTGCTAAGCCTATCTAGAGTGCATTACAATGTATTGTCCAGTGTATTGGAACTTATTTTACCTGTCAGCTGAATCACTTGGTTATTTGATACGAATATGTATTAGCATCACAGCAATATCTAAAAGATAACTAACAGTCCCATTGCAATACAATGGTCTGCCAGAGACCATTGATTGCACTGCAAAGTATATTCTTCTGGTTAGAAACCAGACACATGAAATTCAAATAACTGAAGCCATAGATGGAATTTGATATTTATCATCACTGATGCATGTATATTAGATATTTTATCTGTGCTTAGATACACACTTCACATATAATACTGTGTTTCAGCTAAAACAAATGAAAACCATACAGAACCCCTCAGTGCATACTTGTAACCTGAAAAAAAATATTTTTAGATGACTTAACAGTGCCTAAAATCTGAAAAGCCTCTCACGAACAAGCACAGCTTCTGATTCCAGAGCCTACGTCCTCTGTTAAATGCTGAAACTGTCCTTGACTAGAAGTGGGAAAAATACAACAGAGACTGCTCTTTTATAGTCTAATGGGTGGTAGCAAAATCATTTTACAGTCTTGGAAAGCAGTGTTAAGTACAAGAGGAATGATTCCTGCAGTTGTACAGGAAAAAGGACATACAATGGAAAGGAGTAAAAGAGATATGGACATTAAGTGAAAATAAACCCGTATTGAGAAGAAGGTTAAGATTTCTTTACCTATAGTCAGGCAATTTAGCATGCCGAGTTCTGGAACACAGTTTTCATGCTATGATAAGGGCTAAACTACTACTATTGAGTAATTTCTGACAGTGTTTTCATGATACACTTTGTGTTCAACTCACAAGGTCTCTCATACATTTTGGAGCGTAACAGGAGCACGGAGCAAAGGAAACCAGCTGGGAATTAAGCTTGCCGGAGCTCTTCTGAAAGATCGAGTATTTCTTTCTGTGCTTTAGATAGATGCCATGTATGCAACATATGCAAGAAACATTTGCATAGTGCTCTGTGCTTCCCTTTCCTGACTAGCTGGAAGCTTCAGGGTTAGTCGAACAAAAATGTGAGGTGAAAACAATGAAATCAAAAGAAATGATGTTGGTAAAAGGACAGTCAAGATTTCAAATGGTGCAGGCCTTGAAACACCACAGGGATATGAAACCAAGACTCCTTGGGTGCCAAAACCTTGAGTCCAAAATGTACACAGGGGAGAAAAGAGTATGTCCTGGAAGTGTAACAGATGACTGTAACACAAACCTCAGCTGTTCTGACTTCTTTACAGGGATGACAACGAAAGGTGCTGATTTCAGGCAACATTTCTTCACGGGACATGAAGAACAGTAGGCAACAGCAGTTCAGATACCACAGGATCCATAAAGTCTACAGCAGGGAGATTGCAGCTGCAATTGCCTTCTCTTAACTTGTTGACCTTCCAGTCCTGTGCTTTGCAAGGTCCCGTGTTCTCAAAACTTCTGACCACTCAAGTCCCTTTTCAGGCAGGTGTGTAACTCCAAATCATTCATGCTGTGTACTGGAGCCACCACAGCAAGAAAGGTCTTACTATGTGGGAATTCAGAAGATAAGAGTGAGTCTAATATTTTAACTTTTGATTATGGGAAATGGCAACAAATCTCACATGCAGTGATGAAAGCTGGTATGACAGTGCTCAGGTTCCTCCCAACTCCAACATTCATATGGAAAAATACTGAGTTATTGACTGCATCTCTCTGAGTGTGACCATCCAGCCAATTCCTTATCCACTGAGTTATCCATCTATCAAATCTGTGTCTCTCTAATTTAAATAAAAGGATGTCATGTGGGACAGTCTCAAATGCTTTGCACAAGTCCAGTAAGATTATACCAGTTGCTCTTTCCTTAACCATCAGCCTTGTAACCCCATTATAGAAGGCCACCAAATATGTCAGGCACAATTCGCATTTAGTGTTTGCTGACACAAATCACCTCCTTATTTCCTGTGTACCTTAGCATAGCTTCCAGGAAGATCTGTGCTAAGGAATACATTCAGTGCAGGTAACTCAGTGAGCAGCTGCAGTGAGAGCTGCAGATTGAGCTCTGGGTGGTAGAAGCCTGTGGCAAGAGGCTGAGAACTGGCATTGACCCTTTACACAGCAAGAGCACAGGGACTTGTGGCACCAGCCAGGTGACCAGACATTCAGAGACACAGCAGGAGCCAGTGACTTGGCAGGAAGAGCCCAGACTTTCCAGCACTTAGACCATAAGGATACAAAAGCCCAGGGTTTCTTTTGTTCTGAGTCTCTCCTCAGAGGCAGCAGCTCGAGCTGTTATTTTGTTGCTGCACCATGATAAAACTATTCAAAGAATCCAGAGGTCTGAGACTCTGCTATGTGAAAACCTGGGCTGAGCTGGTAAGGAAATGTTGTTTGTCTGTGACAGTGGTGTGTGTAAGGAGTCACACTATGCACACCTCGGCCTGGAGCCACCTGCTGTGGAGGGGCTTTGCTCCCAGCACTGAAAGTCTCTGGTGGTGAGAGTGTGACTGCCTGAGAACGGTCAGACAGGAAAGTTTCCTTAACATCTGCTCCATGATCTTGCTGGGCACAGAGGTGAGACTGACCAGCCAGTAGTTCCCCTTGTCTTACTTTTTTCCCTTTAAAAAAATTAGGGTTCCCATCATTAGGAACTTGACAGGACTGCCACAGCTTCTCAAATATGATGGACAGTGGCTTAGCCACTTAATCTGACCCCCAGGACCCGCAGACACACCGCATCAGGTCCCATAGATACACCCATCAGGCATCTTCAGGTTCCTTAGATGTACTTGATCCTGATCTCCTACAACAGCTCATTCATATTCTCCCAGTCCGTGCCTTTGCCTTCTGTAACTTGGACAGTGTGGCTGGAGAACTCGTCAGTGAAAATTGAGGTAAAAAATTCATTGAGTACCTCAGCTTTCTCCTTGTCCTGGGTAACCCACATTCCTCCCATTTTCTTCCAGAGAGGACTCACATTTTCCCTAGAGTTCTTTTTGTCACTGATGTACCTATAGAAGCTTTTCCTGTTGCTGCTGACGTCTCCGACCAGGTATAATTCTATCAGAGCTTTAGCTTTCCTAACCTGATTCCTACTTTCACTGTCTCTGCATTCCTCTCAGGCTACCTGTCCTTGCTTCCACTCTCTGTAAGGCTTCCTTCTTGTGTTTGAGTTTGCCCAGGGGCTCCTCATTCATCTATGCAGGCCTCATGGCATTTTTGCCTGATTTCTTTATTGTCGGGATGCATCACTCCTGAATTTAGATGAAGATGAGATTTAACTTTGAAGGTCCTGTAATTCCCCTCCTGAAAGAATACAGTGCTAGGGTTCCTTAACAGATTTTGAATGGGACTATGCTGGAAATGGGAGGGAGGGAGGGAGGGA
>VZRN01000475.1:539616-558875 GCA_013397935.1 Dasyornis broadbenti | reverse complement strand
CTCAGAAGTGTCCTTTGGCCCGGCTTGGGGCGAAACACTGACAGCCTCCAAGCTGTACCTGGCAGTGCCAGTGCAGCTCCTGGACGTCACCCACTCAGATCCCTGTGCCAGATGGTGAATAACACGTCTATTGATACGTGGTGTGGAGTAGCAGACAGGAACATGTTCTCTGACGGTAGTTTTCTAACTCACACAATCCGGATGATATTTGTCCGAGAAAGGGGGTATCCACCCACAGCAGGGGCTGTGCCTGTTTTGGAATTAGGGAATGTCTCCATTTGCCTGGAAATAGCCTGGGACAGGGTGGGATATGACTTGCTGCACCTCTGGCATTAAAAACCATAGACTAAAATGAGGGTGTGGGGAGTTCCACAGGAAGTGGGAAGCCTGTGGAAAGAGGAGCCCCGCTTGGCAGGACCATACGGGAATAGACGAGCCCCAAGGGAGAAGGGGGGGCCCAAACGACACAGTACAGCCCCACAGATAGAGGGCCCATAGGAAACAGGTTTTCCACGGGTCATGGGGGGCCCATAGAGGAGGGGAGAAGTCCCCTAGTCCCGAGGACACCCGGGCACGACGGTGCCCTAGAAGAACACGCACAGGCGGTGACGAGCAAAGTGCAACCACAGGCCCAAGGAAGTGGGAGAAACGACAACTGAGGCGCATGGGCAATAGCGCCTATGCGCGGCACCGCTTCAGGCAACTGCTCCCGGTGCTACGGGTGATGCACTGGCACACAGCGACAGTGGCGCTGCCTTCCAGCCAGGGGAGGGAGCCGGTTGTGCCTCCTCTCCCGCAGTGGAGCGGGCGAGCCGGGCCCTGCCGGGCCCACGGCGCCGGTACAACCACCCGCTGCCCGCACCAAACATGGCTGCCATGCCTGGCCCCGAGACAAGATGGCTGCTGCGGCAGCAACTGCATCCTGCGCGGGCGCACATGGCTCGGTGCGTCATCACCGTGCGCCGGCAGCGGCGGCAGCAGCAAGGTAAAGGGGCGCGATGGGGGGGGCGGCCCTAGGCCGGGTTCGGGCCCCATCGGGCCCTCATGGGTGCCTCCCGGCCGGCGGTGTCCTGCAGCGGCCGCCGGGCTCGATGACGCGGCGGGCCCGGGCCGCACAGGCCGCCGTGCGGCCTCCAGCGTAGACAGCACCGCGGACCTCCGGAATGCGGCGTGACCGTGTCACGGCTCCCCAGGAGTCCCGTCGGGGCCGGACTTCATAGTGCGGAACGCACAGAATAAAGCATTCCCCTCGAGTCCCGGTTTTCGGTGAACGCCGCCCTGTACCCCAGCCCGCCCTCTCGAACGGTGCCCTCTGGGCTCGGGGGCCTTCTCCGGGTGAGCCTCTCGTGCTCACGGTGCCATCACTCCCACCGTGGATGCGCGGACCCGGGAACGTGGTATGACATGCGTGCAGGTGGCACGCGTCCTGCTGTGGTCCCGGGGTCTCCCTTGGGGGTGTAGCTGAAGGTGACAGGTGTTCCCGCAGCACCTCTCCACGTCGGGAGAGCAGCCGCTCTTCTTGTGCGGACCTGGACCACGTACCGGCAGCAACTCGTGCGTGACGGGGCTGCATCACCGTAGGGACCGGGGGAAGGAGCTTCCCTGCGGGGTTCGCTTTCCCGTCCCAGGTTCCGCCGCTGGTAAGGAACCTCATGATTGATCCTAAAGCTGAGAGCGTGTCTGGGAAAGCCCGAAATCCGGCCAGCCCTCGCTGCGAGCTCCTTGGGCGGGGCGGAGCAGCTGCTGCGGGAAACGAAACTGAAACGGAGCTCGCAGCCATCTTGGCGGTTGCCCGGCGCCGCTTCGCCGGGACACGTTCTGCGGGTCAGGGTTTCTTTTTACCTTGTATTTTCTCCTAAAATAATTTGGCGTACGAATGAGACTGAGGTAAGAGCGTTTCTTCCAAACCCCACTTCCTATTTCTGCCCTGCTCTTGGCTCAGGAAGCACTTGTAAAACGAGGTCACTGAGCAGGGGGGCAGCAATGGGGCTCCCTCGTAGATTATGAGATGGGAGCCCATCGCGCTGCACTCAACCTCCCCATGTTTATTTTAAAATAAGTCCCGGTGGTAGTAGCCAAGTGCAGTTGTTTAATAAAAGGGAAATTTAAGTTGGTTTTGAGAAGTGTTTGGTGAAGATGGGAGTTTTATAAAGATGAGACTTGCATCGGAAAGACTCTTGGTGACGATAGATGCCTTAAGGAGGTCACGGAGGAGCAGGCAGGATGGGGGCCCCACAGTGTGTATCATGTTCCATGTCTTTATCCTCTCATTTTCACAGCCAGCTGTTATCGAAGAATTAGAATATGCTGGGCTGGATTCCTTTTAAAAAGCTTATTAATAGTTTAGTCTTACGTCCTGTACCCTGGTAGGTGGGGGTTGGCCTGCATGACTGGGTGGGATAGAGTGAAATTTGGGCTATAATAAAAAAAAAAACTTGTCATACTGTTGCCAGCTGCACATCTATCCAATTTCTCTGTATTTTATTACTTTCCTTCCCCTTGCATGTGATGCTTTACCTCCAGAGGTCACATAGTGTCCAGGGAGGAAAAGACACTTGGAGTTTCAGACTGTTTTGGCCATGAATCTGAAAATTACTGCAAGCCTGTTGCAGCTCTGTTCTGTGTGACCCTGGAAGGTGCTCCACCTCCTTGTACTCCTTTACCTCCTCATGCCCCCATTTCTCAGATTGCAAAGTAGGGCTGAGATTCTTCTTGCTGTGTTTCAGGAGTGCATCCTGAACAGGCCACCTAGCCCTGTGCTGGAATCGAGTCTTAACAGGACAGCTCTTGTCAAAGCTGCTTCTCATTATTGACTTCAACTGCAATTTGGGGCTGCTGGTTCTCTGCTGGGCAGCCAGAGTTTGCTGTTTGTGTTTACAGGTCTAATTTAGACTCCCAGAAAAGCAGGAAAAAAAACTGACAAGGGAGTAGATGCTTGAAATGCCTTTGGTAGCTGAGAAGCTGTTTAAACTGCATTTCTGGAATCCTGTAGTTGTGTAAATAAGTTCTGCATTTCTGTGGTTTTTCTCCTCAGGGCAGGAGAGTGTGAAGTGAGTGACAGCTCCTCTCCTGGCTCGTCAGCAGCTCGGTTCCCACGCGTGTCCCAGGAGTGCGCTATGATCAGAGGCGCTGGACGAGGCAGAGGCTCGTATCTTACCCAGTCAAGACGTAACTGCCCCAGCACTATTCAACGTTTTTTTAACCACCTTCATACCCCACAAGAAACTAATCAGGAAACCTTTTTACATCAGCAGTTCCTAACAGAGCAGGATACAGAAGTCTGTGTGCTGCAGGAGCAGGGATCACACAAGGAGTCGCACACCGGAGGCAGGCGAGCTGTGGCACCGGCTCCTGCAGACAGATGTCAGCCCAGCTTCGGCAGGGCTGGAGGGCATAGGTTCTCCAGCCAGCATTCTTGGGGTGAGACTTTGCCTCAGTATTGCCCTCCACAGTACCACTGTCAGGAGAACTCAAGGCAAGATTCTGACATTGTGAGACTGAATTTCCAAAGACTGTCTCTTGCTGGGCAAGACTATGAACAAGAAATTCTGACTATTTTCAGGCAGCTTGAGGAGGGGAACACTTGCACAGCTAATGATCTCGCACGTAAACTTAAAACTCGAAAGAAAGAGGTCAACCGTATTTTGTATAAGCTTCTCAGAGAAGGCAAGTTACACAAAGGGGGAGAGACACCACCACGGTGGAAGTTTGCCAGCACCAGCTCAGGGAGAGAAAGAAGCCCTGCTGACCACAGTGCCAGTTGCACAGATCCAGCTCGTGAGAGCGGAGGAGGAGAGCAGAGCACACTTGGCTCAGGAGACGCAGAGATGGCTGATACAAAGGAAAAAATCTGCAACTACTTGTTCAGTGTGGTGGAAACAACAGCACTCAACCTTGCCAAAAACATTGGGTTTTCGAGGGCCAAGGATGTTAACGCATTTCTTAGCGCCCTGGAAAAGCTGGGAGATGTCCACAAGCAGAACACAACTCCGCCACGATGGTCCCTGACTGACAGGAAACGTGAGAGGATGCAGTTGAGGCTGAAGGCCAGCACAGTAATGCATATGTCAGATCCTGCACCTCCTGAGTTGGGTCTTCCCCCTTCTTTTGTCCCTCCATGTCCCCAGGAGTCATCTCCGTGTCCCCAGGCGATGACTGTATCTTTGCCAGCAGTGATGGCATCAGAAGAAGAAAGTGTAGAAAATGGACAGCAGCCTTTGGGGCAAGCTGGTCAGGACAATGTCAGTGACATGGAAGCAGGTATGTCTGAGGACACTGAGCCTGAATTCTCCAGTTTGTGTAATTATGATAACTCAGAAAACAGCAAGTGGACCACAGATGATATCCCAGATAATCTAAACGCTATCAACAAGCAGCCTGATAAGTCAGAATACATCATGAATTCTCAATCTTCCCCCAGTTATGCTGCCCAGTTTGAAACTGCTTTCCCATGTACGCCTGTAGAGAAACTGATAGCTTGTCAGGAGAAGAACCCCGTGAGTGGCCTTACCGAATATTCCCAGTACACATACCAACACTGTGATTTTGTCATGCTAGAGCAGAATGGACCCTCTCATGAGCCACGGTAAGAAAATGTCATGCTTTTTCTGATCTCTTTTTCCTTAAAATGATTTGACTTTAAGTTCGCCCACTCAACTCTGTCCTGAAGGGGCCTGCTCATTAATGTTTCTTTCATTTCAGAAGGATTTGCCTAGTTGATTCCTTACATCAGCTTAAAAAAATAAAACAAGGCTAAAATTTAACCCTAGGTAGCCCAGTTTTGGCAACCCTGCTCCTCATTCTGAACAGCAAAGATGGGATTAATCTCTTCACTAGGTCTCATCTCAATTATTTGCCTTCAATCTGATCATATAGGGGGAAACTGGTATTTCTAAGCAGCCTCTCAAGGTGCTGTCACCCTGGAAATGGTGTAAACGGAGCCCAGAACAAAGTGTTTGGGTGCAGGTGTTTTGGGTTAGAGAAGGTGGCCCTACTCTGGACATTTCTGTATTGTATCAGGTCAGAGCAGATTCTGTGAGCTGAGCACGTGGAATGACAACTGGAGTTGGCCAAATCAGTCTCTGGAGTCCTGATTCCCCTTGCAGAATCATGGCTGTTACTGAGCACCAGCAAAACAGCGAAAAGCACCATATGAGCCACACTGGAATATGTCAATAGAGCTGCTAGATGGAAAAATTGGCCTGATTTCTAAAGATGGAGTCCCAGGGTCTTGTTGTTTTGGTTTTTTATAAGAAAGGATCTGAAGGGATTCAGCACCATAATTCCTCTCCAGATCTGGCTTGACCCACTCTCTTTGGAAGTGGGTTTCTAGGGCTGGAGGATGGAAGATAAACTTGTTTATTAGTGTTCACAGGAATAGGGGAGACAGGAATGTCAGAGGCAAGAGGTTTATATGAGGTAGCACCTTTCTGAGATGGTGTGAATGCCGTGGATAGCCATGGAGAATGCCGGAGGGAGGAGTGACCCTGAATGACTATGTGCAAATGAAACACAGTGCAGGCTGCTTTTGAGCTTTCTTATTCCTGGGTAGGAGTTACAACAGAGCTGCTGCCTGCATACAGCCATTACCTGTTCCTGGCACCTTGTGGAACGAGGCAATTCATCCTGTTCCTTCAGAACAAAACCTTGAGCTGCTCCTCTCTTGTGAACAGCTCTGGAAATGCAATGAAACAAGGCTTAGATGCAGCGCTCTTCGGGTACCCTCGGTATTTTTGTCTTCTGCACACGGCAGCCTACGTTTACTCTCCCAGCCAGGAGCTGGCTGTTTCTTCTCCCTTGAATTCCAAGAGCAGCCTTACTTATTTGCTCTGAGAAGACTACACTTCTGCCTCCCAATTTACCCCTTTGGTTTTCTCTTTCAAAGGTTTAAGTTCCAGGCAGTGATTAATGGGCGCCGATTCCCACCAGCAGAAGCAGGGAGCAAAAAACTGGCTAAACAGGAGGCAGCAACTAATGCGATGAAGGTCTTGTTGAGTGAAGTGGAGAATGGAAGGCACGGTGGAATTAAATGTGAAGAGCCATTTCCTTCCAGCAGCTCGAAACCAGAATTGGTGAGCCCTGTTTTTTTTACTTTGTGATGTTGCTCAGTATTGAGTCTGACACTGGTTTCCTCCATCTTCGTGCTGTAGCCTTTGCAGCTGGAGCCAGAGCTGTCATCTGCAGCAGCTCACCTCAGCCTGCTTCCTGGGAAACACCCTATCAGCATATTAATGGAGTATGGACAAAAATCAGGGAACATAATTGAATTCCAGCTGCTCTCTCAGGAAGGCCCACCTCATGATCCTAGGTATGGCATATTCTTGTCAGCTTTGAGGGAGGATGGGAACTATTTCTTTGCTGTCCTTCCCCTTCAGCATGCTGTCCGTATTCCTGGACTTGTCACTGACCTAGCTGAGTGCTCTGCTTATCCAAGGATTCTAGGCATGGCTCCTCTAAGACATCTAGCTCCAGAAAGAGACCCAAAGCAATGCCCTTTCACAGAGAAAGGATGCCATTTCTTCTGCCAGAGCAGGAGCAGGTTCCAGTCCTGTACCCTACCTGATGGTGTTCTACTGGGAGTGTTTAGGGCCATCACAATAGATTTCAATTGCAGATGAATTTGAGATAACCCAGAAGGATTTACTTGGAAGTGGGAGGTGGGGAAAATAAGCAGATCAGTACACCTGTGGTTAACACTATTCATGTGCTTTAATGTCCTGTCAGGTTCTGCTATTGTGTGAAAATGGGTGATCAAATTTTCCCTGCTGTAGTAGGAAACAGCAAGAAGGGAGCAAAGCAAATGGCAGCAGAAGTTGCTGTGAAGATTCTTTCTGGAGAGTCCGTACCCCATGCCTTGCCTGAACAGGTATAAAGGGCTTCTTTATAAGACCCAAGTGTTTTGAATTGGATGTTCCCCCTCTTTTATTTCCTAATCTGCTGGATTTCATCCCACAAGGTCATGGGGCAGAGGTTTGCTGCTACTCTTGGCCTGTGCTAAATGCAGCTGTTCAGCGTTTAACAGCCTTTTCCTATCTAACTCTGCTCTAGCCTGTTGTGAAGCCCCACAGTGACCAGTCCATGCACAGCTGTGGACCATGTATTGCCACTCCAGATGAATCCAAGGTGGTGAAAGCAAAGGGTATTGGGGAGCTCATCAAATATCTTAACGTCAATCCTGTCAGTGGCCTGCTGGAATATGCCCGTTCCAATGGGTTTGCTGCAGAGTTCAAACTCGTTGACCAGTCAGGACCTCCCCATGACCCCAAGTAAGTGGCTGCACCTGGCAGAAGGAAATTTTGCAAAGCTGCTGTTGTCCTGGTAAAAGGGCAGAAAGCTCTTTTGAGATGTCAACAGGGCTAGTTGCTGCCTCTGCCAAAACTTGTCAGAATCACAGTAAACTCTCTCTACTTCCTTCCTCTCTCCACTGAGAGAATGTAAAAACCAAACTGAAATCCACAGGTGTCTTGGTTTCTTTATAGGTTTGTCTATCAAGCAAAGGTCGGAGGCCGCTGGTTCCCAGCTGTAACTGCACACAACAAAAAGCAGGGCAAGCAGGAGGCAGCCGATGCAGCGCTCCGAGTCCTGATTGGGGAATCAGAGAAGACTGAGCGCATGGAAGGGATGAATGTCACCGAGGTAAGTCTTCTGCCAGAGGTGGGACTGTGTTTGTAGCCCTGCCTATCCACCTCCTTTCAGTCCAGCAGAAAAATGCCTTCAAAATCAACATGGTATCTTTGTTCTCTGCAGCTGTAGATAACCTGATGTGGTTTTCCTGAAGTGGGTTAGATGTTTCCTCAGGATGCAGGCAAACTCTTCTGTCCTGCAGGCCTCTGCTTAAGGGCTAAATTATTATCAGATTCTTCCGCAAGCTATTGAATTGTGTTCCTGTGGTAGAGTAGGAACATGCTTATTTTTAATTATGTGACTTTTTTATTATTTCTTCCAAATTTCTTCATGCTGCATTAAAAAATGTGTGTCAGCTCAAAAAACTTATGCATTAGATAAGAGCAAAGCCCTAGTTGTGTCAGGATGGCTGTCCCAAACCTGGGCTGATTTAACTCACGCTTAGAGTGTTGTGTTCTCTGAAAAGGCACATTCCAGGCAGCACGGCTGAGCACAGCAGTTGGGGCTCTAAATAGCAAAGCTATCAGGGAGGATTTGTCAGTCAGCAGTGCTGGAGGAGGTGAGTTGGTCTGCCGTGGGAATGACTGTGCACTCTCCTCACAGGCAGCCAGAGGAGAAATTCCTCCAAAGCCAGGAACAGATTTCCTTGGCTGAGAAAATAAGCAAGATGATTTTGTTCCTTCTCACTTGGGGTTTTCCCTGGCATTCTCAGGAGGCCAATCCTCAGCCTATGTTGTTTGCTGCCAGGAAGGCAGCTTGCTGCTGTCTCCGATGTGGCCAAAGCAGAATTCAAAGCCTTGGACGAGGTTCTCCCCAAAATACCTAAAAGAACTTCACCCACCCCTTGACACAGCACTGCCCAAAGCTCAAAGTTTTCTGTGTTCTGCCTTTTGCTTGGAAAGCTGTGCTTCATTTAGCTCACTCTTGAGCTGTGTTGTGTGACCTGCTCATGATCTGTGCTGTTGTGTCCCCATCCCAGCTCCCTGTGAGCGGCAGCACACTACACGATCAGATGGCCATGCTGAGCCACCAGCGCTTCAACACCCTCACTGCTCGCATCCAGCACAGCCTGCTTGGGCGCAAGATCCTGGCTGCCATCATCATGCGGAAAGCAAATAAGGGCTTGGGAGTGGTGGTCAGCATCGGAACGGGTATGAACAGCTTCTTCCAGCACACTCTGAATTCTCACTTCCATGCTAGATTTCCTTGTCAGCCGTGGCTCAGAAATGGCTATTGCTGTAGGCTTCTTCAGAGAGGGCACAAAATGTTCCCAGGGCTCGCATGGTGTCACGAGTGATCTGGTTAGAGAGAGAGAGCAAGAGTAAAGCGAATGTGCCTTCAGCTATAGTGCTCTTAATCTTTGCTTGCATTGCTGCCTGCTACTCTGTGCATCAGAGCATGGATTCCTTGTGTGCTACAGTACATGATCCCCCAGTTTCTTGCAGCTGCATGTACCTTATCTCCCTCCCTGCTTCACTGCCAGGCTACTACCAGGAGTGATGGGCTGAAAAGCCCTTGGGAAGGTACAGTGCCCCTAAACTCATGTCACTTTAAGTCTGTCTGTCCCTAAAATGGTGTCCCTTTATTTTCTTAACTGCTTGGATCAGGATAGTAATTTAATAGGCAAGGTGCTACTGCTGCTGCTCAGGAGCCCATAGAAGTAAGACTTCCTCCCTCTGTCTGTGAAGCCGTGTCTTGACTTTAACACCTGCCGTATTATTTAATTCTTTATTTGTTTGTTTGTTTCAGGTAATCGCTGCGTAAAAGGAGAAGAGCTAAGCTTGAAGGGGGAGACAGTAAATGATTGTCATGCAGAAATCATTTCTCGTAGAGGCTTTGTGAGGTGAGAAAAGGGGAAACCCAAAGGAAAAGGAGAGGGGCCTGCCAGGAGCTACTCACCCATTCTGGAGAGTGTAGCTGAAACACACCTCTAGTTCTTTGCTGTGCTGAGAGATGCTGTGATCCTCAGACACTGTTTCCCTATGTGTTGTTAAATAGAGGGAAGTTATTTCTGATAAGAAGAGGCCATGCCTGAATGATGCCCAAATTAGTACTGAATGGGAGACTTGCCAGGAGCCCAAGGGCTACATCTGATGTACCAAGATAAAGCTTCCTGTTGAGGCTGCTGGGCTGGTTTGCAGGGTGCTCTCCAGCCTGAGCATGGCTTCTGCCACACCAAGACACTGCAGGCTTGGTCTCCTCCTGGCCTTTCTGGCTCTGGGCATAGAAGGATTCAGGAAAATATACTACATATATTTGCTTTGATAAGTCAGCAATCCTTTCTCAGAGGTTGGGAGGGGTTTTCCCAACTAAACCGCACAATTGTTCTCTTCTCTGTATAGACTTTCACTGTGGCACTTTTTAGTTTTTGAAACCTAAAGTGAGATGAAGCTGGACTGCTTGGTTAATGTCTGTCCTTCAGTTATGAGCAAAATATAAGCTGCTTCCTTCAAGTCTTTGTGTGTTGCTGCTGTGCTCTGCATTCCTCAGCAAGGGAGAGTGTTGAGGGCAGGTGCCTGGGAAGTGATGAATCAGGATTGCATCTTGCTTACTGTCTGTTTCAGCTGTTACTCTTAACAGCAGTGGCTGCTCTGGCACAGCAGAGTGAACCCTACCTCTCCTTGCAAAATCAGTCCCTGCACAGGCTCTGCTCAAGGACTCTCTGGGATGCTGTAGTTTTTCTTTAGACCTTGACACGATGTTGGAGACCTCAGGGTTTTCCCTGGCCAGAAGCAGCCATAAAAGACCCTATCATTGTAAATGGATCACGGACTCATTCTAATACCACTTGAATTCAGCTGCCTGCAGGGTCGTTTACTCTTAGTGCAAACTTGCTGTTGACTAAAGGTGATGGTTAGCAACCTTGAAGTCTTCTTCACACTGGGATCAGATGCGTGCAAGCAGCACCCAGCCAGGCACCTTCTTTTAACCTGTTGGTGTTTCCCTCTGCTTCCTGGACAGGATACTGCTTTTATACTGCTTGTCCTCTGCATGGCAGAAAATCTGCTGGATTTTTTGCCCTTTTCGTGTATCAAGTTCTGTTTGTTGGCTTCCCAAGCATCCTTAGCCACAGCTCCTGGTCTCTGCTTTCCCATGTGGCAGCAGCGGGTGATGTGGGACCTTGCCTGTCACTTGAAGCACTCCTTGTCTGAGAAGCAGAGCAGCCTTTTGACAGGATGGTGTTATTTTCAGGTTTCTTTACAGTGAGCTGATGAAGTATGACCCGTCTAATCCTTCATCTGCAGAAGAGAGCATTTTTGAGCAAGCGGGAGGAAAGAAACTCAAAATAAAGAGCAGTGTTACCTTTCACCTCTACGTCAGGTTTGTGGGGAGGGGTTGAGTGACTGGCGTCAGCAGCACTGTCATGGCCCTGGCCCTGGCCCTGTCTGTTTCATCACAGTCAGTGCTAACCAGGGAGGGTTTATTTTCTAGCACAGCACCATGTGGAGATGGAGCGCTATTTGATAAATCCTGCAGTGATCAGGCAAACGAGATTGGGCAACCCCAGCACCAGCCTCTCTTTGAGAACCCCAAGCAAGGCAAGCTGCGGACCAAGGTGGAGAATGGTGAGTGCAATCACTCTGCACGGTGGGGTGGCTTCAGTCCTCTCCTCTGAGCTTTTCTGGTGCTCCAGAGCTTCCATACCCCTCTCTGTGTGCTGTTGCGGGATTTGAAGCATTCAGGAACCAAAAGAGGTAGATGGAAGGGATTAAAAAGAGTCCTTTTCCCTTCTCAGTTCTGCCTGCTGCACTGCCACGCTCATGGAGTTTGCAGATGAAGTTTGATGCAAACCTCCTAGGTCTGTGCCCTCTCGTTCAAGCAAAGCACTATTCTGCTTCAGCCATGTTGAAAATTACTTATCAGTACTTAATAGTGAATGCCAGATTGTTCCTTGATCCTGGTGTCAGACTCCTGAGTTTGCTCTGGGTGTCCAGAAGTTTCTTGTGCAGTTGTTGGTGGGGTTTTGATTTACTAAATATCTGACACTATACAGAAAAGCTTTCTTCTTCTCTTGTGCAGGGGAAGGTACCATTCCTGTGGAGTCGAGTGACATTGTGCCCACATGGGATGGGATCCAGCATGGAGAGCGGTTACGAACCATGTCCTGCAGTGACAAAATCTTACGCTGGAATATACTTGGCTTGCAAGGGGCATTGCTGTCACACTTCCTAGAGCCGGTTTATCTCCGTTCTGTTACACTTGGTGCGAGACCCTCTGTCCTTTCGGGGTACAACTGGGCTGCAGTGACGACTCACTTCACTCCCCCGTTGATGGCAAAGTTTGTTTGTGGAGGGTGTAGGAGTAACAGACTGAAATGTCTTTCTTGGCAGAGCTGTTTGAAAATGAAAACAGAGTCTATGGACTTTATGCTGTGGGTGGAGTGGGTTTCTCTCCAAAGTTCTGGATTTTTAGAAGGCACGTGATCTAGGAGGGCGAGACAAAAACTGCATGTTTGTGTCTTCAGTGAAAAATATTGCAGTCTGTAAACCTTTGTCTTACACACTCAGGATACCTGTACTATGCTGGTCCACATGCCTTGGGCTTTTGAGAGCCTGGAAGCAGTGCTGCAGTTCATGGGGTTTGGCCAATCCATCACCTATGCAATTCCATTTCATAGCACCTTCACCTCTGTCTCCATAGGTTACTTGTACAGTCAGGGTCACTTGACCCGTGCCATCTGCTGCCGCATGGAGAGGGATGGGAACACACTGAAGGAAAAGCTCCAGGCTCCATATCACATTAACCATCCTGAGGTACTGCAGCCATAGCACTTTTTCATCTTTCTGTTTCCCATACCTTTCCCTGTGGGTTTGGGAGTCTCTGAGGCACTCTGCAAGGGGGTCATTGGGCAGCAGCCTTCCAGCCAGGGGCAAGAATTAGTGACTAGAAACACAGAATCATACAGTCAAGGGATATCCTGAGTTGGAAGGGACCCACAATGTCTCATCAAGTCCAGCTCCTGGGACTACACAGGACAACCCCAAGAACCTGCCCTCTTTATGCCACCCCACAGTTTGGGGCTTGCTGGTAATGTCTTAGTCTGGAAAAAAAGGACACTGGAGTCACCCCTGTAGCCTTCAACTCAATAAGAACCTTATCCTTGTGGCTCTGGCAAGTTTGGGATGAGCTGAAACTGTGAGGGATGAAAGGGGCAAGAGACTCATGCAGCAGCACCAGGTTAAGGAAACCTCTTGCAGGTCGGGCGAGTCAGCGTGTATGACTCTGCAAGGCAGACGGGCAAGACGAAGGAGTCATCAGTGAATTGGTGTCTTGCTGATGAAAGTGAAGTTGAAGTCTTGGATGGCACCAAAGGCAAAGTAGATGGGTAAGAAGAGCCTTTCCTGAGACTGCCTTTTCCTAATACTGTCTGGGGAAAGGGGGGCACCTCTGAGGTGGGGGAGTACACTCTGCACTGTTACAGCACCCTATGCATGGGGTTGGAGGGAGGAATTTCAAACAGATATGAGCAAGTGCTCCTGAAGGAAAACAAAATGTTGTCCAGCCTGGATCCTACCACAGACCCCTGCCAAGCCCAGAGCTCCTCTGTTGTAGGATTTTCCCTGAACCCCCTGTTCCTCTTGGCTCTTCTCAGTGTCACATCCCTCATGGCTGCCATTGTCTTCCTTCTCAGTCTGAAGCTGGAGGTATCTCGTGTGTCCAAGAGGAAAATGTTCACCCTATTCCAACAGCTCTGTGCCAAGAACAACCGCAAAGACTTGCTTAGCTTCTCTGTGTACTCAGATGCCAAGGAGGCAGCCACAGCGTACCAGGCAGCCAAGCAGTGCTTCTTCAGCATACTGGAAGAGCTGGGCTATGGCACCTGGATCCGCAAACCCCAAGAGGAAGAAAATTTCTTTGTCCCTGATGCATAATGAAGCACTCTGCGAGGAGTGGGGTGTGAATGTGCACAGATGTGTGCACAGCTCTGCTCATCCTTCTTACAGTATGTTTTTGGAGTGGAATTGGGACTGCAGCAGTTTCCTCGTAGGCCTGGCTGCCTTCTCCCTATCACTCAGTCCCTGCTTTTTTAAAATGCGCATGTAAATTATTCTCCTTTTTTTTTAAGGGAGGGCAGGCTCAGTCCCCATTTGCTTTTTTTATAGTTTAGTCCCCCCTTCTTTTAAAAACAAAAAAGGCACAAGAAACCAGAGGAATTCTCAGGACTGTGAGGTTGAAACCTTTGGACCATGCACTGAAATCCCTCTGGCAGGTTTTGAGGCAAATTTTCTCCTTTGAGAGGAAAAAAAAAGAAAAGGAAAAAACGAAAAAAACCCAGGCTGTTTGATTGGTTTTCTGTGTCTCTGTTGGAAGATGACTGGCAGCCCAGCCGAGCTGGGACGTGGGACTGTCCTTTGCAAGGGGCAGCAGCAGGACCAGAATAACATTCTGCATTAATAACAAAAAGAAAATTTCAGTATTTTTTACTGTGGGTCTGTTAATTCCTACAGAGGTGAAGAGGGACCCATGGTGTGGTTTGGAGAGGGACAGAGATGAGTTAGTATTTGCTAAATGATGAAGGGAGCCAGATAGAGCTGTGACAGCTGGGAATTGAGCCTCTTGCCTCAAGCACAGGGCTCATTGGGCAGAGCTGAGCCAAGCCTTTGAGGGCTTGGGCTGGCTCTGAAATGCTCGGGCAGGGCCCCCTTGTTAGTTCTAGGATAGGGTGTGTCTTCTCTGGTCTCTGGAGGCCAGTGGTGGCTGCAGGACCTGTCCTGTATCTGTTTGTGTCTGAGCTGAACCACAGGCCAGACCTGCTGGTGGAAGGTGAGAAGTAGCAACTCTGTTGCCATCCAACAGCAAGTTTATTGGGTGTTGCTAGAGCAGCCCCTTTCCCTGTGCAAGGCAAGTGCTGGATTTGCCTGGGACGAGAGCTGATGCTATTCCTATGAGACAGAGGCCAAAGAGCTGTTAGCATGGAAGCACAGCCCAAAGCAAGGAGCTCTGAGGCTTGGAGAGAGGCACTGGCTCTGGCCATGGATCTCCACAGGACAGCTGGAGGCAGCCAGGCTGGGGCCAAACAGGATCAACACTTGCTGAAAGTCCAGCTGTCATAGGTTCACTCTGCTTGCAACTGCAGTTAGACATCCACTGCAGTACAGAGCTGTGAGGGGTAGGAACTGCCTTGGCACCCAGCACAGAGTGGGACTGTGGCTGCTCAGAGAGCTGTGACTGAGGCTACAGGGGCTTCTGTTGTGCTCCCCACACCCTCCCATTTCTTATGGGTTTCCACTCCCCATTGGGGCACAGCAGGCCCCCTCTATCCTGCACTCACTCGAGGCTGAACCAACAGCAGAGAGGACACAGATGTGATGAAGTGGGACAAGCCCCTGGCATGGGGCTCTAGGGGCAAAACTCTTTAACATTTAGCTTTTGGGGTACACCCCTGAGAGCAGGAGCCCCAGGAGCAGCAGCTGGAGCAGCTGGGATTTAAATTAATTTCTAGCGTGCGGCTTCCCCTGGCCCTGTGTGCTGCCAGGCCTCGCCAACACCACTCCCCCCAGCCCTGGAGATTAGTGGTATTTATAGCAAATGCTCCATTTCAGTTTTCCCCGATGAGACCGATTCCTGCTGGCCAAGGGAGTGCAGGAAGTGCTGCCTGCCTGGCAACGGCTGCCAGCCCAGTGACCCCCAGTGGGGCCTGGTTGCCAGCAGCTTCCAGGCTTGGGTTGATTAATTACATTTTCCTTTTCCTTGTGCAAGTCATATTGTGTCTGATCTTGGCTCCAGTGCACTGAGCCTGGAGTGGAACAGAAGATGGTGGAACTTGAGCAGCCCCTGGCACTTGCTGCCCTGGCCCTGCCTGCAGGTAGGACCTAAAAATAGCTTACTCCTGCCTGGTCCATGTGCTCACCTCGCGGAGCTAGAGCTGAGCAGCTCTATCCTCCTCCCCATGCCTCTGCTCCTGCTCTGTCATCTCCTGGGAGCCCCAGAGATGGCACAGGGCTCAGCAGCATCAGGAAGGAACTAGGGGCTGCCCACTGGGGTGGGGCTCTGGCCCTGCATGGCCTGACAGGAGATGCAGTGAGTGACTGGTGCTCCCAGGAGCAAAGGAAAGAGCTGGGCACGTCCCCGTGGAGCTGGTTTTATGCTCCTATGCTCTCTCCCTTGGCAGCTGGGATTTTCCTCTTCCAGAGCCAATACCTTCCTGGCCTCTTACCTTGGTCACAGGCAGCCAGACACCCCCCAGCCGCGGCTGCATCCTGCTCCCTCTGGCCTGCAGAGCACAGCGTAGGATGAAATGACACCAGATGGAACCAGCCCGGTCCTGTGTAAGTATTTATTGGTTTGCAGGGGCTGCCTGAGCCCAGCACCCAGCTCTGTGGCCCTGGGACTGGCCATTCCCCATGCTATTTGGAGGTGGGGGTGCCCTGGCCAAGCTGCAGTAGGGAGTTGGTGGTGTAGTTCTGGAAGAGGGGCTGGAGGAACATGCCAACGGTGCCAAAGACACAGACGAAGACGAAGATCCACAAGAAGAGGCGGTCGATGACCATGGCCACATATTTCCAGTCCTCGCTCACCTGTGTGGGGCCGGGAAAAATGCTGGGTCAGGCTGGGGCCTTAGACATTGCCTGACACAGCCCAGATTGAGAATTTGGCATATCCTCAGAGCCCCAGATCTGTTCCCTCAGCACTCCAACTCCTGGGGCTGCCTGCCATCCTACTGTGGGTCTCACGGGGCTAACTCCCCCCTGCTGTCACCCGCACTGCTGAGCCCAGGAAACATCTCCCCAGTGGGCAGAGCCAGGGGTGCTCTGCAAAATCTGTAGCCTCATGGTGCTGTGCAGGGCCAGGCCTCCTGGGAGCCTCCTGGGTTTCCAGAGCAGCTGCTTCAGCCTGGGACTGCAGTGGTGGGTCAGAGACCAGTGTTGGACTCCCTGCCCAGGCAGGAGCTGCAGGGACTCGCTGGACACAGGACCAGGCAGGGACCCCCTTGGTGCTTGTGCACATCCCTTCCTGTGGTGCAGCCGTGAGCCAGCACACACTCTGCACCCAATAGTGCTGCCTGCATGTCACAGCTCTGGCCAGCCCTGAGCACTACCCACCCACAGATACACACCACCCACCCCAACTTACGCTCTGATCATCATCCTCACTACGCATGTGGTCAGCAATGAAGCGCACGCCATCCACTGCTTCCTCCAGCCCACAGCTGCAGCCAGCCGCAGTGGCCGGTGCCTGTCCCTGTCGTTCCCGATAGCCATTTAGCCCCTCGGCCTTGGCAGCACCAGGGTTGGCATAGCAGGTGCAGGTGTGGGCACCAGCCTGGACAAAGAGTGTGGTGGCTGCAGCATGTTCCTGGGTGTGTCGGCGCTGGCGCAGGCGCTGGCGTGCGCAGTTCTGCCGTGGCTGCTTCATGAAGAGCAGCGCTGGGAGCTTGTGTAGGAAGAGGGTGCGGACCCAGGGCGGCATGGTGTGAGTGGTGGGTGAGCGGTGGTGCACGTTGAGGACACAGACACTGGTAACAATGGAAAAAGTCACCAGCACCATGGTGAACATAAGATATTTGCCCACCAGAGGTACATCCAGCGAGGTGGGTGGGACAATCTTGGAGATGAGCAGGAGAAAGACAGTGAGGGCGAGCAGGACAGAGATGCAGAGTGTCATCTTCTCACCACAGTCCGACGGGAGGTAAAATACAAGGATCGCCAGGGAAGTAATGAGGATGCAGGGGATGATGAGGTTGATGGTGTAGAAGAGCGGCTTGCGCCGAATGATGAAGTCGTAGGTGATGTCCACATAGGTGGAGTCATCAGGGTTCTCATTGCGCCGCCCTGGCAGCGCCACGATGTCCCACTCGCCACTGGGTGTGAAGTCATCCAGGCTGGCCACCTCACTCTTCAGCACCAGGTCAATCTCAGTGCGGTCATAGGTCCAGGAACGGAACTTCATGGTGCAGTTCTGCTGGTCAAAGGGGAAGTGCTTCACCTCAATCTTGCATGCGCTCTTGTAGATGGCTGGTGGCAGCCAGAAGATGCTGCCATCATAGGAGATCACCGCGTTGGAGTAAAAAGAGACCTCATACATCCCATCAGCGCTGGGGTGAAGAGATGTGCTGTCAGTCCTGGTGTTGTCAGCCCCAGCAGTACAATGGCACTGCCCCCACCCTGGGTGGGGTTAGGGCACACATAGTCCCCCCCCAAAAATGACCTACTTGTTGTAGAGCACCACATCAGGCAGCCAGATGTGCTTGGAGGGCAGGCGGACCTTCTTCATGTTGTCAAAGTCCTCAGGCTTCCACGTGAGGCGATAGTCCTCCCACTCCTGAGGACAGGTGGGATCAGCCCAGCCACAGGATAGGGGTCTGGGGCAAGGGGGTGGGCCAGGGCAGGAGGGACATAGGGGTTCCACACAAGCTGTGTGGGGGGCTACGACAGGACAGGGTGGACATTAGGGTTCCACACAGGGTGTAAGGGGGGGTCCCCATGATAGGGATGGGTCTCAAGGCAGGGGCTGGAGAGTCCTGGCACAGGGTGGACACGGGGCTTCCCAGTGCATGGGGGCCCAGGACAGGGTGCAGGGCAGAGTCTTGAAGCAGGGTTGATATGGGGATCCCAGGGCCATATCAGAGTCCAGGGTGCCCACCTGGGTCAGCCAGACGTTTGTGGTCATGATCTGCTCCCGCTCATGCTGCAGAGAGAGGGGGGCCAGTCACTCAGGGTGCTGAGGGGGTTTGGGGCCCCCTCCCTTGCCCTGTAATTTGGGGAGTAGAGCCCTGGCCAACTCACCACACTGATGAGCTGCGCCAGTGACACCATCAGCTGCACCGTCACCAGTTCGGAGCCATTGGTCGCTGGCCGGATCAGCTTGTTGTAGCGCGCAGGGTCCAGCAGATACTCAACCAGTCGCTCCTCCGTGTCCGTACCCAGGCTCCCTGGAGCGTGGTGGAGCATAAGTCCCATGATGGTGGGCAGGGGCCCCCACGAGGATCTAGGGACTTCCCCGGGATGTAGCCTGTACCCGGGCCGGGGCTCTGTGCTTGGCAGTCCGAGAGTGGGGATGATGGGGCGCATGGTGATGGGGTGTGGGTGTCATAGACAGGCATGGAGAGCCGGGGGGAGGATGGGAGATCTGAGGGGCTCTATGACTGAGGACGGGCAGCTGGGCAGGTCAGGGGGTTCCTCCTTGCCCTCCTATGCCTGTCCCTGCGATTCCCCACCCGTTCATGACACCCCCTCCCCCGTTCCTGTTGGTCCCTGCCCACCCCCGGCACCGCCCCGGCGGAGCGGCTGGGAGAGCCGGAGCCGACGGCGGCCGCATAGCTCCGGGGCGGTCGAGTAGTTCCGGGAGTGCCAGCGGCACTGGCATCGCAGCGGGGACAGTACCGGCTCCACTCCGGATCTGTCCCGTGCAACAGGGGCAGCCCCCGGGCCCGGTCCGNGGCCCCGGTCCGGTCCGGTCCCCCCCCCGCCGGTGCCGGTGCCCACCCCCATGGCCCCCGACACTTACGTCTGAGGGCGGCGAGAAGGCAGAGGACGCGGAGCAACGCCATGGGAGCGGCCCGGTGCCGCCGCCGGTACCCGGCGCTGTCCACGGTTCTGACCGGGTGCTGTCCGAGGTGCTGGAGCCGGCGGCGGCAGCCCGGGCGGGGCGGCCCCGGGCAGGAGGCGGTGCCGGATGCTGCGCCGGGGCCGCCC
>VZRN01000475.1:520201-539038 GCA_013397935.1 Dasyornis broadbenti | reverse complement strand
GGGGGCGCAGGCGGCGGCGGGGGGACCCGGGCGGAGTGGGGCCGAGGTGGCGGCGGCCCCCGCTGGGCGGCTCCTGAGACGGGAGCTGCGGCTGCTCGAGTCCATCTTCCACCGCGGTCACGAGCGGTTCCGCATTGGCAGCGCCTGCCCGGACGAGATCAGCTGCGAGTTCGTCCCAGGGGCCGGGGCCCGCGCCGGTGCCTCCGCCTCCCGAGGGCCGCCGCCGGGACCCGTCCGTATTCACTGCAACATCACGGTGAGGCCCGCGGGGTTCAGCGCGCCCAGGCTCTGCGGTGATACCGCAGGGGTGGCCGCAGGATCGAGTGGCACCCCTTCGCGGGTACGGGGCTGCCGCCGTTGGGGCCTGGGGTGAGCTGGGCCTGGGCCCCAACGTCCCTGGCGGCGGCCATGGGGCGCGGGGGGTAGCTGCCGCCGGCCCCCTCCTCCTTGGGGCCTGCGGGAGTGCCTTACGAGCCGCCCCGAGCTCCTTGGGGCAGCGGCTTATGCAGAGAAAATCCAGGGGACAGTGCCCGGCAGCACTCTCGCCGTCCCAATGGCCCCGTGTACGAGACTGTGCCCTCATTTTCCCTGCTTCCCCCGGTTTTGTTTTGGGAGGTTTCCCAGGGGGCCCTCATCTGCCTGGAGAAGAGGTACCTGCGGCAGCAGCATCGGCTCTTCCTATCTGCTCTGGCTTATCTGCACTGGGTTTTGAGGGATCCTGGTGATTGATGGCTTGGCGCTGGGGTGCTGATTCGCTCTTTCATCACGAGTTATAATTGGTTTGTGGCTCCAGGCGAAAAGAGCCAGCAGAGCTTGGATAGCTCCTGGTGCAGCCTCTGAATGGAGCCAATGACCAGGATTTTTTAGAGGGGCGAGTTGGGAGTGTTGCCAGAGGCTTTGTTGTGGGTTAAAGGCACTTGCTTGGCCTCTGCCTATCGTGGGTACTGCTGGGTTCTTCTGCAACTGCTTGTGCAGAGCTGCAAGGGGAGCAGCCTGTGGGCAACGTGGGATGCCCTTGGTGTCCTGCCTCAACTGCCTCCCACAACTAGAGGGGTTGCCAAAATGCCACCACCCTTCCTCCATGTTCCTTCCTGGGCCAGGGGCACATGGCACAGAGCCAACCTGGCATGGTCAGAGCAGGGGTTTGTTTTTCCCTCAGCCCCAGGATTATGCTGGAGGGTGGATCTGTCACTTGTGGCCTGATATCTGTGGTCCAGAGGGATCTGTTTGCAGAAGATACAGAGCTGCAGCCCCCACCTCATCTGGCTTGCTGCTATGTGCACTACAACAGCCTCTGTCCCACCAACACCACCTTTTTCTCTTCTCCAGGAGTCTTATCCAGCTGTTCCCCCAATATGGTCTGTGGAGTCGGATGATCCCAACCTGGCAGCTATCCTGGAGAGGCTGGTGGAAGTCAGGAAAGGAAATACACTGGTGAGATATGCTCCACTGCCTGGGAGAGAGGAGAGCTAGCAGCTTTGGGGGATAACTCTCTGCTTACATGTCCCCAGCTGCCCAAGGTGGGGATTGCCTCTGGTCTCATGAATGTACCAGATATTTGGGATGAGCTCCTCTGACTTTGTTTGATGCTGGGGTGGGATTTTGCACCCATGTCTACTGCTTCTTGGAGTAGAAAGGACAAGCCCTTTGCTCGCTTATGTTGAGGCTCAGCTCAGCATGGGGGTCCCTGCATTTCCCTGACCCTCTGCTCTCTGGACAGCTTTTGCAGCACCTGAAACGAATAATCTCTGACCTGTGCAAACTCTACAACCTCCCCCAACATCCAGACGTTGAAATGCTGGACCAGCCTCTGCCAGCAGAACAGGTGAGTGGCTCAGGAGTGAGTCTCCCAAAGCTCAGAAAAACATCAGTTCCCTGATGTTTGCTCTGAAGGCTTCTAGGGGTTACCAGAGGAGGAACACAGTGAGTGAGGGGTTGGATTTCCTGTCCTGGGTGGTGCCTTCCCCCTCCGCTGGGCCTTGGTGCTGTTTTCTGTAAAGGCTCTCAGCTACTCTTTGCTTTTAATTTGGTTTTGCTTGTACATCCCTATTTGACCTCACTTTGGAAGTGTTTGGGACAACAGGAGAGCATTGTCCCAGGGTGCTAACCACACAATCTCTGTCTCTATCCTTATGTCCACACAGAGCACCCAGGAAGAGGTGTCTTCTGAAGAGGAAGATGAAGAGATGCCGGAGGTAAGTGCCACATGGCTGTGTGAGGAAATACACCAGAGAGCTGAGCACAGGGAGAAAGGTGCTGAAAGGTGCAAGAGCATGGGGGTCTTGCCTGGGAGAAGCTTGTGGCATCCAGAGAGGGAAGTTTGGATTAAAGGCTGGATAGTTCTTGGCATTTTGATGCTGAGGATACTGAGGCATGGCTAGGTGCCACAAGTTCACAAACTCCAGGAGACTGCAGAGGCTGAACAGCACAGGCATGGCCTTCAAAGGCATGTGGATGAGCTGTGAGCAGAGCTGCTTGGACAATATCTGTTGTTCTCTAGAGTGTGAAATTTCTGCAGGAGAAATGGGATTTCCGGGTTGCTGTTGCTACTGGGAAAGTCATCATTGCACAGGACTCCCACAGAGAGGATTAGGTCAGGTGGCTGAGTGTGCAAGTGAGCTAACTGCCAGGAGTGGCGGAGGCAGCCACACTTCACTGCACGCTGAGGGCATCATGCTGTAGAACCCACAGGCTCTGGTTGTTTGGTTTGCAGCTTAGAGATCTCTAGAAGTGGGTGGAATAATCTTGAATCTCCATGGTGACGTTTAGCGATGCCTCACACACAAAAGCAGCACAGGCACTGAGTCAGCACTGCTGTGGAGCCTGGGGGCAGGTCACTGAGCAGCAGCGACCCAGCAGTTGGGGGGATTTTAACAAAGTTAATTGCTTGCTAAATTAAGGCTATGTTTTGCCAGGGTCCCTGGGGAAAAGGAGGAGGGTTAAACTGACACCAGCGTAACCTTGCAAACCTGTAAATTTGCTGCTTTATGGCAAATCAGTGCTGTGCAAGGCCTCCAATCCTGTGGCTGGAAAATAAATCCCTGGGAACAGAGCATTCCCCCTTGCTCTCTCTGCTAACGCCACACATTATGGAGGGAGAACACTCTCATGTAGAGCAAAGGTTTCATGCTGAGCGGTGGGATTTGTTGGGCTGTGTGGAGGAGTGGAGCAGCAGAACTGTGCCCTGTCGCAGAGATTCATTATGCAGGTTAATCCACTCAAGGAATTTTCTAGGAGGATCTATTTTCCTGTGTGATAGTCTAAAAATGTAAAAGTCCTCCCAAAAACACTGCTCAATAGCCACGGCCAGCCCAGAGAGGCCAGAGTAAACACTTGTTCAGAGGATTTAGTGCCAGCACTGGAGCTGTGCATGCCCACAGCCATTTCCAGCTGCACCCTGTGTGCACAGGGAGAGATTTCTGTGGTGGGCCCAGATGGCTGCAACTGCTTTTTCACATCGGGGTCTCACACTGACAAGGGTTATTGTGGGAAACAGTGAGGGGCAAAGGCCCTTCTGGGGTCAGGTACCACACTTGGGGTGTACTGAGCTGATCTACAGAGAGCCCCCAGACAGGCTGTGAAATGTCCGCTCTTGTTGAGGGAATAACATCCCATGCAGCTGGACACATGCAAGGGTCTGTTCTTGTGGCGCTAGTGACCTGTATCTACATTGAGGTTTGGCTAGCGAAGGCGGCCCAGGCGGCCCGGGAGCGCTGCATCGAGGGGCTGTGCTTTGTTCCAGCCTCCCAGCTGCATGGTACAGGCTGCTGAAGCCATGGGTATGCCAAGATCCAGGGCCCCTCAGTTACATGGAGCTCATTGAGGAGCGAGAGATTAATGGCTTGTTATAAACAGGCATGAGACACAGCAAGGAAGAATCCAGCAAACAGAGGGCTCACATGAGCCCAATGGAATGCCCAGGCCTTGTGTCTTCCACTCTATTTGTACCTCAGATCAGGAGCTGGGGCCTTCTAGCATGGAAGAGTTGTACTGGGAATCCTTCCTGGATCAGGGCAACTCAGTCCTCAGAGCAGGGATGAGCAAAGGCACATATCTTTGAGCTTTCCTCTTCCCTTCCCAGGACACTGAGGACTTGGATCACTATGAGATGAAAGAGGAAGAGCCAGCAGATGGGAGAAAGACAGAGGATGAAGGCATTGGGAAAGAAAACCTGGCCATTTTAGAGAAAATAAAAAAGAACCAGAGGCAAGATTACTTAAATGTACGTGTCACCCAGTAGGCAGGTGGGTTGGGGAAGCAGAGGGACTCAAGGGTAAGAGTGATGGAGGCCCTTTCCAGCCCTCCAGCCCTAAATCAGGGGGGCTGTCCCCAGCCAAAGGCACAGCAGTACCAGTTCTCTGGGGCTGATGGGACTGAAGCAGAGAAGTCTCTGAACTGCCTCTGCAGCTCAGGGAGGTTACTGAGTGGCTCCAGGGCATTGGTGCCACATGTGCCAGTCCTGCAGCAAGATCTGGGACTCCCTTCTGCCCCCAGCAGCTGTGCCTCGTGTGAGGCTGTGGAGGTGGCTGGTGGGTTGTGCTTTTGTATCCCTGGGCTAAGATTCTAAGATAGTAGAGAGGACATGGAGGTGTTTCTGCTGCAGCTCCACTGCCTGAAGTGACATATTTGGGGCAAGGGCCAGACTGAGAGGTGAGGGGCAAGATACAGCCTATTACAGAGGCTGGACAGAGTTGTCGCTCAGGTGTTGACCTCATAGAGCAACGGCTGTGGTGAGTACAGCATAACAATGCAGCTTTCTTCTCCCTGTTCCTCACAGGGTGCAGTGTCTGGGTCTGTGCAGGCCACTGACCGGCTAATGAAGGAGCTCAGGGATATTTACAGATCACCAAGTTTCAAGGGAGGTGAGTGCTGCCAGGAGCTCCATGGAGGGGGGTTGCTTCTCATTCTGTGGGGTACCCAATGGGCCTTGGAGCTGTTCTGCTCAGCTGGGGGGAGGATCTCTGGCATTTAATGGCTGTGGCTCTGTCAAGAGTGAACAAAATCACCTTACCTCTCTGTGAGTGGAAGTGAGGAGCATGCTGTGGGTTGGAGGATTATCTGACTGGGGGGGATGGTGTTCCTACTCCTTTCCTGAGTCCAGGGACTCAAGAGAGAAACTGCTGCGCTCAGGACTGTCCTGGGTAAGCTCTGCTTTTCATGGAGGGACTGTGCCAAAGTGAGGTTGTGCTGCAGGGCCCAGGGGATTTGAAATCTGGGTAATAGCTCAAACCCCTCCCCGTGCCCCGCAGTGAGCCACCTCTGTTCTCCTTGCAGGATACTATGCAGTTGAACTAGTGAATGACAGCCTGTATGATTGGAACGTCAAACTCCTGAAGTAGGTGGCCCAGCTTGGGATCATGCAATTGTGGTGGGTTTTGGTGATGGGACCACAAGTTCCCTGTGAGCAGAGGGGATGTGAGCATGGCAGGGGAGCACCCAGCACACCTTGGGTTAGCCTCTCTCAGGCACCTGGCCATTCTTGTCTCCATGTCAAAAAGGAGATGATATCTCCAGACAAGATAATCTGAGGGCTCTGCAAGTCTCTGCTGTTCCTAGAGTCCGGAAAGAGGTGCATCAGGCAACCCCTGAGCTTTCACACCCTCCAGACACCAGTGTTGCCTTTTCCTTGGGCCAGGCAGTCTTTATTTTTAAGCTGGCAGCATGGAAAAGGGGTGTGATGGTCTTCTCTGCAAACTGGAAGCAGAATGCTGGCAGCCCATGCTGTCGCTGCCCTCGGCGAGAGCCTGAGGGCTCGTGTGACTGCCCGGCTGTGCAGGTATGGCAGCTCTGGGGTGCGGTGACAGTGAGTGCAGCTGACGTGAAGTGCATGGCCTTGACTGACCCTCTGGGGTTTTCCTGTCACAGGGTTGACGAGGACAGCGCTTTGCACAATGATCTTCAAATCCTCAAAGAGAAAGAAGGAACAGATTTCATTCTCCTCAACTTCTCCTTTAAAGTAAGGCTCCCTGTCTTAGAGAGATGCCTGGCATGGCGAGGCATCAGAGAACACCTTTCTCAATGGCTTTGCTTCCCTTCTCTCATTTCAGGATAACTTTCCATTTGATCCACCATTTGTAAGGGTTGTGTCTCCAGTGCTGTCAGGGGGGTGAGTAACTATCTGTTTCTCTCTGCTCTGCAGTGCAGCTTTCTGCAGGAGTTTTCACTGGGTTTATCCAGTGCTGTGCAATCTTGTGACTTCCTTAACATGGATTTGTCATTGGGAAGCACAGACAGGGATGGTGGAGTTTTTAGCATATTTTTTCCATCAGAGATCTAATCAGAAAAGATTCTTCACCTCAGTGGGTGGAGCAATGGGTGGGTACGACTGCATCTGTCTGTACGGTAACTTTGTCTGATTCCTTCCCAGGTATGTTTTGGGTGGCGGTGCGATCTGCATGGAGCTGCTTACAAAACAGGTGGGTGCTGTTGCCTGCAGGAACTCGGGGAGCTGTTCTGACTGCCACACTTGGTATTCCTGACAGCTCCTGTCGTACCACTGCCTGGTACAGCTGGGGAAGTCCCTTTGGTTGCACTGGGAGCACAGTCTCTGGGGTGGTTCTGGCCTCACCAGCTGTTCCATCCCTCAGGGCTGGAGTAGTGCCTACTCCATCGAGTCGGTGATCATGCAGATCAGTGCAACGCTGGTGAAAGGGAAAGCGCGAGTACAATTCGGAGCCAACAAGGTAGGGCCCGGACAGTGTAGGAGAATGGTTGGTGGCAGTAGAGTGGCAGCTCTGGCTGCCCAGAGAAAGTGTGTGGGATGGCTCCCCTGAGGTTCCTGCTGGACTGATGGTCTCCCTGCCTTCCTTTGCAGAACCAGTACAGCCTGACAAGAGCACAGCAGTCTTACAAGTCCCTGGTTCAGATCCATGAGAAGAATGGTAAGGGCTGAGGGAGTGGGCCTGTATTTCCCCTTGCTTGTTTGGGCTCCCCACACAAGCCACGCAAGTTTTATCCTGCCTCAAGTGCAGAGGTGACCTGGAGGCAGTGGCAGCTGCTGTAACACAGTGTGGCTGCAGAGTGCCGCTTCCTTCCCCACTGACCCATGCTGGGCTCCTGTGGCTGTAACTAGAGGCAGCACCTCACTGAATGCTTGGATTTGATGATCTGAAAGGCCTTTTCCAACCTAAATGATTCTGATTGCCTGTGCGGTGTTGGGATGTGAGCCAGAGGGAAAACCTCCTAATCGGGGATTTGTGATCCTTTGGAAGTGGGACTTGGCTGCTTTCAGCAGCTTTTCCAGGTGCAGATTCCTGTTGCCCATGCAGATTCCTCCCTCACGGATCTCTCTCCTCATTTCAGGCTGGTATACACCGCCCAAGGAGGATGGCTAGTGCAGATGCTGCAGGACCAATATGAATATCTTCTGGATGCTCTACTTGGATTTTACTGATGCCTCTTGGCTTTCTCCCAGGATCTAATAGCTCTGCCTGTTGCAGGACAAAACTGGCAGTTCAAAACTCTAAATTACTGTTTAAGGAGTTGGACTGACCCAGAACACTTGCTGGGCCCATGCTGGCAGGCCTTCTTGTTAAAACAAACTCTTGAGCCTCTTGTATTGCTGGAAACTTTTGACTCTACTCCAGTCTAGAGTGTCCTCCTCACCTATGCTATGGATTTAATTTATTTTCTTATTTCATGTACACTGCTTTTTTTTGTTACAGTGTATGATGGATGTGTATGGAAAATGTATCTTTGGAGAAAAATTACAGTTTGTTAATTTGAGAATGCTGGTCTAACTAATTTTTTCCAAGCTGCTGCTGGGTGGGTTGTGACCTGCAAACCGTGCCACAGCCCTGGTCCCAGGGTAGGGTGGTAGATGGAGCTCTGGTGGGCCCAAGCATTGCAGAAGGGCTGGAGCAGGTGCCTTCGAAGAAGAAAAGCCTTTTCCTTTTTTGTCATTATGGGAGCAGGGTTTCTGCCCCATCTTCCCTGGGCAAATCCAACTTTTCTCTAGAAACTGCAGGCTTACAACTCTGGAAGCACAGCGAGGAAGATCTGTGAGGCTGTCCTCTCCCTTGAAGTGGACAAGGGGCTTGTGGGTGCATTCCAGGGCTGCCAGCTCCCACCCCATACTTCAACTATGTCCTCTTGCCAAGCAGTGAGATAAGCTGAGGCCTGAGCTTTGTCCTGTTTATCCCCACTAGCCACAAGGGGAGGCTCAGCTTCTTCTCCCCTTCGCTGCTGTACTGTGGCTGCAAGCTGCTGTAGGGAGTGGAGTGTGAGCACTGCTCCATCCCAGCACTGCTCCCATCCCTGACCAGGACCTGCTCTGGCAGTGAACACCCAGTTCTGTGGGGTTTTATTTTACTTTCCTTGCTGCAGTTGTGGCCTGTTGTCTTTAATTCCTCTGGCTCTGTTTTGAGTATGCTGGAAGGAGAGTTGGGTGTTGGAGCTCCTCTGACTTGGGCCATGTCCTCGTCTGGAGGGCAGAACTGACGCACTAGTGTCAAAGATGGAACCATGGGTATTAATTCACTGTGTTTGAATAAAAGTCATTAGAAAATCAAAGAGCCTCAGAACTCCATTATCTACTTCAGCAGCTGGTTCCCTGTTCTGCTCAGAGCATTGGAACAAAAAGATGCTGTTAGGAGAGGGATTACTGGCAGCTGCAGGAATGGCTTTGGCCTCAGCTGGGGACTATTTTTAAGTGCTTTGCTGAAGGACCAGAGGGTTTGTGATGCTAAGCAGCTCTGCTGTGTCCTCCAGCCCAGATCAGCACCTGTCGGGGTTCTGGGTGCTCTCCAACCCTATTCCTGGTACCTAGGGCTGGAGGGGCAGAAGTAGCTGCACTCAGGAAGCCTTTAACTCAGGAAGCTACTAGGTAGCGGTTTAAGTTGGTTTAATGAAGGTTTAAAACACTCCTTGGGGGTTTCTCTTTGGTGAAGTAGAAACTGCTCTACTGAGCCCAGCAGTGGGTTTGGATTGGGACTGGGTTCGCCGAGTTGGCTGGGAGAGGTCACAGCACACACTCCCAAATAATGGCACCTTTACATGCTGGGATGAGCAGGAAGATTGAAGAGGGCCCTGCAAGACACTGTCACTGGGATGCTGACCTGGAAGCACAGCAGGAGCAGGCGTCTAGCAGGCATCTGCCAGTCCTGTCCACACCTGTCCTAGCGAGGATCCGTCCTGCTCTGAGCTGGCCTTGGCCTTTGTTGCCACCACACTGGCTCAGCACTTGTTTTGTCTTCTCAGGGAAGCAGGTGTGTGGTGCCATCTGCCAAAGGTGCACCCAAAGCCTTCCCTTCCAGGAGCTGACAGAGAACAAGGACAGGGGGAACACTTCCCGGAGGAGATACATGGCACATTGGCATGAATGCCACTGCAGCACAAAGCCACCAAGACAGTGCTGCCTGTGTGTCTGTCCTGTTGAGGGTCCATAAAAATTGAGGGGGACTTAAATCTGTCAAGGAAGTAAAAGGAACTAGCACCTGAGTTTACCAGTGGGTAAGCGGAGTTTTCCTAGGCCTCAAAAAGGCAAAGCTGAAGCCAGCTCAGATCCCTCTGGCAGTTCAGGCACCAGCCTGCCAGTAACCTCACACTACTGCAAGGCACATCCTGCCTAGCAGCACCAGCAAGGAAATTGCCATCACTTCCTATGGTGCTGCTAGCATCCACCAGCTCCCCCAAGTACAGAAGGAGGACCCTGTATTCTGCCACAAACTCCCATCCTGGGGGCTATGGGAGCAATTTTGCCACAAAACTCTCTCCTCTTCCCATGTTATTGCAAAGGGGGAGGGTTTGCTCTTGTAAGGGCCCCCCGGCACTGCACCCCGACAGGAAGCCAAACCACTGGGCTCAGCCGGGCTTTTCCAGCAAGGTGACAGCACAGCCAGAAATAGAACTTGGCTGGTGTGGTGTGAACCACGGCCGTGGTGGTAGAGAGTGCACTGGCTGCACAGAGTGCCTGTGCCCCGTCAGGCTATGGCACATAGTGCTTGTAAAAGGAGCAACGCACAGGGGGCTGCGCAAAGGGGGGCTGTGCACGGTCTCCATCCATACGGAGCATAGAGTCCATCCCCACGGTCTATGGAGGGGGCCCGCGCACACAACTCTGTGGTGTCCGTGGAATCTCTGCCCGGGGATCCACACGTAGTCCTTCCGTGGGATCCATGTGCAGGATCGTCCATCACCCAGGCAGGGTCACGAAGTCTCCCAGCCGCACAGGGACGGGACCCTCACCCAAGTTTCCACGTCTTCCCAAGGGTCCCCGGGGCCGCCGGGGCCGCTGCTGCCTGTCTGGCCGAAGCCGCGCTGTTCCCCGGGGCCGCCCCCTCCGGATCTGGGCGGGGAGCGCTGGTCCTGCCACCGCCTCCGTCCCCTCCGTCCCCAGCCTGGCCCGTCCCGCCGCCGTCGCATGGGGCCCCCCGGGCCGGCCTGATCCCCCGCCGAAGCCCCGCTGCCCCAGAAGACGGGCCCCGCCGAGGAGCCGCGACGGGACCCCCCGGCTGCCCGTTCCTGGCTGGGCCCTCCGGAGCACGGAGAGACCCATCTGGACCCTGTCCCCAGGGGCAGGGGATCCCCGGAACCTCCCCAGAACTGCCCCGGCCGGACTTCTCCGACACCCGACGAGACCCCCCGACGAGACCCATTGCTGGAGCAGATACCCCTGCCCTCTCCGAGACCCTTCCCCGGGGCAAGGGACCTCCGAGGGGACGCGGTTCCCTTCTCGAGCCCCAGGAGTCGGCACCCCTGGGGACCCACCAGCTGTCCCCATCGGGGCGAAGGACGCCTGGAGCCCCCCGCGAAGGCCCCGGTCCCCCGGCCCGCATCCCCCATCCCGGGCTGGCCCCCGGCTGCAGAGGATCCCGTTTCCGGGGCTGGGGGCAGCCGGGCTGCCCAAGGCCCCCCGGCTGAGCCGACCCTGAGCCGGCGGGGCAGCCGTGGGTTGTCAAGGAGCCCCGGGGGGGCTGCGGCACCCTGCGTCTCCCCGGCTTCATGGCGGCCAAGTGGTTCAAGGAGTTCCCATCCAACCTGAAGACGGTTTCAGAGCGGGCTCGGCCGGGAAGCGGGAGCCTTGGGAAGACCCGCAAGAATTCAACCGCTGAGCTGGGGGGTGGCAAGGAAGGGGGCAGCCGGCTGTCACGAGACAACCTGCAGGGTTTGCTCCAGGCCGCCACCGGGAAGATGCGGAAGAATTCCCGAGTGGAGGGGGGCACACCGGAGGGTCTCCCCAAAACCTACATGAACCGCCTCATCAAGGTGGAGGCTCCCGAGAAGAACGGGAAGGGGTACCCCGGACCCCTGCCTGCAGGTCTGTCTGCCCCAGAGCAGGACAAGGGGAAGCCCCCCAAGACAGAGACGGTAAGGCAGGGACCGGGAGCCAGGGGCGGAAGGGGACATGTGGGGTGCACAAAGCACTGGCAGCTTTAACTGCTTTGGTCTCCGACTCATTAGCCTGGCTGACTCCATCCTTTTATCCTGCCCAGCCCTAGTGCCTTTAAATCCCTTCAAAGCTGCCTTCATCCCAGCTGTCCTTCATCAGCCGAGTGGGGGTAGGGGGGTCGTCGGGCATCCTCATCACAGTCCGCATGTCCCATGCCAGCCTGACCCCAGAGCTCAGCTGCTAGTTAAACAAAGACTAATGTGAAACTTTTCTGGGAAGCTGGACTTTCACCCCTGCACACCCTTGTGAGCACTGGGAGCCAGTCAGGGGGGTTGCTGTCACCCAAAAGGGTCCCAGAGGTCCCCCAGGCTCCTCTCCACTGTTGAGGAATGGTCTGGACTGCCCCCACACAAAGGTGCCACTGGGTGCATCCTCTGGGGTTCTGGCACAGCTCCATTTACCCCAGATAAGCTGCCATCCTTCCCTTGGGACCCCGGTGTCCCTGATCCTTGCCTGGCTCTGTGCTCGTGGCATCTCTGCCATCCCTGCTGGGACCCCCACTAGCTCCTTGAAGCCAGCCATGCCTATTCTCCGCTCAGGTCATCATCCTGGAGGATTACGCAGACCCTTATGATGCCAAACGAACCAAGGGGCAGCGGGACGCCGAGCGCCTGGGGGAGAATGACGGGTACATGGAACCCTATGATGCCCAGCAGATGATCACAGGTACATGCCATATTGAGCTATACCATAGCACTACAGCTGGCACCACTCCCCAGCTGGGAGTCTGTGGCCACCCTTGGAGCCACCCAGTGCAAGAGGCTCCAGGAACAGGAAAGCTGCTTGCTGTTTCCCGCGGCTGCACAGGGCCAGATAATGAGTGGGAGCAAGGCCGGACACTGACCCGTGCTGGCTGGCCCCTCAACCATTGCCATGACCTGCTGCCATCATCCAACGAGCGCATGTGGCCAAAGCAAAGCCCTCAATGCCCCCTAGTCATCCCAGGATACCACTCCCCAGGAGCTCCCCCTTGGCCATGCTGCCTAGCCAGTGACATTCCCTCCCCCCCCCCCAGCTGGTATGGTGACTGTCCAGCTGGCCATAACAACAGGAACTGACTGGGCCGGAAGCTGGAAATAAAAGATTTGCTGCTGATGTTTTTTTTCCATGTGGGGCAGCCCAGGCTGTTAGGCAAAGACCAGCACCCTGGGGAGAAGCAGGGTGCTGGGAGGGGTGAGCCCTCGGGATGGCCTCACGTGCAGCTGAGCTCTGGCTTGGGGTGTAGCATCCTGCTGCCATGGAGCCCAGCTCACCCCACTGGAATGGGTCTGTGCCTGTGGCGCCAGCAGCCTCAGGGCTGGACAGCAGACCAGGCACCATAAAGATGGGCCCTTTCCTGCTCCAGCTCCTCCCAAGCTGGTTCCCAATGGGGCATTGCATGGGGTCCCCAGTGCATATTCCTCCCCAAGAGCTGGTATTGGGAATGGGGGCTCTCAGGGGGGACACAGACCCATCCATGACCCACCATCCCTCTTCCTCACAGAAATTCGTCGTCGGGGCTCCAAGGACCCCCTGGTCAAAGCCATCCTGCTGCTGGACGGTCCTGGAGAGCCTGGGGAGGGGGGCGCCAAACTGGACCTTGCCAAGCGGCTGGGGGGCAAGGAGGTGGCAGGGAAGGGACCACAGCTCTACGACACCCCTTATGAGCCTGGGGAGGGGGTGGCGGGAGGGACTCCAGAGCGCAGGGGGAGGGCTGGTGATGGGCGCCTGCCTGAGAATGACGACCGCCCAGTGGGGGAATATGAGCAGCCCTGGGAGTGGAAGAAGGAGCAGATTGTCAAAGCGCTGTCAGGTAGGGGACAGGAACCGGATGGGAATGAGGATGGGGGAAGGGACAAGCATGGGATGGGAATGGGCATGGGATGGGGATGGGGATGGGGACAGACTTCCTAGCAGGGCTTGTCACAACAGGACAAGATGCAATGGTTTTAAACTTTAAGGGGCACTTTAGATTAAAGTTTCTTGGGTTGAGGGTGGCAAGGCACTGGCACAGGTTGCCCAGAGAGTTGATGCCTGCAAGGTATGTGAACAATCTGATGTAGCTGAAGATGTCCCTTTTCATGGTGGGGTGTTGGGCCAGATGGGGACAGGCACACGGTTGGAGAAGGGGATGGGACTGGGGCTGGGGACAGGGATGGAGCTAGGGATGGGGATAGGAAGTGGAAGTTGGGCTTTGAGGGGCTCATATCTTGTCCCTCCCAGTCCAGTTTGAGGGCTCGGAGCGTCCTAAGGAGGAGACGCAGCGGCAGCATCTACGCCAGAAGAGCTGGACTCCCAAGATGCTGAAGCCGGCAGGCACCGAGCACAGCGATGGGGAGCGGGTGGACCCTGCCCTGGCACTGGAGAAACAGCCGTGAGTTGCGAGTTCCATTTGTGCGAAATGGGACGAGGACGGATGGAGTGCCCAATGTTTTGCCACAGCTCAGCGTCCCTTCCCTGTCTCCCTTCTACAGCTGGTACCACGGGGCCATCACGCGGGCTGAGGCGGAGAGCCGGCTGCAGACATGCCGGGAGGCCGGCTACCTGGTGCGCACCAGCGAGACGGGCAGCGGCAAGTACTCCATCGCGCTCAAGTGAGTGTCCGGGTGGCCACAGAATGGGGGATCCTCGGCCCGGGGGGGGTTCCAACCTGGGGAGATGGGGCGAATCCCCACCCCGGGGCAGGAGTCCCCCCTGGCTGTTCACATCAAAGCCCCGATGGGGAGGAAGCACCCAGATCCCGAGGGATGGTACCCACCGATTCACGGGGGGACCCAGGCATCCTCGTGTGGAGCTGGAGCGCGGGGGGGGGCGGAGGGGGAAGGCCGGCATGTCCCCCTCCCCGGCATATTGTCGGGAGCGCCAGTGGCGTTTCCTTCCTGAGGAAGTGCAGCCCCTGGAGCTGAAACAATCAGAGCGGGACGGGAACAAACAGGGGTGGATACGGCCGCGGGGCAGGCGGGCGCCGGGGGCTGGCGGCAACACTGATGCCTGCTGGCCGCCCAGGACCAGCCAGGGCTGCGTCCACATCATCGTGGCCCAGACCAAGGACAACAAGTACACGCTCAGCCAGGCCAGCGGCGTCTTCGCCAGCATCCCTGAAGTTGTGCACTACTACTCCACTGAGAAGCTGCCCTTTAAGGGGGCTGAGCACATGACCTTGCTGCATCCCGTCCACTGCAAGCTGCATTAACGCCTGCTAATGCCCCCTCCGAGTGGCCTGCGACCCCCACCCCTGTGGCATGAGACAGGGTGTGGCCACAGCGATGGGCATGTGCCACAGGAAGGGTCCAGTGAGAACCCCTTTGTCATGTCCCCACTCCTGAGGGGACCCCACTCCTGGACTCCAGTAGGCTGTCACCCTTTTGCTGGAACAAATCCTGACCACCGTGTGCTAGAACCGACTTGACATGGGGCTGTCCGAGGTGGGGGTACACGGTGAGACTGGGAAGTGTAACGATCTAGCAAAATAAACTCGTTGGCTGAGAGGGAGCAGTGGTCCTGGGATGGGGCTTGTGTTGGCAGGAATTACCACAGTTTTGGGGGCCAGGGGTACTGGGGCTCCCCCACCTGCACATCTGCATCCTGGCAGGCTTTTTATAGAGAGAGGCGAGCAGAAGGGAAGGGGAACACTGTCTCCAGGGTGCCTGAGTACCCTCTCCCCTCGTTCTGTGGTTTCCTGCCTGGGTGCAGCTGCAGCTCCCCCGGGTGTTGCACAACCCAGCATGGGGTGGGCCGTGCATCACAGAGGAGGCATGGCCTGGGTGTGTAGGGCATGGGATTTGTGGCATGAAGGGGTGCACAGCACAGGGGGTACAGTCTGGGAGGCACCACTGAAACAGGGAGCACAGCATGGGATACATGGTGGGGGCACAGTTAGGGGGTACAGCAAGGGAGAGGGTGAATGGAGTGAGGGAGCAAAGCCCAGTCTCAGCCCCCCACACTGGAGCCACTCCCAGGCAACAGGGGGGCTGCAGCAACGCCTCTGTTGCCCAACCCCTCCCAGCACCCATTCCAGTACAAATCCAAAGCATTTATTGGAGCCAAATTGTCCTGTTTCCTCAACATGTGCTTTAAAAAGAAGCCCCAAGGGGACTTGGAGCAGAGGTATGGGGCTCTTCCAGCCAGGCCCCTCCTCCCACCCTGACCCCCATGGCACTGTAGGGACGAGGCCTTTCCCTGCGGTACCCCCAAACCCAGTCCGGGCCAACTCCCACACTCTGGTGCAGCCATACTCCCAGCGCTGTCATTCTTGGCCATCCCAGTTTGGCCATGGTGCTGGAGGTGCCCCGTGGAACCCAGTTTGGGGCCCTCCCCAGCTGCTTCTCCATGGGGGGCGGCACTGATTTCTCTCCTCAGAGGCTGGTCCTAGCCACAGAGCCACCCGAGAGCAGGGGGGAACTGCTCCCAGAGCCTCACTGCAGCCCTGGGAACACTGTCCAACCCCCAAGCACCTACGAGCATATTCAGCCCCTGGTTACTGCCCTGAGGAGGTATAGTCTGAGTGGGTGATGTGGAGCATTCCAGCGGCTGAGGGGGCAGGGGGTGAGAGCAGAGGGGTGTCGTTGAGTGTGGAAGGGGGGAGGCCTAGGGGGACCAGCATGTGCTGCCCCTCGCCCTCTGGCTTGGTCCTCTCCTGCCCACTTGTCCACCATGTCTGCCTGTACCTGCAGGGGAGGAGAGTGGTCCCAGGTCAGGGGGGGCAGACAGAGCCCCCTAGACCATTCCCCCTGGCACTCACCTCACCACGATGCTGACAAACAGGGCGATGCCAAGGAGCAGACTCCCCCCAATCACCAGGAAGGCGTAGGGCGATGCCACAGGATGGGTGCTGGGTTCCATGGCAGACCCTGACAGAGACAATGGATGGACTCATTGTGCAGACGAGGCACCTGGGTGTCCCAGCCCTCCAACACCAACCCAGGAACCCTTCCTCACCACCAGCACCATTACCATGGTCCTCCCCAAAGAGCTTGGGGGGCACTGTCACCCCGTAAGTGCCATCTTTTGTAGGGACCTGCAAAAGGTGGGAGGGGCACAATGGGACAGGGCAGCCCCCATGTCCTGGTGGCCCCTTGTCCCACATGGGGACAGGAGACCCATTCAGAAGTGTGTGATGGTTCCTAAGGCTGAGACCATCATTACCTGTGAGCTGAAAGGCTCCATTTCAGAGGTGAGGTCCCTAGGGTCTGCACAATGAGGGGGGCAGTATGAGGCTGGGAGACCCCATGCTGAGCCCCCAGTCTCAGGGCCCCATGTTTCCCTCCTACCTGTCCAAGGGGTGCCCACAGCCTCCTGGCTCCACTCACTCCATGCGCCATGGCCGAACTCATCCTTCGCCCTCACCTGCACCACATGCTGTGTCCCACGCCATGCGTCACGAATGTCAAGCCACGTTGTTGTCACCTGATCCACCTGGAGGGGACACAGGGCTGGGGACAGTCTGGCCAGGGAAAAGCAACAGCTCCATGCCAGCAAGTGTGGTCTCACCTCCGTGAAGGTTGGGGCAGGCTCAGGGCGGTAGCGGACCTGGAAGCGGAGGCAGTAGAAACGGGGGTCCCAGGATGAGGGGTAGGACCAGTTGACCTGCAGCCGCTGTGGTGCCTTCTCCAGTGCCTCCACTGTCACATTGAGGGGGGGGTCTGGCTTCACTGCTGGGGAAGATGGGGCTCAGGGCCCGGCACTGCACCCTCAGCCAGCCCAGCCCCAAGTAACAGGGCAGCACTCACAGACACCACTGAGGGTGATGATCTTGTCTTTGCCAGCTGAGCCACCAGCACTGTTGCTGACACACGTGGACACCACAAGGTGTTTGGTGTCATCGGTGCCAGGTGGCACCTTCACCCGGCAAACAAACTTCCGTGCCTTGGAGAAGTAGCGGCATCGCTGCTCTGTGGCATTCTCAGCCACAAACCTGTGGGGTCACAGATTGAAGGGGGCTGCAGCATGCTTTAGGCATGGGGCAATTGGGGGGGGACATGTCCTATGCTGTGGGGTCCCAGTCAGTGTCAGGGAAAGGGTCTGTGGGGAGGGATTCATTCTGTGCCATGGGGTCCCAGGCAGCACCAGGGAAAGGGTCTATGGGGAAGAAACACATCCCATGCTGTGCACTTCCAGCCACCAGTAGCTTCTAGGGAAAGGGTCTGCAGGGAGGGAAGCATCCTGAGCCATAGGGTCCCAGATGGCACTGGCGAAAGGGTCCATGGAGACAGACATGTTCTGACCTATGTGGTCCCAGCCCATGGCGGATACAGTGACAGCACTCACCTCCTCTTCACCCAGAGCATCGCCTGTGTCCCCGGGGATGGCTTTTCCTGCTGTGGCCACTCACACAGGACATCCTTATCATGGCTCCGCCGGTAGCAGGAAACCCGGGGAGTTTCAGGGGGCTCTGCAATGAAGGGAGGTGCTGGGGGACAGGGGCCATCACAGGCAATGCTGCCAGGGATATCCCCACCCCAGCGTGGACCCACCTGCCACCAGCAGCCGCAGGGAGCGCAGCAGGTGGTTCCCCACAGAGCAGCTGTAGCGCCCAGAGTCTTCATAGCGTAGATGCCGCAGGAGCAATGTGTTACCCTCCGCCAGCTGCCGTCCCTGGCCCCCTGCTGCCCGCCGCTCCTCCACCTGCCACAACACTGTGGCATTCACAGGCACCTTGTCCTGGCAGGTCAATGTGACATTGGCTCCCAGGTGGCCCAACAGTGTGTCCCGTGACAATCCTAGAGGGACAAGAGGGAACCAGATGATGAAGATGAGATCCCAGGCCCAGTGGGTGTCCCTGGAGAAGGGAGGCACTCCACCATCTGCTCCCCATGTCCAGTGACTGCTGGGGGTCAGGGCACTGAGCTGGAGAGTGGCAGTGGTTCCCCACATAGTGGGATACTGGACCCCCAGCACTGTGACAAGGATGGGCACCACACCACCCGGTGGGCTGCATGTTGAGGGGTCTGGTGGTTGGGAGAATAACTCAAAGCAGGGTGGCATACTGGGACTGGTGGTCCAGGGAGTCCCTGGGTGGGGGTCCAGTGCCAGAAGGGTTAAGCAGCTGCGGTGGCTGGTGGCCCGGGTCAGGCCTGGGCAGCGCTCCTGGCTCCCTCCAAAGGTCAATGGCCAGCGTGAACCTGCTGTTCCCTTTGGCTCCTGCTGCTGGAAACGCACCCAACCAGTATCCGGGACACAGCACCCAATACCCAGCACAGAGTACCCAACACTCATCCAGCACCCAATACCCATCCAGCACCCCGGACACAGCNCCAGGGGTGGTCGGTAACCCAACCCGCCCGTCTCCCCGGGCCCCGCTGAGCTCCTCCGGGGCAGGCAGGGAACCGCGTGTGTGTCCTCCCTGTGCTCGGAATCACGGGGCCCAGGTACCAGGAGACGCTCAGGGCCACAACCCTCTCTCGCCCTGCCCGGCACGGTCGCACTCACCCGCGGGGGCACAGGGCCGCCCGGCGGCGAGGTAGAGGAGG
>VZRN01000475.1:491143-509859 GCA_013397935.1 Dasyornis broadbenti | reverse complement strand
TGCCGCTGCCTGCCCGGCCCGGGCTGGGACCTCCCACCCCACCCCGTCGCGTTACTGGGGCAACGGCCGCACTGGGGCCCGACCGGGACCCACCCGGGCCTCACCGGGGCTCTAGCCCCCGCTTACCCGGGGCCCGGCGGGCCGCGCACCGCTCCATTTCCCGCGGTCCCGCAGCCCATGGGGAGCGGTCGGCGGCCGGGCCGGGCCGGGGCCGCTGCCTCTGCCGCCGACTCAGCTCCCCATGGCCGCGGCGGCGCCGGTCGGCGGCGGAAGTGAGGTGGGGGGCGCGGGGAAGAGACGGTGCGCCGCCCCAGGGGGGCCCCAGATTACAACCCCGGCGGCGTCCTGGCCAGCGGGGCGGCTCCAGAGGTTCCCGGGGAGCCGTGTGAGTCCGGGGGGCCCAGAGACAGCCCCAGGTCGTCCCGGCGGACTTCTGGGGGCCAGAGACAGCCATAAGGGTTGCCAGCGGTCAGTCCGGCGGGTCCCGGGGATAGCCCCAGATCCCAGTGGGGCAACCCCCACACTAGCAGCACGTGTCCCCCAGGCTGGGGTCTGCCTGCAGCCAGGCCCGGTCTGCCTTCCCCCTGGCGGGCTGGGGGCCACTGCCTCCACCATATCGCTGCACCCCCATGTCCATAGACAAGACATCCCGTGCCCTCAGGACTTTTTTAATGGTGTGACAGGGACTGTGGGGGAGACTGTGCTGCTGGCACACGATGGTGGGGGAGACCCGGCAGGCACTGTCCCCCCAGTGTCCTTCTCCTTGGGTGACATCCCAGTGTCTGGGTTGATGGTGGTGTTGACTAGAACGATGGAGCCCTGCTCTGCCAGGACGTCGCTGTCCTCTTCCGGGTGGTGGAAAGCCACAAAGAACTGGTACAGGTATGTGCCCACGGCGGCCCCCAGCATTGGTGCCACCAGTGGCACCCACCACCACGCATTGCCCCTGCTGGGGACAGGATAGGGTGGGCTGGGGAGCATCCCTGCCATTCCCACCTCGCCCCCTTCCCTCTACCCACCTGAAGACCTCAGGGCCCCAACCTGCCACATAGGTGAAGAGCCGGGGCCCGATGTCCCGTGCAGGGTTCAGGGGACAGCCGCAGTTGGCTGCCATGGAGCACCCGACAGAGAGTATCAACAGAGCCACAATCGGTGGTTCCATGCCCTTGGGGACACCCTTGTTGCGGGTGTCCATGATGCCCATGACACCCAGTATCACTACCCCTGTGCCGATCACCTGCGGGGACAATGCAGCAGCTCTGCACCATGGGGACTGGCACCATTGGTGCTGGGGGAGCTGACAGTGGCACCCACCTGGTCCAAGAAGCCGTTGGCGATGGAGACATAGTCAGCTGGGTAGGTGGCGAAGATGGAGGCAGTTTCCCGGGGGCCAGAGACAGTAAGTGTTCCGTTGCTGTAGTGCCAGATGGCATCTGGTGGGTAGAGGCAGAGCGTGTCCATAAGCCTGGCCACGCCAGCATCACTGTGGGGTTTCCTTGCCCAATGCTGCTCCTCCATACCATAGTAGAGCAGGTAGACAGCTCCAGCAGATATGAAAGATCCCAAGGTCTGCACAACCGCAAAGATGGGCAACTTCCACCAGGGAAACTGCTCCACCAGGCACATAGCAAAGGAGAATGCCGGGTTCATGTGGGCCCCTGCAACGGAGTGGGGAGAAGGGCTAGGAGTAGTGGGCCCTGGGGGACCCAGAGCTGGGGGATTGCAAGAGCTGGGACCTCTTCCTCTGTCTCACCAGAGATTCCCCCTGCTATGTAGATGCCCACCATGACAGCCAGGGCACCTGCCAGGTAGGTGGTGAAGAGGTCCCCCTTCGTCTCGAAGCTGGTGACCTTCTGTGCAGAGCTGCTCAGAGTGATTAGCTGGAGAAGAGGGATGTAGCTCTACCTCAGCCCCAGTGGCCCTGTGCTGAGACCCTCCCACCAGTGATACTGCAGGGCAGCAAGGCAAGGGCTATGCTGGTGCTGCCCCCATGATTTTGCTCCCCAGTACTTGGACACCAGACAGGTAGGTGGTTACTACCCTTGCTTGTGATTTTGATGGCAAAGCAACTCAATTATAAGCAATTAAGTAAACTTCTGTGGGGAGGTGGTGGGGCAGAGGTGCCACAGCACAGCCCCAGGCCATTTGGCATCATGGGATGCAGCCCAAATGCTAAGAACAGCACCAGAGCCCCAACCTTTGCCTGCTCTAAGGCAGGAGGTATTGAGGCACACACTGCCCAGCACCACACCCTGATTGCACCAGAGCCATAGCACAGGGCAGACCATGCAGTGGGAACAGGGTCCAAGTGGGAGGACAGGTAGTGCTGAGTTGCACATCTGAGCATGGTGCAGCCCCAAACCCCTCCAACCCCAGGGGGCAAGCAGCAGAGCCCTGGGACCCCTGGTGCCTGCCACCACCCCGTCAGCCCCATCCCACCCACATGACTTCCGCATCAGCCCCAGCCCACCCGCATGCCCTTCTTACAATGAGCACAAAAGTGGACAGCAGCTCAGCCAGGCATTCCCGCACCAGCTGATTCCGGATGCGAAGCAGACCCCGGGCCCTTGTCAAGAAAGAAGTGGTGCCCATAGTGCCAACTGGGAAGGGGCAGCAGTGACAGCAGTGGCAGCAATGAGAGTGGTGTAGGTGTCTCAGTCACAGCAGATTTTATGAGCCCCAGAGCCAGGTGGGTGATAATGTGCAGACTTTAAACCAATCAGGGCTTCACCAAGGGAGACGCCTGGCAGGGACCAGAGTCCTGTGTGGGGCCAGGGACAACTTGTGATGATGCTGCACCCCAGTAGGGCCAGGTCTCGTGGGAGCACCCTCATCCCCAAGTGGTCATGAGGAGCCAAGACCTCACTTAGGTGAGCAGGCACATGTATTTCCTGGCCAGGAACCCCACCTTTATGCCTGCCACATCACAAGCCACAGCTGCAGTTAACACCAATAAAGAGGCTCTGGGAAAGGCCTCTGGGCTGGACCAGGTCCTCAAGAGTGGCACACAGGAGGCATTAGCACAGCATTGGGCAGGGAAATGGGAGAGGGAGGTAAGCAGGGAGCAGTGCAGGCACAGGAGCGTGGCAACCACCTGCACCCCTGAGGCAGCCCTCCAGAGCCATCCTGGTGGCCAGGGGGAATCCACCTCCAAACCCATGAGATTACAGCCTGAAGAAGAGTGGCAGGTCACTGTTTAGCATAAATAGACTTTATTGCTCTGTACACACATACACTTAGCCCCCACAGGGGTCCCTGTGGCTCCGCAGAACTGCAAAAGGTAGGCAGCCTTCAGCCCACGCACTACTTTGCAGTAGGATCTGACCCATCTACAACAAAAACAGGTGGTGAGAAGAACCTGCTGCCCACTGCCTGCTCTGACAGCCCCAGTGAGCCCGGGATCCTCCCAGCCTGCACCTGTCACACATATGGGCTGCTCAGTCAGGACTGGGCACAGCTACCAGCTCGAGAACCAGCGGCGGAAGAAGCTGCTCAGTGCAGATGAGGGATCATGCAGGTTGGGTGCACGAAGCTCGTCTTGCTGCGGCCATGTGCTAGCAAACTGTGCCAGCTGCCCTGGGAGGGCAGGAAGAACTCCCTCAGTGGGGCCCCTGTCCACTCCCTGCGTCCTCCCCAGAGCCCCACTCACGGTCATCCATGTTGACCACCTCCTCCTGGTAGTCCTTGTTCTGCCCATCCTCCTTGGTGATGGTGATGAAAGCCTGGTCCCCCCTCCGGCGTGTCACTGTTGTCTCCCAGTGGCCCTGGCTGTCCTGCACAGTGCGGCGCTCCTCCACTGCCTGGGCAGAGTGCTGAGCCCTAAGAGACTCCCGAGCCACGGGGATGGTGTCCCCAGGTCTCCCACAGCCCTGCTGCACTTGCAGGGACACTCACCCCATCACGGAGAGTCACTTTGGTGACAGAGATGCTCTGGAAGTAAGAGTGGGACTTGGGCTCGTCAGGCCTCAGGATGCTCCCCAGCCCCACGGAGGAGACCTGGGAGTCCAGGTCTGTGGGGAGACATAAGATGGTGGCTGCAGCATCGGGACATGCCCCAGAAGCTGTGGCAGAACGGGCGGGTGGAGCAGGGAGGGCAGAGATCCCCCAGCCCCTGCTCCCAGCACCCACCTTGGTCTTCCGTGAGACCAGGAAGAGCCCGGTGAGCATCTTCCAGCTGCAAGACAAAGCCACGTGTCATTGATGCCAACGACGGGAGGCGAAGCACGGCACTGGGGTAACACTGCAACAGCACAGAGCTGACTACGGCTGTTGAGCGTGCGGGAGACAGACCCCACACTCCTCACCCACCCCTAGGAAGGGTCTCCAGGGCCGGGTGAGGTCGCTGGCGCCCCCAGAGCTCCCCGGGGCCGCGCTGGCAGAGGGGCTCTCCGGATGCTTCAGCATCGAGTCCCGCAGCGGTCGCCCTGCGCTGCTTTCATCGGGGCCGGGCAGGGCGGGCTCTGGGTAGCAGAAGGGGGTCGGTCAGGCCGAGAGGCTGCGAGCCGGCCCCAAGAGTCTAGCTCAGCCCTTCCCGTACCCACCGAAAGGCTGCTGGGCCTCGGCCCAGGACCCCCCGAGGACGCCTAGGAGCTCGCCCATGTCCCGGAATAACTCCTCGAAAGCGCCGCGGGAAGAGCCAGGGCTGAATCCGAAGCCGAAGTCCTCGGGGGGCTGCGCCATGGACGCGCCGCCATCCTCCTCCTCGTCCCACGCCGTGCCGCCGAACAGCGGGTCCCGTGGCCTGCGGGACCGCGGCACTGACACACCCGCACAGCGCGGAGCAAGCGGAGGTGGGCCGAGGCCGGTGGGCAACAGGGGGCCGGGAGGTTGAAAGAGCAACAGGGTCTGTGCCGGCGGGGCCGGTACCTGCACCGCCCCGGGAACCCGAAGAAGCCGCGAAACACGTCGTAGAAGCTCATCCCGCTCCACGGCCCTCGGGATCCCCCCTCCCTCGTCTCAGCGCCGCCACGCCCGGGTCGCGCGGCCGCAAAGCGCCGCGGCCGCAAAGCGCCGCCGGGTGTCGCGAGGAGCCGCAGCAGTGGGGCCAGTCCCATGACCGCCCCGGGCCCTGTCGGGCCTTCCCCGACAAGCGCACCGGCCGGTTGCACGAGCCACCGGGAGCTGCGGCCCTAGGCACCGCTCGGGGCAGAGCCATGTCCCGGGGCCCCCACCTGGGGACGGGTGCTGCCAGAACGAGGTGGGGAGGACTGGCAGGGTACCGGGCTCAATGCTGCACCACGTGAGCTCCTACAGGCCGTTCTCTGTGCCCCATGCTGAGCTCCACAAGTCCATCTCAGCCCTCCTGCTCCCCTACCAGGCCCACATAGTACAGGAGGTCGCAACTTTCACCCCAACCGCAGAAGAGATCCTTCAAGCCCCCAGTCCCATACCTTGCAGCAAGGAGGCTGATGCGGAGCACAGGGCCAGGGGCAGCGCAGCAGCCACTATGGGGCCACGCACAGCTTCATACCGCAGCATATGCCCCACTGTCCTCCACTGCACCTGTGACCACCCTCCCCTGACTGTTCTGATGACCTCGTGGGGAGGAGAGGCCTGGGGAGCACCCCATAATCTGCCCAAAAAGAGGACCAGCAGCACCAGAGCAGTGGGGACCTAAGGCAGAGCACAGCAGGAGATGGAAAGGAAGGGTGGGGGGCTCAGAGAAGGGAGGGGTAGGATGGCGGCATTATCCCTGTGCTGGCATCCTGCTGCCCAGTGCTGCAGCTGGGAAAAGGAAAAATCCACAAAAGGAGGGGACAAAAACACCAGCAAGAAGCTGGGGAGGGGTGGGGGAAGCGCTGTCCCCACTGGCCAGGGCCTCCCACCCCCTGCACCAAAAATAGGGAACCAGGCTGAGAAGGTGGAAAAAATACACACATCACTTTGTGATCTTTATTCTCTTCAGTAAATCCCCGCTCAGAGCTGCAGCTGAAGGGATCGGGTGGAACTGAAAAATACAAGATCTGGACTGCATAGAAAAAAAAAAAGGAAAAAAAAATCCCCAACCCAAAAGCAGAAGATACTTACAGTGTGCAAGCAGGGCAAGACCAGCTCTCTGGGCCCTTGAGGATGGAGGGACGTAGATGGAGAACATAAAATGCCGGGGGGGCCCCTCGGCAGGGGGGTGGGGAGCAGAGAAATGAGAGAACTAGAGGACAGCATGGGGTTTTTGTTTTTATATACAAGACACATTTATCCATTAAATTTAGAACACGGTACAAAAAAAACACTTCAACTAATTAATCTTACAATGCTGCTCATATCAATTACTGGTCTTAATCCTAATAATAGGGGGGTTTGCTGTAGGCGACTCGCAGCTTCCACTCCTTTGGATCTGAGAGGTTCTGGGGCAGCAGGATGGGAAAAGGGACAGAAAGGAGTAAAAACCAAAAAAGGCCCCTACGGCAAACGGTTCAGATCTGAATGCAGAGAGAGAGGGAAAAAAAAAAAAAAGGAAAAAAAATACAAATTCTATATTACATACAACGGGAAAGTGGCTGAAGACAGACAACGCAGAGCTGCCTGCTGCCTGCCCTGCAGGGCCCTGCTGGGGCTGCGGGCCCAGGCGCTCCCTGCCACAGGGCTCTCTCCTCCCTGGGATCCTTCCTCATCATCGGGGTCGCTGGGATTCTCTTCCGGAAGCAAGTGGTGGTGAAGGGGCCCAGCCTCAGTTGGCACCCCAGCTGTAGCTGTTGTAGGCGGACTTGTTGGCCTGGGATTTCTGGGGGATGGAGCTGCCTTGGCTGCGCTGCCCAGAGCCACTCTGCGGGAAGGGGCAGAAGGAAAATTGGGTGGTGAGTGCAGGGGAACCAGCTCTGGCCTACTCCACAGGGCAATGCTGGCATGCCTCAGCCCCAGAAGATGGTCCTGGCCAGGCACTCTGGACAACAGCTCCTCGGCACCTGCCGATCCACCTCAACCCAGCTGAGCTCCCTAGCAATGGGGCAGAGGCTGCCTCCAGCACCGTGCAGCTGTACCATCTGTGCTCCAGCAGCCCCAGCACCCTCCCTCGGCTCCGCACTTTCCTCCAGGCCAGCAGCATACAGGGCCACGGGCACCTTGCGCTGGCCACTGAGCAGCAGGGAGTGGGGAGACAGGGAAGGGTCAGTGTGGGTTTTGTCTGCGCGCGGTGTGTGTGTGTGTGCACATACTGACTCAGCCTCTCTCCTTGCCTTACAGGGCCACGGGGGAGCAGGAAGGGGCTATGTGATCCTGGGGAGCCTTACGGGCAGGGGCAGACCCCAGGGCAAGCATAATGCATTTTCAGAGAGTTCATTACCTGATCTTCCTGCTGGCGTTGGCAGCACAGTATCATCTGCAAATATGGAAGCTGTTGCAGTACCAGGATATGTAAAATAAAGGGACAAACTATGACAATAGAAATCCATGGTTAGACCTGAAAGCTCCTGCAGGGTCATGGCTATGGCAAGTAACCCCTTTGGTGCTGGCCTGCGGAGCTGCCCCTCTGAGGATGGGAGAGGTCAGGGTGCCCCAGATATGTCTGCGTGAGGGAGCACTACCTGGCCATACCTGGTGCAGCCCAGCAGCAGGGGGGTTGTGCTGAGTACCCACCCCGGCAGAGTGCACCCCAGGCCTTCCTTCTCACCTCGTCCTCTTACCGGCCCTGTGTGTATGTGCAAGTGTGAGCATGTGCATGTCACTGCGTGTGTCCGCCGCAGAGCGTGAGGGAGGGAGGCAGGGAGGGAGAGGGGGACCAGGGGAGTAAAGGGGGAGCAAGAGCCCTAGGAGACACCCCAGCAAGGGGCTGAGGTGCCAGGGGCATTGCTTACCTGCCCATCCTGCTGCAGGTGGTGGTGGAGGATCTGCGAGTGTGGCTGCTGATGTGGGGTCAGGATGTGCATGAAGGGGGTGGGGGGGTATGCCGCTGCTGTTGCAGGGTTGATGGGGCCGCCGCTGCCCAGTGCCGAAGGCAGGTTGAAGGAGGCTGCTGGGGTTCCAGTGTGAAATCCCTGCTTCTCGAAGGATTGCTAAGAAGGAGACGCCAACAGCAGAATAAGGGCTGGGAGCCAGGCTAGCAGTGTGCCCCTCCCCATCTCTACACATCACAGGCCCTGAGGCAGCGTGTGATGCAGAGAATGGATAGAATCTCTTCCTATGGCTCTTTCTGGGCTTGGAATTTTTCTGAGCTGGGAAAGATCAAGCATTTCCCTTCTCCCTGGCTAGCTTCCCCAAGGCGAAGAGACCTCATTGCACAGGGAGGCAGTCTCAGAGCTTGGCTTCTCCTCCCCAGCAAGGCAGGGAGCACTCACAGACACTAACCTGAGTTTTGGAGTAGACAGAGCCCGAGATGTCTGGCACACCAGTATTACTGGATGTCACAGATACTCCTGGGGAGAAGGGAGAGGTGGGTGTTAGGCAGCAATCACTGGTTCAGCAGGAGCTGCTTGCTGCTAATACCAGCAGCACCTGGTGGAGAGCTCCAGTGGTCAGAGAAGATCTGCAGACAGACAGCCAGGTCCTGGCATGACCACATGCAAAGCACCCATATGAGTTTAAGTTATTTTGCTCTGGACACAAAGTGTTTCAAAATGCCTCCAGAAACCAGCTGAAGGGCTGGTTGCCCCCCAGAGAAACACATGGAAAAAGGTCTGAGGAGAGCTGGAGAACACAGGGAACAGACAGGGAAACAAACCCACAGCACATGGCACAGCAGCAGCAACAGCCCAAAAGCTCCTTGGGTGTAAAATAGGCAACTGCATGTAAAGGCAACTCGGCTGTGGTCTGGGATGGCTAGTGTAGTGGCTGATGACACAAGCCCACAGGGTATTGACTGTCTGTAAAATAGGGTGGCCCAGAAGACACCTCAGCCATCATTTAATGCCTGGAAAAAGCGCTGAAATGAAAGCAGTTTGCAGGACCCAGCACCAGGTGGCCTGGTACAAAGCTGAAATACCTTCACAAAGAGAAAATAGTATCTTGAAGGGCTCTAATGTGGTGAAAAAAGGGACAAGGGAAATTTAAAGGCTGGAAGAGGGACCCAAATGCAGCCCTGTGTAAGTCAGCCAGACACCAACCAAGTACCAAGATAGGCAGCAGGTTCATGACCTTCCCGCATCTTTGAGTCAAGGATACTTCCCTAGAAAAAGTGTCTGCCAAACACTGGTGGGAGACAAGATCAAATCCAGAATAATTGCTGTTCTGTTAATCACATACAGGCAGTTAAAAAACCAACAAACCAAACAAAACCAAACAATTCAGCAGCTTAAGCTTCTGATAGGGGTCCAAGGCCCCAGACAGCTGACTGCAGGGCACAGAGGAAGGCGTGAAGTGATCTATAACCCCCAAGCCTGCTCCAGACCTGGATGCAGAACAATCCTGGGCCTAAGAATAATCAAACTACTTGGGAGTGGCATCCCTGGCATTTTTCTCCATTACTGCTCTAAGACAGCAGTCCCTATCACAGGCAGTGAGACTGGGAGCAAGCCCTGCTGCTGTGGAAGGTGCTCTGGTGGGTTTCTTACCAGTGCTGTACCCATGAGAGCCATAGCCACTGGGCTGCTGGAAAGGAGTTGCTGATGCATTGACGCTGACATTCACACCATGCTGCTTGGAAGAGGTAGGAGCAACCTACAGAACAGAGAGGAACAGAGTGAGGAGAGGCCTCGCTGTGCCACCCTTCTGTCCAAATCCCAAATCTTGCCTCCAGGAAACTCACAGGGAACACGGCGGGCCCATACTGGAAGGTGCTGGGGAGCCCTGGTACCCCTGTGTAGTATGGCAGACTGGTGTAACTGTAGCCAGGAGGCAGCGCCGGGTTAAGGAACGTCTGCTGTGTGGTGTGATGAGTCTGGGTCTGGCTCTGCTGAGGCTGTGCCAGAGTTGTTGCAGGAGCAGGGGAAGAGGCATCACCTCGGCCAAATTTTGTTAAGTCACCTGAAAGAGAGGAGGTGAAAGGAGAGTGAAGAGATGCTAGATCCTGGCCCATTCCAACTCAGCCCAAAGGTGACAGTCTTTTGATAAAGAGTGACTTGAATCATGCCCCCTCCTGCCACTGCCAAGGACTGTGGCACTCACAAGCCCTCAGACCTTTGCACACTGATAAAGTGAAGCTGTTAATTACTCCTTGGCCCTAACAGGACTACAGAGGCAAAGGGAAGCTCACAGTAGCTAAGCCCACGATCTGGCACTGGAAAAACCTGCCAGCAGAGTGATGCTAGAAGCTGTCCCTCATCCCTCTCCACGCACCAGCAGCAGGATGGAACACAACCCAGATCCTTGCCTGGGCTGTGCAGGGCTTGGGAAGCTCCCTGTGCTGATCTTCATGAGCACCTCCTTGGCTCTTCCATGCAAATACTCTCCTATTCAGAGCTCACATAGTGCCATGCTCCAAGCTTAGCATTTTAGCCTCAGCTGGGCAAAAGCACTTCCACACAAACCAGCTCCTGCCAAAGTTGAGGAGAAGCAGTGCTGGAAAAAGAGTGAACCTCAAAGTGCAGCAGTTCCTAAAGCATGTGAAAGTTGAGCACAGTTTCTGCCAACTGTGGATTGGCAGTGCATAAATGCACTTACCAAGATCAGTGAGAGGTCATGCAACCACTAGGCACTTAGGTTAAGTTTGACAGGTCCCAAATTTCTCACTTGTTTTCTCCATGAGACTATCCCATAGGGAAAAAAAGAGTAATTTCTCCATGTTTTGTGTTTCTTCTTATTTTTACTCTCAGTGCTTGAGAAACACTGCTTACCACCTGCCTCACAACCACACGGAAAGCAGTCCTACAGTTGTAGGCCTTGCAGAATCTTTCAGCCCTTCCTCGCTTCCTTTCCAACCGCTCCATTAACTCGTACTTTGTCCACCTCTTCCCAGTATCAGACCTTGACACAACCAGATGCCCAAAGGGAAGGCAAGAATTTAGCTGTGAGAAGCATGCTCCAAACCAAAAGCAATGCAGGAGGCACAGTGCAGGTACAGATGTAGCTCCAGTGGACAAAGACACAGGACACTAGTTAAAGCAGTACAAACCCTGATGGGATGGGAATCAGAGCAATCTTTTTCCCTACCAGAGTATGGATTACTGCTCAGGCTGCCATCCCTTCCAGTCAGTGGTGTGGTGGGTGTAGGGAATGGGATGCTGTAGTAATCCTGATGAATAAAAACAAAAGGAGAAGACATTTTATCAGCTCTGTCCAAAGTGAAAAGCAGTATCTTTTGGGAGAGAGGAATTTCTGTACTGCAGCTGCAAGGTATGTCTGAGTATTGCAGTTCAACCAGACACATCCAAGCTGATTATGACCTACAGCAGCCTCAGGTTTTTGTAGCATGCACCATCCCCCTCATCTGGCTATTAGATCCAGATAAGGTCTACTGGTATGCAGTCCTTAAACTACCTGGACTTTCTCCCCACTTCACAAGAAAATGAACATGTCCTATCACTAAATAAAGCCCATTCTCATTTAGTCACTGGCTCTGTCATGGATCAGAGGTGAATCTCTGTAATAGCCCTGCTGTTGTAACTCACCCTCCCTGGCCCCACAAGGGATACTGCTGCATGAGAAACTCATGCTCCCAACTCTCCACGTGCCAAGGAGCAACTGATTAACTCCTCACTGCTGCTACGGAGAGGTGCATCCACTCAGCATCCCATTTTGCCTGGCCTTCAGGACTGCCCACAGCTGACCTGTCTCTACCCTGTCTCAGCAACAGCGGAAGTGGCATATCCCTGCCACTCTGCAGTACTCACCAAAGGGAATCTCGTCTGGAGCATTTGCAAGTCATCATATCCATACACCTGTGGCTAGAAGAAGAGCCAGAGATGACGTTAGGGACATGGACTAGATAAAGACACCTAATTTTAGATTAAACATTTAGATAAATGTGAGAGAAAGCCAGAAGCAGATGGTCAGCAGCTATATGAGCCACCACATGCAGGCAGCCAGAGTCTATACACAGGTTAATGCTGCCAGAAGTTTGTGTGCATTGCTCAAAGGAGAGTGCTCCAGACCACAAAGCCACTCAACAGTTTTTCCTCTGGAAATCATCCCAAGACTGAAATCTGTCCTCACCTTCAGGAGAGGGTGTGACACACCCCTAGACTTTGTGGCCATCGCTAGCCTTGCCCTGACAGTTTGCCCTTTGTCACATCATATTTATAACACAGCTCCGTGCTTCCACACAATGTGCTCTGCCCAAGCGCTGCTGCTCCTCAAAGGCTGGGGAGGCTGCAGAGAACAGGCACCCAGACTCTGCTACAGGGTGATTGGGACACATATTTACCCCCACAGGCACATGGATATCATGTTAAGAACAGTAGGTCCAAACTCCGCCTGTCCAAGGCAGCCCTGCTGGACTATGTCACAGTTTTTTGTTTCCCCACTATGCTACATCCTTCCCTGCTGCAGAGGGAGCTGGGAGCGACCTGGTGGCATGACACCACTGCAAAGTTCCACTCACCGGATAGGCATGTAGCAACCCTGGAGCCATGATGTATGGATTAGGCAACAATGGTGGGACTCCAGGAGGGAGATTAGGAGGGGCTTTTCCTGAAAAAGGAAGAGAAAGGAAAAGTTCCACAGTGAAGCAAACAGCAGAAGCTCACTGTCTTAGCCGTCACACCCTCCTCTCATGCAGCAGTACCCAGGAAAGTACCTGATGTGGTTGCAACTGAGCTGCGAGTCGAGGCCGTCACTGTTGAGTTGCTGCTGAGGCTGAGGCCCAGGCTGCTGACACTGCTGAGGCTGGATGAAACACTGACAACTGGTGGGGCAGCTGACACGGTGCTGGAGGAGGTGGAGAAAGTACTAGCAGAAGAATGGAGGCTTGCTTCACTTTCCACACTTGTGTGCTAGGGAAGGAAGGGAGGAGAGTCATGGGACCAGGGAGATGGAACCAAGTGCACAGGCACCACAGGACACTGTCTACACAGAACATTGTAAGGCTCTGTCTGCATCTGGATGTTTCTGCAGTTAACCTGATGTAAGTCCAAAGTCCTGACAGCAGCCAATCCCTAATGCTAACAAGCCTCTCTTGCTGTTACATCCCAACATATCTGTCTGATGAGGGACTTGACACCACATTTGCAGCAGGAAGATTTATTCTGCTGCAGAAGCCGATACCCAGGAACTGTAGTGCAATAGCTCCAGCAGTAGAAATGTTTGGTGACACTGCATCAGCTACCAGTTTGCTCTGACATGTGGCTGTGACTCTGCAGTATCTTCAAGGGTTACTACAGGCTCATAAGAAGGTGCTGCTCAGTCAGAAACAGGCAGGGTGTCAACAGCCTTGAGCCACAAGTGCACAGACAGTGTTCTCACATAACTCCTATCCTCTCTCTCCACACGGCATCCAAACTCGAGCAGGACAGCCAGCAGCCTGGCAGCTCCTGTCACAACTGCAGCCCCAAGGCTGGGCACCCCAGCAGACCCCGCCAAGCCAAGCAGAAACGGAGTACACAGTGCGAGAGCATACCCAGACTCACCAAAAGAGTTGAAGTTGATGTTCGCCCAGAGGATGTTGATGAGGACAGACTGTTCTGCTGGGTGGGTAATGCACTGCAGGAGGAGAAATAAAAGGTTGTCAAACCAAGGTGAGAGAGTCACCATTGGTAGCACCATTCCATTTGCGATCTGCTCAAATGGGATGAGTCATCTTAGTCTTCCTCATTGCATGAGACAGACTCTGATGCCTGCTATAGATTTCCACTTCTAGTTCTGCTTCTTCAGAAATCCATCCCACCCCTCCCCCTCCACACACCTGCTGAGCTGAGCAGTGGTCGCACTGGGGAGCTCCTCGCTGTGGCTCAGGCTACTCAGAGCTGTTGAGTGTTGACTGGCTGTTGTCAGCAAGGATGATGCAGACACCCCATCGTTGAGAGGTGCAATACTGGGAGCAGAGGGGGAATCAGATTTCACTGCAGGGCCTGTAGCACCTGAGAACAAAAACTTTGCGTTAAGGGCAGCTACTGGCAACTTCCAGAGGGTGACACAAGGGCAAGGATCAGCAAGTGCTCAGCTAGAGGAGCCAGGAGATCTGGGGCTTCCCTCACTCTGCCAACCAGTTATACACTTATGATTCTGTTCTACATCTCACCTTACCCTAATACTACCAATCAGCTCTGCAAAGAGCTTCAAGAACTACAGATGAGGTGCCTTCCACCCACGAAGCAAAGTAAATTATAGTCACAGCCCTTCAAGGATCTCAAGGATCGATCGGCATAAAGCTGAATGTTTCAAGGCATGCAAATAATCTCAGTGGCAGCAATTAGTCCAGTGAGGAAAGGACTTGCTGTGAGCACAGATAAAGCTTCTCATTCAAAGCAGAGAACATCTGCAGAACAGGAGATGCAGGACACCCGCTACACTGGCAGACTCTTACCTTCAACAGCCTGTGTGGTTTGTAATGGCGTGGCTTGTACAGAACCGAAACCATTCTGAGGAAGAAGAGAAAAAAGGAGTACTGGGCATTATAGCTGTGCATGTTGAGAGGCAGAGTTAGTGTCAGCTCTCTCACACACTCCCTCCATAGTTATGAAAAGCTCCTGCTACCAGCACACGTCACCAGACTGTGCTGAGGTAAGTCCCAAAGTCTGGCCCCATGCCAGCATAGCCCTCAAGTGTATTTTAGAGAAATCAGTGCAAGAAGTTTCTCTGCTGCCGATAGTTAGACTGCCTCAACATCCTCAACCCAAGTTCATTAGTCAAACCTGATGTTACTGAACTGGTGTGCAGCACGCAAGAACCAAATCCTTAAGACAAAACCAAATTCTTTGGCCGCATGCCCCTCTCTAGCAGGGTAACTGTGCATGACACAACACATGCCCTGCAATCAACTTGACTGCTGTTAATCCCAGTGGCCCATGCACAAAATGCGGCTGGGAGCAGCCAGAAGAGAGCTCTCATGAGAGCTCACAAGACACACAGTGAGGCTGGAGGATCACAGAACTATTTGATAAACCACTCCGCTTCCCCCGAGACATTTCACACAGAGGCTCACTCAGCACAACAGGTGAGCAAAGCTGTTCTCTTACCTTAGCCTGGGTCAGATCTTTCTGGGGCGAAGAGGAGATAGAATTTGGGTATCGCCTCGTCTGGGTGGATCTCTGTTCGTACAGTGGTCCCTGAGCACTGTTCTGGGAGGTAAATGTTGCTGTCTGTATTGTGCCACTCTGGTAACCAGACTCCTGGCTTTGATTGGACGAAATTGTGGATGAAGATTCACTACAAACAAACAAACAAATTTTACATTTTCCACCAAAATAGCCCTGCTGTAAGCTGCTGACCCAGACTGGGCTCTTCACTTCAAACACTCAAGTGAAAAAGCCCCAAGCATCAGTATAAAGGCACCACAGGAAGCAGCCAAGCCAAGAAACATGCCTGGAGAGTAGGGTTAGCCCAACCATGGACATCCAGCTGCAGCCTTGCCTGACATAGTGCTGTGCCTTAGGTAATACTTCATGAGCCGCCACCACTGAGGTCCCAGCACTCAAGGAAGTGGCCAGTTACTAAGGATCAGCCCAACAGAAGACAAATGCTTTGCTTTGACAAAGCGTCATCACCACAGACATTCCTACCCCACTGTGTCCCAGTTTGCCAGGCAAAAAGGACAAAGCACTCAGAATCTGTTCACTAGAGACATGGAGCAGTTGTACTGGGGATTCCCCTCCTGTGTTTCCAGCAACATAATTTAAGGGCAGCTAGAAAACTGCTTTCTGTGCAAGTACCGCAGGCCAAAGAGCAACAGAGCTGCTTGATGAGTCTGCTGGCAACTTGTGCTTTGCTGTTGCATACAGTGTCCCCCCTTTGTGACCAAAGCACAGCCAGAAAGGGTCTACTAGTATGCAGGACAACTCAAGTCCACAGGACCAGTGACCTTCTAAAGCTGCCTGCTTAGATTAATGGTTCCCAGTCCTTACCTGGCCGAGCTGGTATACAGGCTGCTCTGAGACTGGCTAACAGCAGCGCTGGTTGTGGGCGTCGATTCGTACTCGGCAAGAACAGGCTCTGAACCAAACTGTAACGCCCCAAACTGCAGGTTGAGCCCTGAGATATCCGAGGAGCCAGGCATTTCCACCGCAAGTGCAGGAATCTGCAAGGAAGGAACAACACAACAGGTCAATCATTCCCTGTGATTAGCCCAGAGAATGACTTTAGTACCCACATTTCCCAGCACACAATGGCAGTTACAGACTTGCAGCCTCTGAATTACACTATTCAACCCAGCCAGGCACACAACTCCATCACCCCCACAAACACCCAGTGCTAACAGCAGGAAGGCCAAGCCCACACCTTCCCTCAGCAGCCCAAATGTATGTTTCTGCAGCTCTAACACAATCCAGTGCCTCCTTCCCCACCGTTGGTCTGCACCTTTGATGTTAACGATGCTTTTTTCTTTTGCTGCTTGAGCTTCTGCTGTGCTGGCTGGGGACTTGAGGACTGGTTGTCCGAGGACCCTGGGGACATCTGGGGAACAGGATTGGTTTTGCTGGGCAGTGGCGAGGACGGGGGTGCCGGCATGGTTGTGGAGGCAGTCACCACAGGCTGTTTCTCCTGCATGAACACTTCTATCATGGTTGAAGTTGATGTGAAGCCCTGACGTTTGGTGAAGGGACTATGCACGGAAGAGTCTGTTGGGTTCTTGAGATCTATGGGATGAGACAGAGGTGAGTTAGCACGGTTTGTTTCCTTAAAAATAAATCAAGTTCTGATACTGACTAAAAAAAATCCATTTCCTCTATGTTTCGTCCTGAAGCCTGTTAAAATCAGAGAGTAGAGAACTTTGGCACCTCTGCTCCCAGCCTTGCACTCTCACCACCACAACACCTTTTTAAGCCCTTCTTCTCTCAGTTTCTTACACTACCTCCACAGGACAAAGCCATCTTACATGGCAGAAGTCCTCCATTCTCAAAGAAAAGGTGGACTTCAGAGACCCTCACATGGAGACACTGCATGTCAGAGTCCTGCAGGCCACTTCTTCCCCTCTCTGTTAACATGCCTGCATTACATTGCCTGCTCCTTCCCCTGCAGGGACTAGGTATCTCCAAGCAACACCACTGCTTGGGGCTGCCTATCCTCAGGTCTTTGCACCACTTTCCTTCTCCAACTAACCCTTTCTGCAGTTTATTCAAAACCAACTCCTATTCTCTGCGACTCTCCTCTGAGGCTTCTTGTCTGAGAAGATCAGAAGCTGCCAACACTGTCTGTCACTAAGATAGGGCTCAGTTTTTCTTCAGCTTAGATTTGAACCAGAGCCATTTCCCTAAAATAAGCACAAGCTGAAGGAAATGGCACTAGCACTCAACCACAGCAAAGCTCAGCTTCTTGTCTGAAAAGAGCCTCTCAATCCCTGTTTATTCCCTCATGCCAGCCCAAACACAGAGTTACATCTTGGCATTTAACAGCAAATCTCATTCCCTTAGAAGATAATAAGTTCAGCAGGGAGAGAGGAGACTGACAAGAGTTGGTATTTGGGAGCTATTCTCCAGAAGTACCCTTTCATGCCTTTTTCTGGCACAGCTTTACACCGGGAAGTAGTTCTGCACACTCAGGAATGCCAGATCCCTGGCCCTGAAGCTGTCTGGAATGACAGATTCAACTGTTCCAAGTATAAAAGGAACAGGGAGAGACTCAAAACACAGGGAGAGACTCAAACACACTATTACATTTTAGTCTCATCTATGGCTCTTTTAAGTTTTCCAGCTCAGCTGAATTGGTTGTGAACTTGTGAACAGACCCTCTGCTGAATCCCTCCCACCACTGTTCTGCAGTTCTGGGGAAACATGTTCCCTGCCCTCTGGGGAGCCGCGCTGCTTTTCCTTACCGTATTGCACCAGAGACGAAGTCTGTGTGGTGGATCCCATGTCCCAGGAAGCAGCACTGGTGCTCCCAGCAGGCTGAGTGTGCTGAGCTGCCAGCTGAGCCAGTGCCTGGGCTGTCTTGAACTGCTCCAGGAATTGCGACCCTGTAGTACTGCTGCCTTTGGCCTCCCCAACATCTCCAAACCCTTTCCCCAACATGCTCACCTGCAATTTCAGCAAGGAGATAAAGTCAACATCTCCCATGGCCTGGAACTTGGCTCAGAGGACAGGTACATCTCTTAATGTAAGCCCAAACCCACTGTACCCTGCTGCTTCTCACAGGGTGCCTCAGCTTAACACTCCTGAGCTCCAAACACACACACACACTCTCTGCTGGCAGGAAGGGCTCACAATTCTTTCCCAGCCTCCACTGTGTGTGAGCACAGCTATGCTCATCTCCTGCCCAAACCATGCCATGGTACAGTGTCACAGAGGGTGTTGTGGTTTAGCTTGGCCCAGGTTTTTCTAGTGGGGAGGGGGGGGCACAAAGATGGCTCCTCAGTGAAGCTTCTCGAAGCCTTCACCATGTCCAGCTCTGAGGTGATGGACATGCTGCTGGCCAAGGCTGGGCCAATTAGAGATGTTGGTTACGCCTCTGTGAAAAACATATTTAAGAAGAAATCAAAACAATGGGTGCACACACTTTTCCTTAGCCAGAGGAGGAGGAGTAGGTGAGAGTATGTGAGGGAAAACAACATGGAGAGACCAAGGTCAGTGGAGAAGGAGGGGGAGCTCCAGGCGCCGGAGCTCTGCAGCCTCTGCAGGCCATGGTGAGACCCATGGTGAAGCAGGGGGTGCCCCTGCAGCCCATGGGGGCCCACGGGAAATGCTGAGATCCACTCGCCCATGCCGAAGCGAGTGGATACCCTGAAAGTGGCCGTGGTCCAGAGGGAGTCCTAGTGGAGAAAC
>VZRN01000475.1:472458-491104 GCA_013397935.1 Dasyornis broadbenti | reverse complement strand
GTCTGTACCCCGTGGAAGATGGACCCCACGCCGTAGCAGTTTTGGGGAGACTGCTTGCCTGTGTGGGGACCAGCGTCACTGCAGCAGTGTCGGGCAGGCTGCCGACGGTGAGACCCATGGCTACGCAGAGGAAAAGAACCTCTCCCCGGGCAGGGGAAGAAGATCTGGGTGATGAACTGACCTACCCCCCCTCCCCGCCATGCCTTGTTCCCTTGTGCAGCTGCTGGGAAGGAGGGAGGGGGGTGAACGGAGAAACGGTGGCCTTGAAGGGTTTATTTTACTTCTCATTTACTCCTCTGACTCTGTTAGTAATAAATTAGATCCCTTTGCAACCTAAGGTAGTCCTGTTTTGCCTATTCTAAGTGTGTCTTCTCCCGGGTTTCCTTATCTCAACTCATGAGGCCTGAGGGTGGGTGTGTTAATTTGGGGGTACCTGGCATTTGGCCAGGCTCAAACCATGACAGAGGGTTACAAAGGAAGTTAACAGACAGGATCTTAAATGTACTAAATTATTCTCATGCATTCCGTTGCACTAAAAGAGAAACACCAGGAGATCTTGGCTTTACAGTTAATGTGGTTTTGAAAATTTTTCCTTTAACTATCTCACCATTAAGTAAACATTTTTTTTCTTTTTGCTAAAGTTAGACAAAGCAGCATCTGTCCAGGTCTATGCACATCCCTGACTCTTGACTCAAAGTCTCCTTCCTTCTCCTGTCTGTGGATGCCAGCATTGCATCCCACACCAGTTCCGTTTCTCAAATTGTTGAAAATGCAAGCCCTGGACCACAAGAGTTTTCCTTTCATTTGAGCACAAAAGCACATGTTGCAAATCTCACAAGGGCAGCAGGGGAGGAATTATCCCAATTATTTCAAATTGAGCAATGAACATCAGGCCACTACTTTTAAAGTAGGCTGGCAAATTATTTGGTTCTACCAGCCGCAAATAATGAGCAACTGTCAGGATTGTATTTCCTGGATTACCCAAACAGACACAGAACAACAGGGGATAAGCAACCTCAGCCAAACATGCACTAGCAGGGGCCAGCATTTCCTTACCATGCTGTGGTGAGAGAAGGAGTTTCCAGAGGCAGGCTGGGATAGAGCACTCTGCTTAGAATTGCTGAACACCAGCGGCTGGGCCAGGGAAGGAGTCTGGGATGACTCCAGGTTTGTTGACTCATTCTCCATCGAAGAGGGTGTCTTTCCTAGCAGGACTGCAAGATCAATTCTGGGTAGACAAAGAGGATAACCCACCGAGGTTACCAGAAGCTCCCACTTCCATTAGAACAGTATTACCCCTCCAGCCTCATAGCTTTTACTTTACAAACTGAAGGAATCTGCAGAATATTAACTCACAACTGCCAGCAGTAACCTCAAAAAGAGAGACCAACCGAACAAGACCCTGCATTGCCTTTGATTTTAAATCATGTTTTACATTACTTTAACACAGCAAAATGTCCCCAAACCTGAAGAACCAGCAACAGAGCCTAGGAAAATTCTAATTCAGGATTAGGACTCAGAAACTCCTAAGTCAACACTTCCAGTTAAATCCACCTCATCTCATCTCATTCAGAGCTGCTGCATTTTAGCTAGCTAGTAAGGTTCAGTTGAAGATGGCAAATTGCTCCAAGACCAACGTGCTACTTTTCCCAGGTAAAATGCATCACCATGGGCTCTCACCTTTGTCCAGCTGTGATTGTCACATTCTCAGCAGGCAGAGGCATTGAAGACACATTGGAGGCTGTGAAGATCTTTGTCTCTGACAGCTGAAAGATAAAAAAGGAAAAAAGAATCCAAAAGTGAGAACAGCACCTTGAAACAGTGCCTATGATACAAAGAACACAAGTGTTTGAGACAAACAGCCACAGAAAAACTTAAATTCGAGTGTTTACACTAAAACTTCTCTAGCATTTGGCTCCCATTAGAATCTGCTTCTATTTCATTTGTTTCTTCTCAAATCACCTGTCAGTGGAAAAAAAACCTCCCAAATCCTTCCACAAATTTTCCACAGTCCACAAATCCCCTAGGGCTCATGGGACCTTGGGCTGTTGCTCTGAGTCAATGGCATGCAGCATAGATCTGCAAAAGCCCCTGCATGGGTAGGTGCAAGCACTGGTAGATAAGTCAAAGGGAGAAACTTTGGACTCATAGATAAGCTTCCAATGATCTGGGCTCACTTAGATGATCTGACCAATAGACCTACTTCAACTATGGAAGGGAAAATAACATTGCTCATAAATAGGTGGAGGGTTAGTGACCACCTGTGATTAAGCCTGGAACACATCTGAACGTGAACAGCTTCTATTCCAGACTGAGGAGCTGCCACGAACTGAACTGCCAGAGTTTAAAAACTAAGTCCAGAACTCCTAGGAGCATCTCACACACAGTGAAAGTAAGAAACACTCTCACAGACTCCCTGCTAGCAGAGACCTGACTGAACAAAGAAAAGCTGCTCGTATGTCCAAGCACAGCAATAGTGCTTCCCTCAGTCAGTGCCTGGAAACGAAACATTTCCCATGCTTGTCCATTCTGTTGGCTGAGCATGCAAAACTAACAATATTAGAAAAGCCCAACCCTGCTCTCATCTGTAAGAATAGAAGTTGTCCCTTGATTTGGAGAGGGACTGAAGCCCATTTCAGAAGAAACCGATAGTTAGGCATTAAAAGGAGGACCCTAACAGTGTCCATTCTCCCCAAAGGAGACACCAGGTGGAGAACAAAAGGTGGTGAGACACGCCAAAGAGCACGTCAGAAGGAAAAAGTCAAGAGCTTCTTTTCCGTCCAAATTACAAGGACCAGCAGAGGCACATGATGTGCATGAAACTGCTGCTGGTGTGAACAAAGGCAAACCTTCCCCAACTGCCACTGCACCAGAGGAGTGGAGCAAGAGTCCTGTGTGTAGCCAGGCCAGTTTTTGGAAGAATTCCATCATGCAGTTACAGGAAATGAGAGGACCAGCCTCAATGACCCAGGAGATCCCTTCCTGTCTTGGGCTCCTATGACAAGCTCTGTTATGCAATCCTTTAGAAGCTGCAACAATTACTCGTTTACCATAGCTCATCACAGCTTCTGGAGCTGGGCGCCCAGTTGGGTTTCTGTCCACGGTTTGGGAAGGATGTGCTTTGAGCTCCCCTGGCAGCTCTGTGTGTACAGACAGGACAGCAGCCTGCTGGCAAGATGCACAGAGGAGATGGGTTTGGAAAATACTTACATCTTCATTCCAGTCCTCCGTGCCCCATTCTTCTGTTGCTGCCCTCCATGCACCTATAAGGACAACAACAGGTACAGAAGTTATACATGCATCAAAGCTCTACCTCCAACAGCTGGGGGAGCACTGGGAGCATTGCAGAGAGCCGGGAGGACTCGTATTTGCCAATCAAACAAATTAAAGCAGTCAGCCCCAACCCATGGGTCAAGGCTTCATGGTCAAGGTACTGTGACAGGATCACCTCTGCCTTGCTTGGCGCAGGCTGGGCTGAAAAAGAGGATCTGCTGGGCTGGCAGATAGGGCAATGCACACCCTCCCAACAGGGAGGCTAACAAGGATGCCCCAGCATCCTTGTGCCATTTTCCTAACTTCCCCTTGTACTGCAGTAGCTGTAGGTTTGTGCACCCACAAGCAGTCAGTGTTACCCCAGCAGCTCAGACAGAGCACCTCCCTCGCGGGCTTCCTGCCAGCTCTGGCACAGGATCTCACTATCCATGTAAACCTCAAGTTTCTATAAAACTTAAGGATAACTGAGCCATTCCCATGATTCATCTTCCCCCCCCTCCCCCATCAAAAAAGGTCTTGAAAGCTCAGTGCACCAGAACCTCCTGTGCACAGGCAAACATGACTCAGAAAATAAAATTTAAAGGACTAAGTAATTCCTGCATTTTCTGTGACCACTTTCAGAGATATGCTCAAAGTGTGCAGCTTAAAGTACCAGGGAGAGAAGCAGAAGACCTCAGCTGCCAATCCAACACAGCGCAATTTAAGCAAGCAAAATTTACCAGAAAACAAGAGTTTTGCCTGGCTGTATCTTCAACTTTTTCCAATCCTCACTTCCATCACAGTTTAACCTCTGTACTTTGAATATTAGGTGGCAGTTTCACACTCCTTCTAACAACTAAAATTTGGTTTAGGAATTGAGCAGGAGCTTTCACATCCCCAAAAACCTCAGAGCATAAAGCCAGCCCCATTTTGTACAGCTTGTTTTCAGTCCACACAAATCAGATCAACAAAATCTGACAGTGCCAACAGGGTTAATTCTGAAGACACTTACTGTGAGAGAACAAGCTGGTATCAGCCCTTTTACAGCATAAAACATAGCACATAGGGAAGGAGAACATTCTGAGTTCTTCTACAGGACATATATCTCCTCACATACACTTTAATTGTGTATTTAAACAACCGCTTGTCTAGAACTGGGGGATTTAGTGCATGACATAAGTATCCGTGAATTATTTGGTTTTCATTGCTTTTTTGTTTTGCTTGACAAGTTGAGTCAATTCAAGAAGTCTTCCAGGATTTTTTTTTTTAATTCAAGTTTGAAACACAGATATTAATACAACATCACTTGTCAGACTGCCAGGAGTCTTAAGGCACACTACCTTTTCCTCCACAGCCAGAAGCATCAACACATTCAATGCAAAACACATCTGCAGTTTAGAAACCTAAATTCCCCCAGTCCTTAGATTTTTGGAGCCCTCACACCAGTAGCAGAAGGCTGCTTTCCAGATTTTCGTGGATCAAAAAGATCCTTCTAGCCGAAGCCTTACCCAAGAGGTGAACTGGGAGCTGGATGTACCTGCAGCTGGCCCAGAGAGCAGGAAAACAGGAGAGTTTCCCCAAGGAGAGTTTGTGCAGGCAGGAACACAGCATGGGGTTCTTAAGTCTTGTTTGTTTGGGGAAAATAAGAATAAAAGCAAAGCAGCACTAAAAGCAGAAGGAAACCCTGCAGATGAAGAGCAGCCATTGAGAGGGCTTTCCTGGTAAGTCTACTCCTTGAGTACGGTGACACTGACTCAGCATGGCTCAAGTTCCCTACACACAAAGGGGCAGAGGGAAAAATCAAAGACTTGCCATTTATAACCGGGCATGGACCAGGAACACTCCAGAAAGCTCCCAACTTGCACAGCATGGAAAATTTTTCTAAAGAAACCAACTGTATCAGTCTCTATCAAGCTCATCTGAATGGGAGAGCTGCAACACAAGCAGAACCCTGAGCTCTCTAACACCATTTCAGAAGGGTGGTCTTAAGAACAGCAAGCCTTCCTCTCTGCTTTCAGAAAGCTCTTCAAAGAGCTGCTGGTCTTTAAGCTCCTCAAACCAAGAAAAGGGGAAAAAATAAAGTTAAGCCAACAACATGTGCAAATATGAATGTGGTGAAGGGAAAAAAAATCCCATTGTGTCTCCAAGATTTTCACATTCCTACCCAAATACACTCACTCTTCATTTTAAACTGGGAGATAACCATCCAGCTTGCTCCTCCCACAGCTCAGCGGGCAGTCTACTGCCTCTCAAGGACTGAATTCAGGCTTGTCATCCTAGACTGGAAAGGCAACAGACCCAAAGGCCCCCACTCTGCATCTCAAAGGAACATAAATCCAAACAAAGCCAAAGGGCAGCAAAACCACAATGGCAGTGCTGGAGCAGATGGCCTGGTGCTGCCTGTGGAAGTTAAAGATTAACCCTGAGGTGAGGACCAGGAAATGCTGGAACATAGCAGAAGCAATCCCCGTCTGCCTTCTGCCTTCAGGCCCCTGCAAGAGATTCCTCTGCCTCAACACTTTTCCTCCTGCCTTGACCTTCAAGAGGCAAGCGGCAAAGTTCTTCTGGAAGTCCCTTAGCCTCAACTTCAAGACCTCAAGTTAGATGGAGGAGGCAGTCAAACAGGATGTTGGCCTTATTATGGACACCAGTGAAATTCTGTAGAGACAAAGCAAGCTGGATCATCTCATGGGCATCTCTTGGCCTCATAAGATATAATGGTATAAGAGCAGGAAATAAACTGGCCAGGCACAGAGCAGCTTTGCCGTCAAGCATCCATGTAATCTCAAAATTCACCATCATCTTCAAGGGCAGGGAAGTGAAGAGGACCAGCCAGGCAGCCTGAGCATGCCAGAGCAGTCATTGGGCACTGCTCACCCAGCGGCAGCCATAAGTAGAGGCAAAGCACGGAGAGAGTTCAGACAGACCAACTGCCCTTGCAGCAGTGTTGTGAAACTAAGCAGGGACAGCAGTGCCAGTGCGAGGCTGCTGCAGAAATGGCGCAGGGACAACAGCAAGTCACAGCTTTTGGGATGTGACACAAAGCGAATATGACTGAGCTGCCTCACACTTCCTGCCCTTGGGTGGGATACTCTGTCATCAGTGCTGTGGACATGGAGCTGCCCTGGGCATCGAGAACCAATGGCTGAAGTTAAAATTTGCATAATCCACAGGAATTGGTGTTAGCCTCTCCCAATTTACATTCAAGGTGTTGGTGTTAGTAAAAGCACAGTCAGAACAAATGTCAAATATTAATTTAAATTCACAAATTAAAAGAGAGAAGAATGACATATCCACAGATATTTCAGATTTTTTTAAAAAGCTGTAAAGGTATCCGGGGCAGTTAGTGCACCTGGATGTATCGTACCAGGAGCAGTGTCAAATTTTCGGGGATAATTTGACCCCTCACCCCCAATGAAATCAAGTCCTGAAACAAAAAAAAAAAAAAGACAACCAATGAAATTCTGACTTAAAGTAGTGAAGGTGAGTTTCATTGCCCCCATGTACACCAGTCACATTGTACCTGTGGATACTAATAATTTAAAGAGATGCCTGTGGCTACTAAATTGGAAACAACCACACACAATACAGGTGACCAGTAAGTAGTATTGCACAATAAATTTTACAGCTGTATTGTAGTACTAGAGCAAATTTCAGTTGTTCCATCAGAAAAATCTTCAGTTCCCCCTAATCACAGTCTAACCCACTTCAGTCCACAATTCCACAAAACATCAACACAGGAAAAAGAAAACTATCCACACAGAAGCCTGTTCCCATTTGACAGTTAAACTTCCAGCACACAGAGTTGTCCACTCCCATCCCTTCTTCTGCAGAGGCAAGCACACCCACTGCCCCCAACACATTGCCATACTACTCCCTCTTGTATTTAAAACCCCTTTCTCAGCTACCTAGATGATCACTCTGTCTGCTGGTGTTTCACAAAACACTCTCCTTCCACAACAGCTGTTCTCTGAACGAAAAAACCAAACAAAAACCAAAACCCAAACAAAACCCATGAAGAAACAATCGAACCACCCCTCTTCCCGACACTAACAGTATGGAGCAAAAAGTATCCCAGTTTATAGGACTTTAATTCTCTCTTTCCAAACCTATCAGTTTTTCAGCAAAATCAAGAAGTATGGAAGTGGCCTAAAGCATCATTAACACAGGTATGGATGCTTCTTACACCTAAGATATGGTATTTACTTAAGTACTCAGTAATTGTGAAAAAGTTTGACTTTGCAGTGGTGCAAGATTGCTACATAAAAAAGACAACAAAACCGCCACTGAGTTCCCCCCAAACAGGCTACTTTGCAGTCAAGGACTGTGACTGTCTGATTCTCACACTGCAGAATCTGAGTTCACCAGCGTCTCAGTATTGTGCATACATGAAACACAACCCAGAGCACCAGTTTTCCAATGCAGGAGAATGTGCAGGGGCAGCTAGAATCACCCAGCAAGCACATTTGCTTCAAACACAGAAGGAAGAAGAATTGCTTTTAGCTTGTTTCTGTAACAAGCCCCCATCCCACCACAGTTTGAGCAAGATGATCATGAAAGAATGTTCCCAGTATCAAAATCAAGAGCAATACATCTGACTCCAAGTAATAGTCTCTGGAAGACACACTAAACATCGGGAGAACTTGGATCTGCTTATCCAAGTGTTATCCAAACACTACAGTTTATAAAAAACATTTTTCCATATAGTAGCACGGCTTCTACTGGAAAACAGAGGCAAATGCTCCTGTGCCTCTGCTGGGCAACAGCACCGACAAGCTCATCCCAGAGCAATCACCCAGCTCCCCTTTCCAATGTGCAAAGAGCGCAAAGTATCAGGGTCACTGAAATCCATCTCTGAACCAACAACCTGTTCCTCCATCGCTGAGCCTAAGACCTGCCCAGAATGTCCTCAGTGCAACTGGATGGATGCAAAATCCATTCACCCTCTTGAAACAAACCAGCACACATGCATGTGAAGACACTCACTTGTGCCATCGTCTGGCTCAAAGCTCCCAGTGTTGTTCCACGTGTTGTTGTTGCTATTCCCATAGCTCTCATCTGTGCTGGTCGGCTCAGCATAGTCAGCTGGGTTGAAAGTTCTGTGAGAAATACAAAGATGGAAATGTTCACTCTGCCAAAGTATTTTGACAGCAACTGATTTTATTCAAACCATGACACAACTCACAAGGCAGTTCTCTCAGCTGAGAGATGCTTCACCAGCTATACCAGCCATCCCAAATTTAAGTTACCATGATGCAGTTTGGGCCTTATTAACAAAAAAAAAAAAAAAGGGAAAATGGGAATACAAATGACTGACACAAACAGTACTATTTATTTTTGCTCTGGTTTGTGTCAGTGAAACTTACCCCATGCCTTGGGCAGAAAATCTTCCCCCTCGCCGTCCAGAGCCACCTATAAATACACACACACCACTGAGTGTCACTTCGCTCTGTCACTGGCAAAATAAACACTTGAACAACATACAGAGTTCTGATGCCCAGAATATGAAAGCGGAGAGGATCTTCCTGGGTTGATGGGATTTCCAGCAACATCTTTACATGTTTTGGAATGACCTCAGCTGGAAGGCAGCATGATTAGCAATGCATCATTCCAGGCTCAGATGGGGTTTCCAGCTGGCACAAACCATAAGTAGTAGACCCCAGGTTCTGATTTCTGCAGTATGTGACCTTGGCAACAATTCCTAAGCAGCAAATGTAGGGGTAAAATTAACTTCTGGCCCAAGTATTTAAAACCCAAGCAAGTGGTGGTGCTCAGTCACATGTGCAAGAATGACAAGGATGCAGGTTCTGTTGCTAACAAGCCATTGGCCCACCTGCAAAATAGTCAACGTTGGATTTTTAAAATTCCCACCTCTGTAATATAGCACAATCTTTTTTCTAACTCCGCAGATGGGAAGCAAGAACTAGGCGCTGTTTCTAGCATCTTTAAGATGGGAAAGCAATGTGGAGGCACTAAAAGTAAGTATGAGAACAGAAGAATCAAATGCATATTTTCATTTTGGCAATTCCTCCCATAAAAGAAGCTTTGGAACCTCAGGGGAGACAGATACACTGATGTCATTCCTCTCCTCCCACCCCCTTGGACCTCATATCCTGTGTGTACCTCGGCCTCGGCCACGTCCCCGCCTCCCTCTCTCTGTGCCTCTTCCAGAAGATCCTCCACTCTTACCACCATCTAATCCATTCTCCTGGCCCCGAACTGAAAGACAGAACAATGCAAAGGCATTTTCAAGACTCATCCTGCTTTAGAGGGGATACTAGACCAGACCTCAAAACCCAAAATGCAGAGGCTATGCGGGGGACCACATCACCACATGCTCCCTGAACTTTTGATTTAAGCTGATGGTAGTGAGGACATCACCCAAAGAATCATCTCAGACAGGGGACCATTAAATAGATCCACACACACACACAGGTGGTTTTCCTCACAGATGTGTCTGCCTGAAAAGCTTTACTGACACTTGTTACACGGCAGAGTACTTCGGTGTGAGAGTTTTGGAGGTTATTAAAGGGCAGGTCCGTACACTCTCTTCCACGGCTGGCACCTCGCCCTCGCCTCGGCAGCCCGCCACGTCGTCTGTTGAAATCCCGCTCCCGGTTTTCTCTGCTTTCTTCATTGGATTCTGTCTGTCCACTCTCCTTCTGTCCTGAGACACCTTTCTTTTTCCCAACCATTTCCCAGGAATGCTGAAGATTTGCAAAGGGGAAAGAAGTTAATCATAGTTTGATCAATGAAAGGTGCAAATACACAAGATTTAAACATGCTACAGAGAATATAACAGGGGTATATGGAAAAATAGTTTCCAGATCAATTTTTTTAAGGAGTCTATCAGTCTACCCACAGCACACCTTCTTCCTTTGAGGCAAGCTTTCTTACAGCTGATTGGCATGCAGTTTGAGGAGATGACTTACTCTTATTTCTGCAAGGATCTACTAAAATTCTTCAATAGAGAGTACGTGATACTTCTCGTGCTCAAAGCATGGATGAATTTACCTTGCTTAGGGGAAAAAAAGCCTGCCATTTCACACAGATCACCAGGAGCTCTCAGAATAACCTAGGTGAAAGTTTCATAGTGATCTGCAGTCAACATTTTGGGGTAAGGTCTTTTTGCAGATGTAAAGTGATTAACAAAACCTCTCCCCTGAGTATCAGCTCAGATAGAGAGAAGCATCATATAATTTATCCAACAGGCAAGTTCAACTGCAAAAAGTTAAGCCTGCCTCCAGCTCACTGCTGCGGGCCCGCACCCATGTATCTTCTGACAGTCTGCAGTGGTTTCATACTCTTAAACTAGTGCTGCACACTGTTAGAACAATTAAAATAATCTTAAGTTATTGACAATCACCTGAAAATACAACAGGCAGACAAGTCAACAGCTGAGTTTGAATGGCAGAATGCAGGGACAGTGCAAAAAACCCAAAAACATAGTAGCAGAAATTGCCATCAAACCCAAGGCTCCAAAATCTTTCTCCATAGGTATCTGGCTCAGAAAAAAACTTTAAAATTATAGTATTCCAAGCCAGTATTTTTCAAGTAAACATTTTTTTTAACCAAATCTAATCCAATGCTAAGATCATGCCTGCTCCTTTACTGTTTGAAATACAGTACATTACCAGTAACTAGCTCAACAGGTAAGCTGTCTTCAGCACCAGAGCACCCAAGCAATTAGCAGGTCTGTTTCTTAACCGAAAATCCCCTTTCAGGATTGCTGCAAAAGCTGGATCCAGGCCAGAAGCAGCTCCAATGCACTTCACCAATGGCAGTGCAGGGGCTGCCTGTGCTCACTGATGCTGTGACCGCAAGGCCACTGGGCTGGAGCAGTGGCAGCCCGGTGCTTCCTCCGCTAGTTCCCTGCATGCCTCTCCATGGCTCTGCCCTGCAGGGCCTCGTGTTGCTTATCCAATAAAGGAGTTGCTGCTACACAGCATCATGTGCTGCACATTGTCCTAGATGCTACTCTCATAAGCAATGTGTTTCTCTAGGAAATTAAATTGCTATGATAGTACGTGTTTGTTCTCTGACTAGAAGTCACTGATGACTAGAGATGGGGAGGAAAACAGCTGTGGCAGAGCTGTGCCTCACCAACGCAGATCCTTGTCATCCCCCTTTCTAAAAGGATTTTCCAAAAGCTACTTTATTCAGTTGTCCATGGAAAGGACTTTCTAGAAACAAGAAGAAACACATATGTGTGCTGTATGGAACCTGGCTGAAGCCAAAGCAAGCAGAGAATCAGACACTGGGGAGCAGCTGCAAAACACAGAATAGAGCGTGAGGTGTCCAGCACATCCACGTAGCCCAAGGGCTTATCACAGGCAAAAAAATGAGCTAAAGATTTGTGGAAGGCAGTGAGCCTTCAAGTCGACCTCCTGCACTCCCCTGGAGGAGTCAGAGCTAGGCAGCTCACCTTCAAGTTCAGGGTGAGAAACTGGAGTCATCCCAACAGGCCTTGCTTCTCAAAGCCCCTTCCCTGTTGGCTAATGGGTTTCCACCCCACCCTCTACCTTCCCCATATAAACCCCTGTTCTACCCCCAACACCTCAGGCTGGTCTCATCCCTGGCCTCCCCTTCGCAGGGTGCTGGACAATAAAGACTACCTCTGTGGAACTGCCGTACGAGCCGCCTCACTCTCTCCGTTCCCAAGTTTGCCTTGGGTGATTTCACAAAAGAGCTGATCGCTTGTAGCGGAGGTGCTGCTACACTTGCTGAAATCACTGTAGCTCCAGGAGGCTTTTGCCAGCACCCCTAGAGAGGCTGTTCCCCACAGGATGCTCTTCCTAGGAAGGTCGCGGCACCCTGGCACTGCCAGCGCCGAACCTCCCCCCATTGTGACAAAGATTAATATTCTAAAATTATATTTAGACCATTAACTCTACAAAGAGTTGAGTTTGCTCCAACCAAACCAGGGTGCCAGGAGGGTATGTGAGATCAGCAGCAGTTTGGAAGGACCTGACATTTGTAGGCCTTTTCTTGGGCTGTAACAGAACTTGCATCTCTGCTATTTTTGTCACAAAAATAATGACACCCTGCATGCAGGCGAACGTTCCTCCTAAAAAATCACTCTTGAGGGGCTGACCTCAGCTTGCCTGAGACAAGCACCTGCATGAGGGATAGCAGCCAAGCCCAACTCCACAACAACAAACAGCAAAAAGGCCCTCAATCAAAACCATGGCATAGGCAGCAGTACACAAGTCAGTGCATTGCTGAGAAGTGAATGTTTAGCGTCAGAAACACAAAATTTGCGTTACTCTGACAGAAAGGAATCACAGCTGTCACATACCTGCCTTTCAACACACATCACTCAGCCCTGGTGGGGAAAGGTACGTTCCTTTACACTCAATGGAGTGAAAGCACAGAGAGGCCACTGTACTATTGTCAAACTGCTTGCATTCAAAAGGAATAGAAAGGAAATTACTTATGGCATGTTCTGCTCTAGTCCTTTCAGTCTAGAGCCATTCTCACAGCCCATGCAAGCCCACAGACAGCAGTGCTCAGCAGCTAGGTCACAGTTACACTGTGCATGCTCCTGTGGAACTAGTTAGTCATAGTGGTTCTCCTTATCTTGACATTACTGGATGCCTCACCTCCAAATATGCAGTTACACTGAACTAGGCCTCACCAGATTTACAGGACCTAATCCTACCGTGTCTGGATTGCCCTCCAGCAGCACATTGATGGCTCTGTTGACATCTCCATTGCAGTCATGCAGAGCAATCACGCACTCATCCTGGTTCTTGCCTGTGATGTCAATCAGCTGTAGAGAAGACAACACCACGGTCAGCATGTTCCAAACCAAGATGGCACCAAAATCTCTATGGGTCTCTCAGGAGGCAAGTAAGTGGAATGCCAAACCAGAAACCCTTCAAAAAAAATTGAAGGGCCAGGGTATGTCCCTAGCCTTCTCAGCTTAACTATGTTCCTCAACAAGAAGTTGAGAGTGTGAATTTTTGAGTTACCATTGTTTCACCACAACCCAACCTACAATCTCCTTTTCTCAGGATAACACTGTTACCTGCAGAAACAAACCGAAAGTTCAGCAAAACAAAAGTTGCTGCACCTGCATCGAGGCAACACCAAACACAAACACAGACTGGGGGAGAATGGATGGAGAGCAGCCCTGAGAAGGATTTGGGGGTGTGGGTCGACAAGAAGCTCAGCATGCTGTGGCAACGTGCACTGGCAGCCCAGAAAGCCAACACTGTCCTGGGCTTATCCCCAGCAGCATGGGCAGCATGTGAAGGGTGGGATTCTGCCCCTCTGCTCTGCTGAGACCCCCCTGCAGAGGTGCCTCCAGCTCTGGGGCCCCAGCACAGGAAGGACATGGAGCTGCCGGAGTGAGTACAAAGGAGGCCACAGAGATGATCCACAGGCTGCAGCCCCTCTGCTCTGGTGGCAGGCTAGGAGAGCTGGGGGTGTTGAGCACCAAGAAAAGTAAAAGCTCCAGGGAGACCTTAGAGCCTCTTCCAGGGGCTAAAGGGGCTCCAAGAGAGTTGGAAAGGGACTTTGGACAGGGAAGGGCCTGGAGTGACAAGATGGGGGGAATGGCGTCACACTGCCAGAGGGCGGGGTTATATAGGCTATTAAGAAGAAATTCTTCTCTGTGAGGTGGTAAGGTCCTGGCACACGTCCAGAGAAGCTACAGCCCCATTCCTGGGGGTGTTCAAGGGTTAGAAAGAGCTTGGAACAACTTGGGATACTGGAAGGTATCACCATGGCACAGGGGTGGAACTGGATACCCTTTAACATCCTTTCTGACCCAAACCATTCTATGATACAATTTTATGAAGCTAGTCCAAGGAAGTTTGGGGAGCAACCAGGTGTCCCTCCCACCCCCAGCATTCACGGTACTCCCAATATTGATCTCGCCTTCCTGTGAAGAGTTCACCTTCATTATCCACACTCACTTGTTTCACCTTCTCCTCAAAGTCAGCATCGTTGTGGTCCGAAATCATCTGTGCAAGTCGAATCTGTTCTGCAGTAGCCTAAAGAAACCAGAGAGACAGCAAGTGCATGGTCAGAGCAATACATTTCCAAACCATCCTCCAAAGGCCATGCTGCTTCCCCGAGTCCTCTGGAAACTCTTGAAAGGAATCAGCATGGCAAAGAGAAAGCACAAACAAGCGTCAGAGAAGGAAAACTCCAGGGAGAAAGTGAGATTAAAAAGAAGCAAGAAGAGGAGTCTGGAAGAAAGTGATTTACTGTTGAATGGCCTCATAGCACCAGATGAGCAGCAGCCACCCAAAGCACATCTGTTTTGGGGCAGACCTCACCACCACCAGACCACCAAGACCCACTGCAGGTGGCTTCTCAGCCACTTGCATTCCTTAAGGAGTGTGAGGAATAGACACATGGAAGTAAAACCAAATCTCAGCAGCAGCTCCCAATTGGAGACACTGACATGGAAACCTCAGCATCAGCAGCTGCCCAATTAACCTGGCTCTGGCAGCAGCACCTTGTGACACATGGGGAGTTCATTAGGTGAGTCCAGCCGTTAGCACGGAACCAGGTAGGAGTGCCAGGTCTCCACCTACAAGCTACCTGGTTTCCATGGACACTGCCCTTACCTGTGGCCGCTGCTTGTGCTGCGTCTGGCTCTGTGTCTGTGTCTGCTCCCAGTTCCCCCGGGCTCGGTTAGTGCCCACCGATGTCATCATTTACAGTATATACAAATAACAGTATTTACAAGGTTGAACTCTGTGGTGGGTCAGGGGAGAAGAGAGAATGGACTGTTAGAAACCGAAAACAAAAGGCAGCACCAAGACTGAACAATCACATGGGCAACAGAGCCAGAACGGCTGCTGTAGACCCCCTCCCTCCCTACCACTTCCCTAAAACCACAGCAGGCAGTGGGCCAGGCTGCCATGCCCATGTGCTCCCAACACAAAATGGCCACTTGTGCTTCTTGAGGTTTCTCTCTAGATACCACAACGGACTGTTCCAGGTGGGAGCAACCAGCCCCCAGTAGCAGAAGTAGAATCATAGCCTCACAGACTGGTTTGGGTTGGAAGGGACCTTAAAGTTCATCTTGTTCCACCCCTCTGCCATGGGCAGGGACACCTTACACTTAGACCAGACTGCTCCAAGCCCGGTCCAACCTGGCCTTGAACACTTCCAGGACTGGGGCAGCCACAGTTTCTCTGGGCAACCTGTGCCAGGGCCTCCCCACCCTCATTGTAGAAAACCTCTTTCTCAGGTAATCTAGATTGACCCTCCTTCAGTCTGAAGTCCTTCCCTGGATTTGAGGCAAAGAGTTTACCAACATCTTGTTGAAACACATGCATGAGTGGGCACAGATTTGTCATGAGCCCAAGTTGAGGATGTGGCCGTCAACTGGAGCAGGCATGCTTGAAAAAAGCTTCAAAGAAACTTCACTTGGAAGACAGAGCATCCCAGAGCCTTAGACACATCAGCTACTTCCCCCTTTCCTTTCTTGCCTTCAAAGCAGGGCAGGGGAAGCAAAAATGTTCCAGCAATAAGTGGTGCCACAGGTCTGTGGAATTTTTCTTTTAAAGACAACCTGCCCTCGCAGAACTGCCTATTTTTGCTTATTTAAATTATTACCCCAACTGGAAACATTAAATTTTTCTTAGTATTCTGGATTAAAAACATACCCAAAAAGTGAACAAGATGCCTACAAAGAATAACAGCCAGTAACATTGTTAGATAACTGCTTGAGGCAAAAAATCCCAAGAGTTTCAGTGTCCAAGACGAGTTTTCTAACCTCACACTGGGCCTCAGGGCAGGGGTTGTTACAAGGGGATTAGCACTGAGATTTTACCCTCCCTAGCGCCTTCCAGGCGCAAGGGATGTGAGAGATATCCCTTGGCATTTGTCAGGACTCACAACTTCTGAGCCCCTGAAATTTCAATAATCGCAGAATTCACATTTTTGTACTTCATTACTAAGGCTGCAAAGCCTTCCCCCAAAGCAGCAGGACATGCTGCTGTACCTCAGGCACACACCTAGGACATGGGAAGGAGCCACAGATAGAAGGTAGGGGCAGGGAGAAAAGCTTAGCAAGCCAATCTGACCTGCAGGATCTGATCCAAAACACTGCTGTATGTGAGCAGGGCAGCACAGAGAGAAACACAGTGTGCCAAGCAGGGAAGTGCAGAAGCAGTGTTAGCAAATATCCCAGGAAAAGGTGGAGAATCTCCTGTCAAAGTTTGCAAGTACTTGACTGGGTGAGAAATCTTTCCCGAGAGCAGGGAGGCACTAACATTGCCTCTGCACTAGACGCATATCCCCCATGCCTGCTCCTACCAGCGCCTGGCCTTCCTCTGTAGGCAAGTTTCTGTGCAATTGCTCCTGCAGCTCCCCACAAAACCTCCAATGGTTCCCCCTTTATGGCCACCCATACCTCATGGCAACTTAAGACCACAGTTTTAGAGCTATACAGTGCCAAGGTCTCTTATCAGGAAACAATCCAAACTACCTGTGCCGCCACCAGGAGCTCCTGAGATATAGGGAAGAGCACGAAGCCTAGGCTTCTGCCAAGGCAGAGCAGACAAAGCCTCCTCCATGCAGGCTTCTTTCCCATGGTATATATTTATTTTTGCTTTCTTCCAGTTCCAAGTTTCACACACAAACAATGTGTTGTATTAAACCAACCTGGCAGCAGAACCACAGGTCCAGAGGGAAGTGATTCTGTGCATCCACACGAGCCCAGCCTGCAACTTCGCTGGGCTGCAGTTCCAGCAGACTGAATCCAAATCTTGTGCAGCACCCCGGCACTGTTCAGCAGCTGCCATGCTCTCTGCCCTGCCCAGCTGCATAGCTGTCACCAGCAACATGAGCATTTGTCCTTTAACGTGCAAAAAGCCCCAAGAAAAATATCTACAATAAGAACCTCAGCCAGGCCCTGACTCTATTGAGGCCGTCCGGTAAGGGGGTGTCCCATGCAGACCTCACAGATGCCTTGAGGAAAGAGGATTCAGCTACTGATAACTTATTCCTCAATGGGAGAACTTGAGACCAGCTCACTGGCAGCACTGAACTGCAGAATGTGGTTATCCCAGCATCTACGCTGGCCCCACAACTGTGACCCCACACCTGCACACGAGTTTCCCAGGTCAAAACTGTGCTCATCAAAAGCATTTCACCTCTTCTTTTGAAAAAGAGCAAACCTGCACACATGCACCAAGAAGTGAAAGGGCAGCTCCAGCCAAAGCAAGTGGTGACCAGTCCACACTGGAGCACCAGCGTTATATGGGGCAGCACTCACACCTCAGGACAACAGGCCAGTGCTGCACTCCACAGAGCTCAAGGAAAACAAGAATTTTCATAGCTACACATTACAACACCCTCTGAGCAAAGACGCTGCATCAAATGAGACATTTGCTGATACCCCCTTTCCTTCTCAGACCACACCACTGCCTGCCCACCAGGCCTAAAGAGAAGAGTCTCAACTCAAGTGTGGAGTCTCCAGAAAATAAGGGGATACAAAAATGTAACAAACTGTTCATTTTATTAGAAATGTCAGGTAAGTTACAGTTTCAGAACCAGGATCTGTAGGTCCCATGGCTGTGCCAGACCCGCTGGCTGCCGCTCAGTGAGCCTTGGCACATCCCAGTCTCAGTTTCCCTGATGTGTTAATACAGAAAAATTGTATTTTCATCCCATTCCAACAAAGCTTAATTAACACGTGCAAAAAGCGCCAAAGCCCAAAGGAAAGTGCCAAAGAGGGCAAAGCTTTCATTGCAACATTGGGCAGGACAAGGATCCAGAAGAGGGTTATCAGTGTGAGAAGGTTTTCCCCGGAACAAAGACACGGCAGCCGCAAACCGAGTCACTCCGTGCATGCAAAGCACGAGCTTTTAGGGAGATGCTTCCGCATATGCCATCAGAGCCCCCGACTAGGTATCGACGGGCAGCGCTTTACCGGGAAGACTCCCGGGCCGGAGGGCGCAAGTAGAGCCCCCAGACCGGGACGGAAGGACGTGGAGCAGGGCGGCATTTGCTGGCCGGGGCTCCTCCAGGACCCCCGAACCACCATTGCTCGGGAATTTCACGTAGGCCACAGAGCCACCCGGGCTACGGCCGGGCCGCCACCGAGGAGCGGCGGCAGCAGCGGCCCGGCGGCCCGCGAGGAGCCCGGCAGGGCGGGAGCACGGCTCCCATTGTTACCGCCTGCAGCGACGGGGACGGGCGGGCCCCGAAAACACGGCAGGGTCGGAGCCGCCCGACCCCGCAGCCCAGTACACGGCACACAATGGTGCGACGGACCCGGAGCGATCTGGAGGGCGCTGGCGTGGCCGGACAGGAGCCCCCACGGAGGCGCCAGGCCAGGCCCGCAACGGAGAGGCGGGTGAGTTCGGGCCGCTTCCGCCCTCATGGCCGCGGCCGCCATTTCACCCCTCCACCCGCACCCAGCCCG
>VZRN01000475.1:437648-472388 GCA_013397935.1 Dasyornis broadbenti | reverse complement strand
GAGGCCTGGTAGGCAGGGGGCGGCGGGGAGAACTGGTAGGGATGGGTTCGGGAGCCGCGCGGTACCGGAGCCGCCACCGCCGCCGCAACTTTACCTGGGTCCGCCCGCACTGACAACTCCCCCGACCCCGCCCCCAGCACGTGACCGCGCGGGGCGGGGCTGCCGCGCAGAACACGTGATGCACACGGAGGGCGCTGCGGCGGCCCTGCACGGATCACGTGATTTAGGATCGCCGGTCACGTGGTGCGGGCGCTGAGCGGCTTCGTGGCCGCCATGTTGTGCGGCCGCGGGCCGGGCTGGGCATGGCGGGGGCCGGCAGCAACTGGCTCTCGGGGGTCAACGTGGTGCTGGTCATGGCTTACGGCAGCCTGGTGAGGGCCGGCGGGGCGGGCCGGGCCGGGCTGGCGTGTCTGTGCGTCCCGGGGTGTCCGCGGAGCCGGACCACGCGAGTCCGTGGAACCCCCGCGAGGCTGATCCTAACGCGTCCGTGTTGCTTCCGTGGGCCCGGGCCCGAGGAGTCCATAAGGCTCCTGTGAGACATGTTCCAGACTGTCTGTGGGGAACCTTCGGAGTCGGGCTCGGGGCGCTTACGGGGCTGGGCTGGAGCGCCCGTGGGTTCCTGGGGACGGTAGGGCGGGGATAGGACGTGAGTGGCAGCCTCCGTATAGATTGGGAGTGTGTGGGGCCAGCCTGGGTGTCTGTGCGGCTCCTGATGGGTTGGACAGGGACCCCTGTGTTCGCCGGGGTCGGAGGGGCGGAGGCCGAGGGGTTGGGCACAGGCTGGCTATGAGACCCCCGGCACATGCCTGATCCCCACCCCGCTGTGGCTCCTCAGGTCTTCGTGCTGCTGTTCATCTTCGTGAAACGCCAGATCATGCGCTTTGCCATGAAGTCCCGCCGTGGCCCCCACGTGCCTGTGGGACAGCATGCACCCAAGGTGGGTGGCCTCTATTCACTACACTTACGGACCCATCCGTACTTGAAGGGACAGGCAGGAGCTGCTCCAGCATCAGAACTGCGACCTCGGAGTGACGATGGGCAGTGGGGAGGGAGTAGTTTTTCTAGGGCCTGTTCTCATCCTTTTGATCCCACAAACAAAGTGAGTGCTCTGTAAATGTGCTGGATTTTTTTCTGCTCTACAGGATTTAAAGGAAGAGATTGACATTCGCCTGTCAAGGGTGCAGGACATCAAGTATGAGCCACGCCTGCTGGCTGAGGACGATGGCCGACTCCTGCAGCTGGAGACACCAGGTACCGTCCCAGAGGTACCGTCTCCGTACTTGTTCCCCTGGGGCCAAGTCACACCTTTGACTGCTTATGTTGGTGTCCTGTCACACGAGATGGTATCTCTGCTCCTGTTTTCCCTTTCCCCACTTCCCTCCAAGATTTGCAGAGATCTCAGTTTGTGCTTTCCCTTTACCAGGCTGCTATAACTACCTGTACAGGATGAAGGCACTGGATGCAATCAGGACATCAGGTAAGGGAGCTGAGGGCCAGAGTGGGAGCAGAAGGGTGCAGAGAGATCCTGAATCAGGGTGCCAGGAGCCCCGTGAGGAGGCTCCAGGTGCTCCTTGGGAAGTAGCAGTCACTTCTCCACCTGGTGACCTGAGGGTTGGCATGGTCCATGTGCTGGAGCAGTTGGCAAATGGAGGCAGTGGGCATGGATGGAAGTTTATCCAGCCAGCAGCTCCTGACTATGGGGATGAGCACCAGCATTTTTATCGGTGCTTCAGCTGTTGTGTTGTGCCTTTTTCCAGAAATCCCATTTCAAGTAGAGGGCCGGTACCCAAAGTCTTTAATAGGGAAGAATTTTTGTGCCTACCTGCTGGAACTGCGGAATTCCAGCACCTCCTTCAAAGGCATCCGCAAAGCCTTGATTGACACATTGCTGGATGGGTATGAGAGCGCCCGCTATGGCACTGGGGTGAGTGCTGGTGGGGCACTGTCAGCATTACGGGGCATTCCTGTGCTCTGCCCTGCTGCTGGGAGGTCACGCCATAAGTTCAGCTGGATGTTCCATGGTCTTTTCTGTTTGTATCCAGATCTTTGGGAAGATGGAATATCTGAAGTACCAGGAAGCTCTGAATGAGCTGGCAAACGTGTAAGTGCTGCTGCTCAGGTGCGGTAGTTGGTTCCTGGGCCCTAGCAGCCCGTGGGGAGGTGTGAACAGAGATGGGCTTTGGGCTACAACCATCATCTGAGATGGGGGCTGAGATGTGCTCGTCTGTTCCTCTGGGTTCACCCCTTCCTTGCAGCCCACCTCTTACTGCAGTTTTGGGTTTGTTCCATGGTCACAGTCGACATTCCTACTTGTCCCCCGGCCGCTTTGAGTCAGGGACTTGCACGGAACCACTGGGCTTAGATTTCAAGAGCTCAGTGAGTGCCATCATCATGAAAACAGATTTGCTTCGTGTTGGACAGACAGATACACAGGCTGAGTGGCTCCTCTGGGTCAGCAGCAGCAGTGATGGTGCCTCTTTTCTGCCTGCAGGACCAAGGTCCGGGTGGGCAGCAGCCAGCACCAGCACCAGTCGGCAGCAAAAGACCTCACCCTGCCCCCTGAAGTCTCCAACCCTGCCACCATCCAAGTCACCTACCTGCCTTCCAGCCAGAAGAGCAAACGTGCCAAACACTTTCTGGAGCTGAAGAGTTTCAAGGACAACTACAACACACTGGAGAGCACCCTGTAAGCGGGTTGGGGCCTGGTGCAGTGCATGTGCTGGGCGAGTCGGCTGCAGTGCAGGCAGCACTGAGAGGAACCAGCTGAGCTCTCAGATCTCCCCCTCACACCATGTTGGAGGTCATCACTCAGCAAGGACTCCATTCCAACTGCTGGAGCTTGGCGCTCACCAGGAGCCTATTCTGGAGCTGTGTTCTCTGCCGCAGACTTGTGACACTCCAGGCTTTGAGTCCTGCACCATCTTGGACCCTATGAATAAACTGATGAGCTTGAGCTTATTTATAAAGACATGGATCCCAGCCAGCGTTCCCCTCTACCCATCCTTTCCTGCTGCGGCTGGCGGGGACTGATGTCTGTTTGTCCTGTCTATGTGGGTCTTGGGCACTGGAGCCTCTTCTCTGTTTTTTTCCGAAGGGTGAACACTTTTCCCCATGTTCACGCTCTCAGCCCTTTGTGCCCAGCCTGCCTGTGTGCCCAGACTAGGTAGAAATAGTTTGGTGCCCATTCTTAGCACCATGGCTGAGCTACCACTTTGGGCTGAGGTTTTCGGTTGTTCTCCTGCAACTGGTCATTTGGGGACATCTCGAGTGGACAAAGCAGTGTTAAATGTCCCATCTGTCCTACCAAGGGGGTGTTCGCTCCCACTCTCACCAGCGCCTCGCATGCCAGCGTCTGCCGAGCCCCCGGGGCTGAAAGCTCGTGGCCGCCACCTTGAGTCTGTGTTCTGCCAGGCTGAGGGCAGCGCCGGCAGCTCACCCATCACTGTGGTGTGGGCAGCACAGAGTGGAGGGCACAGACCTAGCACAGGCTTCGGCATTTTTTAATTACTGTTTAATAAAATGACAGTTTAGCCCGAGCAGGATGCGTGCCACCGACCTTTGACTGCAGGGGCACATCCCTACCCAATCCCAGGCTGCATCCTTCCTGAAGCTGCTACAGAGTAACTAGGATGCCATTAACCGTAGCCAGGATGCTGCCATTACAGCTATGGTAACAGATACCGTGACAGTAACTGGGATGAAGTTACAGTAACCAGGATGCCACCATTACAGTAACAGGGAGGCTGTTACTGTAACCAGGATACCGTTACTGCCACGGTATCCCATTAACACCTTGGCCGGTGCAGAGGACCGTTGCGGGTCCCTGTGGCAGCGGCCATGGCAGTGCCAAACAGCCAGAGCTCCTCACAGCGGCGGGAGGAGGTCAGACAGGGCAGAGGTTGGGAAGGTGGAAACTATCCTGGGGATCCTGGGAGCAGGCAGGGACAGTGGACTGTAGTGTGCCCTAGTGCAGGTTAAACCCCAGGCCAAGAAAATGTGCTCTTTGTTTGCAGGCCCAGGTGAATAGGAGTGGTGGCGCAAGGCTTCTGGAGAGGTAGAGCCAGCAAAGAGCCCTGGGGGCTGAATCCCCCATGGTGTGGGTTTGTGGGTGATGGAGAGCCCTAGCACAGGGCAGGCCTGAGGGGGGACATTCCTGCCGACCCCATGTCTCCATAGCTGTGGGCAGGAGGCCAGGGAGCACCCACAGTGCTGGGCGTCATCCCATGGCGTGCTGCAGTGGATCATGGAGTCACGGCTGAAGAAGTGTGTGGAGTTGGAGCTGCACTTTGCAGGCAGGGAGCAAGCAGCGGTGAGGCTGGGCATTGGTTGGGTACAGCTGGGGTCATCCAGCGCTGTGCTGCCAGGGGTGGGTGCCACCCTTGTATTGCTCTACTACATCCTGGGGAACAATGTCTCCCAGCGCTGGTGAGCTAGGGGAATGGGAGTGTACAGCACAGCCCTTGTACCCTGCAGATCTGCCGAGACGCCCTATGCCAGCTCCTCCGGGATGAGCACCAACAGCACCAACAAGAACTGCACCAGCTAGGGAAAGCCTTCTACATGGAGCGGCTCTGAGTGCTCAGCCAAGTGCATGGCACTGGCCTGGCATCGCCCAGCTCCTGGCTGAGAATAAAACATGTTGAGCAAGACAGGCTGCATCTGCTGCATGTGAGGTATGGGACAGCCCAGGGAAGCAGCCGGGGGAAGATGCAGTCCAGCACAATTCCTGTGGCTGGGATCCAGACATGTCGCCTGCAACCCTCAGTGTGCTGAATCCTGCACATTTCATCTCGCCCATGGCTGCGCCAGGAGATGGCAGCACGGCCAGCATGCCTTACCAGACTGGGTACTTCACACTGGGTCCCTGTCCCAGCACAGGTCGTGTTGTGCCATGCCGTGTGCCACAGTGCTCCTGGCCATGTGACACAGCCCTGCAGCAGCCGGGAGAGGAGTCTGGCTGGGCTGGGTGCAATGCTCCGTGTCCCCACTTGCCATCCAGGCACCCCAGGATCCCTGTCTGCTCCCCAGCTGCGAGGGCCTTGTCCCCCACCTCCCATCCCTACTGCCTGTACCCGACCTTGGTGTCTCCCGGCCCCAGGGCCCATCAGTGCCTGCCCTGACTTTCCTTATTGACAGGGCTGGGTGCCGCTGGGCTGGCACCCCCCGCCCACAGCCCTTCATTAGCTTGGCTGTCAGGCTGCATCACATCACCCACTGCTGCATGCATGCCCCCAGCTCTGGCACTGCTGCTGCCACGTGTGTCCTGCTGTCCCCACTGTCACTTCATCATGTGGCCACCTCAGGGGGCTGAAGCCCCTGACCCCCAAGGCCAGGCTGCGCCTGTCCTTCCCATGGCACTCAGGGTTCCGGCTGCCCCATGTCCTGTCCCATTGGTCCCCCAAAGCTTGAGACTCCAGAGAGCCCCCAGTGCCATTCCTAAAGTTGACACGTCCCAGTGCAGCCAAGCATTGCTGTGGTGCGGGAAGGCTGTGCCTCCAGCACTTCAAGATATCCTGCCTGCCCTTGTGGCTGGACTCCACCGCCCTGGTCCCAACAGCTACCTCAGCGGACTGGGGTTCTGCCTCTGTCATCCAGCATGAGTAGGGCCACACCCTCAATATGGATGGGGCAGGGTGACAGGCAGCCTCTCCAGCTGCTCCTTGGAGGAGATACTCCAGTGAGTTCTAGCAGCTCCCCCAAACCAAGGGGATGTGGGGCACAACTCCCCTGTGTCAATGGAGCTTGTCCTTGGGCAGGGTCATGTATAGCCCCTTGGTGGCACAGGACCCGCGGGCCAGGGCTGGCCCCCAGTATTGACAGCTCTGCTAATGAGGGGGAGTGTGACTGGGGGCAGGAGCAGGCAGCGCAGGGCCATCGACCACATCGACCGCCAGTGCTGGGCGGCAAGGGCACAGGGGTCTGTGGAGGGGGCAGGGGGACGTCAGTGGGTGGTAATTAATGGGAACGAGGCTACGTGTGCCTGGCCAGGGCTGTCGCTGGCCACATCCCCCCACGGGGTGCAGCTGAGCATGGTTATAAATGGCAGCCAGGCAACCCCTGAGCCAGAGTGCAGTGAAGTCTCCCAAGCCAGCCTAGGTAAGACGGTGATGGATGTGGGGTCCCCTTGGCCCTGGGTGGACAGCGCTGCCTGCCATGGCATGCTATGCCATGCCAGTGCATGTCATGGTGTGCCCTGACATACCATGCCAGGAGACCATGCCTGCACTACCCTACTCCAGCTTCATCCCACCCACAGGACGCCTCCTGCTCCAGCACTGCATCCCGAGCACCCCAGTACCAGTACAGCTGCCCAGCAGGCTCCACGCACTGAGGTGAGACCAGGTGCTGCCTCCGCAGTGCCTCGCGTTTTGCCTGGATACCACCCCCACCCTAGCTCTCAGCTTTTCCTTCTTTCTCTTGCAGGCAGCTGAGCTCTGGATCCTTCCACCTCTGTCTGCCCCTGTCTCTGTCTGATATGTTTGATATTAGGTTGTTTTATTGGAAAACCAACTAAATATCAAACATATTCTTACAGCGCCAGGGATGCCCAGCACCGACTTGGCCAGATGCTGCCAGTGCCCTGCCTCAGGCAGAGGGGGCCCTCTGCACCCTGTCCTGCACCTCCTGCTAGTCCTCACTGCTGCAATAAAACCTGTCTGCCCATCTCCATGGGACTTGAGAGGGGGAGCCCAGAGCTGTCCCAGGGGTTGGCGGAGGTTTGGGATGGCAGCGGGGTCAGCGCTTGCCACCTGTCCCCCCGCTCACGCCAGGGATGATGACAATACAAAGGCCTGTGGCTCCGTGCCCACCACTGCCTCCACTGCCCTGGCATGGGGGGTTATTTATGGAGGTGTAGCCACTGCTCAGGGCCCTTGGTGGGCACCATTTCCCTGATGCCCTGCCCAGGGTGCCAGGAGCTGCCACCAGGTCTCTGTCCTCTGTATCCCTGGGTGCTGACCCCTTTAGCCCTCAACATCTGTCCCTGGGTGGGAGCAGTGGGTGTCTTCCATGGGAGACCCTAACCTGACTTATGGGGCTAGTGGGACCTCTGGGCCAGCATGAGCAGGCTGCACATCCCCTGGATGTGGATGAAGTGCTACCACTTGCCCTGAGAATTCCTCCCTGCACCTGGGGAATCTCCTCCTCCAGCTGCCAACAGCATCCTCCAGCTCAACACCAAGCACCAGCATGGTCGGAGCTGGGCTCAGCAGGCTCCCGGGGGGCTCTGCCCCTGGTTCTGGGCGCAGTTTCCCTTGCTGCTCCCTGCAGAGCCACACTCTTGGCCAAGCCCCTGCTCCCAAAATAGCACCAGGCTAATCTCACCCTTTTCCACACTGCCCCCTGGGCAGGGCTAAATGTCGTCCCAGGGCCACCAAAACATCCTAAGCCCCCAGTGGAAGGCAAATGGGGGCTGGGGTAGACTTCGTGCCAGTGCTGCACGCACCCAGTTCAACATCCTGAGGAAGCACTCGTGGCACCAGCCAGGGTATCCTGTTGCATGGGGAGAGGGGGCAGCTGGGACAATGCAGGACCCCCTCTCGCAGACCTGCTGCTGCTTTTTATAACGCCCCAGCTGTCCTCGGGAACCCAAATAAGGCTGTGACCACCCGGACCTCCCGGGATGCACAATGGGTCCTGAGCATAGACTTTTTGGGAAGGTGAGGAGGTGGGTCAGCCCAAGAAAGGCAAAGCCCCTGTGCTGGGCAGAGCTGATAAATGGTCAGTGGGGCACAAGCAACACAGCTGCCCTGCCCACCCATTGTCCTGCATCCCGCTGCCCACTGCTGCCTGTGTCCTAGTGAGGATGGAGGCCATCAAGAAGAAGATGCAGATGCTGAAATTGGACAAGGAGAATGCCCTGGATCGGGCGGAGCAGGCGGAGGCTGAGCAGAAGCAGGCGGAGGAGCGGAGCAAGCAGGTAGGACAGGCAGCCACAGCCCCCAGCCCAGGGGTGTTGGGGGATGGCTTCTGCCCATGCTGGGTCATACTGAGCTCAGACCCAACACAGACTCTGCCTGGGGTATGAGAGTGTGACAGCTGCCACCATCCCACAGCTCAGGGGCACCCCGAGGTCTGTCCAGGGCTCGGTCCCTGCCAGCTGGTGGGTTGTGGGAAAGGGACAGACATTATGGGGCAAAGCTGGTTCCAAGGATGGGGCAGGAGGCATGCCATGGGGCAGAGCTGAGCCTGGGATGGGGCAGGCAGAGCTCACTTGGAGTGCAGGGGTCCAGAGCAGTGTCCTGCTGTGATGACACCACTGTCCTTCCAGCTGGAGGATGAGCTCGCTGCCATGCAGAAGAAGCTAAAGGGGACAGAGGATGAACTGGACAAATACTCTGAGGCCCTGAAAGATGCCCAGGAGAAGCTGGAGCTGGCAGAGAAGAAGGCGGCGGATGTACGTATGGGGTGCAGGGTGGAATTGCGCATTTCCCTCCCCCCTTTACCCTCCTGGTGGGACTGCATCCCTTCCCTATGCTTTGGGGACACAGGAAGGTCCCTGTCCGACTCAGTGTGCTCCCGGTAAAGCTGCGTGGGTGTCTAGGAGCAGAGAGTGGCCCTGAGAAGGATGTATCTGGAGGGCAGAGCCGGGCAGCGAGCAGTCCCTCAGGTGCAGGACATGGGGTCCACGTGCCCCCAGGAAGCTCTGAGTCACGGCTGGGGGTGGAGGAGCCGAACGCCGAGAAGAAGGAGGAGGAGGGAGCCTTCGTTCCCCTGCGGGCGGAGGCGCATGTGCAGCGTGAGCATTGCACAGCCCGGCTATTGTTGTCCGCTGTTTCCAGGAAAACAAAGGCGCGAGCGGTGCAGGGTTTCACTCACTGGCCGCTCTCCTGCCATCACGAGACATGAGGCCCCGCTCATCACCTGCCAGGACCTGACAGTCCTTGTGGTGCCAGGAATGTCTCAGAGTCCAGTGTCAGGGCGATGCAGTCCAGGTCTGACGCAGAGGAGGCAAGCGCCGTCCTCTCCCGCTGTAACTGTGGGGAAGTGCTGTGCCCTGGCACAGCACCTGGGCTGCTCTCACTGGGTGCCAGGGTGTCACTGGGAGCTCTGGAGCCCTGGGACATTTGTCCTCCTGCAGCTTTATTTGCAGGTCCCTGTTGCCAGCCCTGCACTGGAATCAGCTTGTGTTGAGTGCACCATTGCAGAGCTCTGGGAGCCCTTTCCCTCTCTCACACCCTTCTTGCCTCCCTCTGCTCCTTGTTGGCATTTTCCCTGCTGTCACCACATCCGCATTTGCTTCCTCGTGGATCACCTCTGTGCACCTGGAGCCCCTTTTCCTGGCTGCCCCACCTCCCAGGGTGGCCCAGGGGGTCTCCCAGTTTCCCCCGGCTCTGGGAAGTGGAGGGATTTTGCACTCCGGAGCATTGAAAGAGCAGAGCTGCCTCCCAGGTACTTTCTTCCAGCCCAACACAGCCCTTCCGATTCCCACCTCATCTCTGGAAAAGTGCCATGCCATATATGCCATCCAAGGCAAACACTCCTGCAACGTCTATCACCTGCCTGGCTGACGAGGGTTTCAGGCCGGCAGCCTGGAGCCTTTCCTTTCTATCCACGTGCTTGAAGTACTGCCGAGTAGGCTTCGTGGGGAATGAGAGCAGTAACAGGGCTCAGTGACGTGTTTATTGAGCTCTTTGAGGGCTTCATGACCCTTATGACACTGAGGAACACAGCTTCCGGCTCTGAGGAATGCTGATCTCTGCAGCGTTATCTGCCCTGAGACAGGAAGGTTTTCGCCTCGGCTCAGGCTGTTGCACCATTGGGATTTGGCACATGGAAGCGGAGTGAGAGCCTGGCAGCCACAGCCCTGGCCCTGCGCGGAAGGACGGAGCAGAATCTGCTGCAGGGCTGTGGGGTCCTGGCCCCGGCAGGGTCTGAGGGTTCTCTGTGTGTGGTAGCGCCCGAACCCCCGGCCAGGCTGTGTCCAAATACACCTCGCGGGGCTGAGAGGCGTCCGGCCACGGAGAGGGGCAGTTGTGAGGGTGGTTGCGTGGGGCAGGACAGGGAAGCCCGTGTGGAGCCAAGCCGGGACCTCCGGGCCCTGTGAGGCTGTGCCTGGTCCCTGTGATATATGGAGCCAGTCCCGGTGTCCCCCCACCCGCATGGGGCCGTCCCGGTGCCCCAACGCCCAGATGGGGCGGGTCCCGGTGGACCCAAGTGCCCGTGGGGGAGACCCCGGTGTTCCCCCCTGTCCCGGTGCCCCGTTACCCCGTGTTCCCGTCCTACTGGGGCCCGTCCCGGTCTGTGTCCCCACCCGGTGCCGGTATCCCCGCTCCCGCTGGACCTGGTGCCGGCGCCCCCGCCACACCCCGGGCGTGGCGACCGCTCCTCAACCCCGGCAACGCGCCCGAGAGCGCGGGACGGAAGTGACGTCACTTCCGATCGGCCGTTCCGGGCGCGGTCCCGGTGTCTGGGGGTGGCGGGGCTGGAGCGGAGGGACCGAGCATGGCCGGGGCCACCACTATCGAGGCGGTGAAGCGCAAGATCCAGGTGCTGCAGCAGCAGGCGGACGATGCGGAGGAGCGGGCGGAGCGGCTGCAGCGGGAAGTGGAGGCCGAGCGCCGCAACCGCGAGCAGGTACCGCCGGCGCCTCTGCGCAGGGGCAGAGCCGGACGGGCGGCGCGCCCGGGGCCAGGGGTCGTTCCGAGCAGCGGGAGTGCCGGCAAGGTCCCGGCCTCGGCTGGGGTGTCCGCTGGAACCGGGACTCTCGCTCCGTGTCCGTGGCCCTGTCTGGGGGCCCGGGACTCGCCCGTGGTGCTGAGCAGATACCGGGGCCGGGGGAATCGGCCAGTCGTTGTTTCGCTGTTACCGGTGTCTCGGGACTGACAGCGGCCGGGGGGTACCCGGCCGCCGGGGGAGGGGGAGGCCCCGGCCATCTTGTGCGTCCCCGAGCCTGGAGCTGGTAAGATGGAAGGAATGAGCGGGTTCCCTCGGGATGTGGCCAGCGTAGGAGCCCGCTGGAGCACTCCCAAACTCCGCATCCTGCCCGGATCCCGGCGAGCGGGGATCTGCGCTGACCCTGAAACCGGCAGCCACGGGGAAAGGCAGGGGCTGGGCTGGGACTGTCTGGAAGGAAGGAAGGAGCAACGACGGCAGGATCTGAGCTCGGTCGCACTCACCGCCTGGCTGGGCACACCGGAAAGATTTGGAACAGGGATGAAGTGATACGGACAGGACCCTGTGGTGTCGGGCTCCCTTGGGCCTGGGACACAGGCAAGGCTGGCGGCGCTTTGGGGACAGGGATGGGGTGACACGGTGCAGGTGCTGGCTCGAATCTGAGCGTGAGTCTCATTGAGTTGCAGTGACTTGCTGCGTTCGAAGCGTGAAGCTGAGCCCTTCCGCCTCAGTGCCCGAGCCTGTGTCGGTGACAGCGCTGTGACGCTGCCGGGGGATAGATCGGGCGCTGCTGCCCAGACCCATGGCAGAAGCTCCTGCCATTCCCAGGCCTCAGCTGGGCTCTTTCTTCGCAGCCACATAAGGCATTCTCCTTGCAATAGCAGCATTGTCACGGGTACAGGCGTGTTTCTCCCAGGTTCCTGAACCTCCTTCAGGGGAGAGAACCAGTATTCCCAGTGTGGCACCCAGGGCTTGCCTGGCCCCAGGTCCTGGGGAGTCCTCTTGAATCTCTTGGGGAAGCAATGGTGAGTCCTGAAGGCTTGGATGAGCTTCTTACTTGGCTTGGAGGACTCTGGGTGCTCCCTGGTTCAGGGCTGCCTTTCTAAAGGAGGCATGAAATAACAGGAATGTGCCACTTTTAGCAGGGGTGCCTGGAAGGAATCACCTGCAAGTGTCACCCCGTGCTCTGGGAAAGCTTGACAGTTTCATCTGTATCCAGAGAGGAGCAGCAGAACAGGAGGTGTAAGGGCTCTTTTGCAGCAGGGGTGAGGCTCTTCCTCAAAATTAAGGGTGGTTTTTGGGTGGGTTGAGCACAGCCTGCAGGAAGTCAGGGCTAAGTGGTGCAGTTCAGAGGGTCAGGAAGTGGAGGCCAACTGTACTGGTATGTCTCCATCCCGTGGGAGAAGGAAAGAGGAGGTCCTCCACCTCAGCAGCTGGTTGCCCCTTTAATAGGGAAAAGATGTGTGTCAGGCAGTCTCCTTCCCGGTTCTATTTAAGGTATTGTTGTGGTCTTCTTCAGGCAGACAACTTCCCCTCTTGGTAGGGTGGGTGTTTGCTGAGAGCACTAAAGGGGTGTGGGCTTCTCTGGTGAGGAGCCAGGTGTACCTGCATGGAGCTGTTCTGTCCTCTCCCAGCCTGGTCTTGGAACCCTCCAGGGGGTTCCTCAGTGCCAGCTGAGGGGAGAGCTTGGACAGCCTCTCTGGGAACTGGACGCAACCAGTGTTGGGCTCCACTGTAACACTGGTGCCTTTTATCACTCTGCTCCTCTCTCCTCGGGCACGATGAGGAGCAGTGTGTCCATGCAGGCTGCTTTGTTATGTGCAGCTGGGATATTTCGTGTCTGTCTGACATGTGCCTGTGCCCGGGTCTTTGCAGAAGATCACAATGCTGCCCTGGCACTCCTGCCTACCTTTGTAAACCTGTTGGGGAGCAGGATTCCGGCCTCCCCTGGGGGGCTGTGGTGGGGTGTCAGTGTCCCTAAAGCATCTGGGCTCCCCTGGGCTTTGGTTGGAGTGGATGTGGCTGTAAGTAGGAGCCTCATGGACAATCAGGTGATGCCCCCCTCAGTGTCCCAAAAAGATTGCAGTGAGCTTCTAGGTGACTGTTTAGTCTGGGTCTGATCCAGAAGAGGAGTGCCACTGAAGGGATTTTCATTTTTGGCCTTGAGGTGCTTTGTTTTCAGCTATACTGAAGGGCAGTTCCCGTCCTCTGTATCTGCCCTGCCTGCTTTCTGACTCAATGCTGGAGCAAGCCACAGGGTGATGGCAGTGCTGTATTGCCTTACCGAGCACAAGCAAGTGGCTCTGCCACACAAGTGATGACCTGAGCACAAAGCTGCATGGTCTGTATTCCCCACCATCTCTGTTGCCAGCACAGTGCCATGGGGGCTGACTTGTACCTTATGGCCTCTTTGACGGCTGACCAGAACATGGATTGCAGCGGCTGGGGGATGGGATGACCTCTGATCTGTGCTGATCCTTAAAGCCTCAGTCACATTTGTGGTCACATTTTGGGCTAATGTCTGCAGGCTGTTAGCAGTTTCACCAGCTCCCAATGTGTATGACTGAACCAAGGTAGCTCTTGCTGGGGAACAGCCTCCTCAATGTGTCTCAAGACTGGAGAAGGCCTTTGCTCCTTCTCTGGATTGTTAGCGAGTCACTGGGAGGAAGGAAGCCTCAAGCACTGCAGGCTCTCTGCTGGGGCTGTGGGCACTGAAGCAACAAGCCCCCGGGTTGGGCAGCGCCTTTGGCCAGCCCCGCCTGCCAGCACCCAGTACAGATTGGCACATCCCTGAACCTGTTAATCCTTCTCACACTGCTGGTGCGAGGGTTTGCCTCAAGCAACGCTCATGTCCAAATCACATGAGTAAACTGACTCTGTGCTAAGTGGCAGCTGTCACCGTGCTCTGGCGTGGTGGATAAACAGGGCTATGATGGATGGCCTGGCAGGATCCCAGCAGCTGCAGAGGCACCCCTTGGTGTAAGTAATCTCCTTACTGTTCATGGCTTAAACTGTCAGAGCAGTGCAGGCTAACAGTGAGAAGCCTGCAGGAGAGCTGCTGTGTGGACAAAGCATGTAGGAAGTGTTGCAGAACTAAATGTGCTGCATGTCTCTGGGAGAGTGGCTAAAGCACCCTGGGTTTGCTTTGGGCTCCTGTGTGCTGCTGCTGACCTGATGGCAGAGCTCAGCTGCCCTACTCAAGTTGCTAAACCTCCAGGCTGAGTACTCTCCTCTGCTCCCTCCAGGCTGAGGCAGAAGTGGCATCTTTGAATCGCCGTATCCAGCTGGTAGAGGAGGAGTTGGACCGAGCTCAGGAACGCCTTGCCACGGCTCTGCAGAAGCTGGAAGAGGCAGAGAAGGCGGCAGATGAGAGTGAAAGGTGAGCAAGGGCTCCTGCTTGCACTCTGTCAAACACTGGGGGCCTGGTGCCATCAACTTTCTGGGCTTCCCAGAGTGGGGCAGGAGATTCCACATCAAGGCTCGATGTGGGAGTTGGTGCCTGCTTATGCAGAGCAGCTAAAACAATGCTGATGAGTGAATTGGCACCTGAGGCTGCTCATGGCCTTAAGTATCCTGAAACCTGAGGCTGGGGAGCGAGGAAGTGCCATGTACCACCATGCATCCCTGCCTTCAAAGGAGGTGAAATAAATGGGTCCATTGCCTTGTGAAGGTGGCTGCTGGTGCGGCAGCCTCTCTTCTATCTGCCTCTGCCAGCATCCTCTCTAACTGGCAGATGTCCCCTGACCTGGCCTATGATTCAGAGGGGAGTGGTCCACTTCCAGGTGGCTGATATGCTTCCTCATGCACACACTGTGAGCAGCCTGACCCAAGCTCATGGCCTGCCATAGAGACAGACTTGGCTCTTCCTGCATTCCAGATGGGGAAGTGCTTGACTTGGCTGTGCCAAGTCCCTAAGACAGACAGGCGTGTTATTCTCAGCAGCACTGCATTTCCCTTGGTCTGGGACCCCAGTGAGCTGCTGGAGGAATGTTCCAAGGAACAGTTAATTCCAAGCAATTGAGGTTGCTCTATTCACATCAGCCCAGTAGCCTCAGCCTTCCTGTGCCACTTTCTGCATTCAGAGGAGTCGTAGCTTATCAGGAAGCACTGTGCTTCCAGGGCAGTGCTGTTAATACTCTGAAACTCATTGCACTGCTGGCTTGTCCAAGATTGTTTTACACATCTCCCCTTCCCTGTGCTTTCTTTCGGGCAGAGGCATGAAAGTCATTGAAAATAGAGCTCTGAAGGATGAGGAGAAGATGGAACTGCAGGAGATCCAGCTCAAGGAAGCCAAGCACATCGCAGAGGAGGCGGACAGGAAGTATGAGGAGGTGAGACCCTTGGGTACTCTAGTACAACTGACCTAAGCCACGAGAGTTGACTCCTCTTCCTGCTGACAGCAAACCTAGGGGCAGACCCTGCCTCTCAGCAAAGCTACATCAGTGCTTTGCTTGGCCAAAAGCCTCTGCAGTGATTCCTGCAGGCATTCATTCCCTTCACTGTTGTACACAGCCTACAAGTGCAAAGTCATTCTCCTTCCTCTTGACTCTGATTCCCTTTTCCAGGTTGCTCGGAAACTGGTGATCATAGAAGGAGATTTGGAGCGTACTGAAGAGAGAGCTGAGCTCGCAGAGTCGTGAGTAGTCTGCTCGCATGTACCTGGCACGTTTGCCTCTGCATGGGAACTAACACTGCATTGCTAATCTTGTTACACAAGGCCTGAAGCATAGGGTGGGTTTAGGTCCTCGAAGGAAAGGGATGAAAGCACTCCCCTCCTTGAAACAGGATTAGCTCCACTCAATATATGGAGTTTGTGATGCGATTTGCCTTGGGCGGAGATGCTCTGCCCCTTTGCATGGAGGCACTCCCTAGTCACAGAGGCTGGAGAGCCTTCCTCTCCTCAGCATTCACCAGAACTGCTTTGTGCGTGCAGTCACAAGATCGTTCGCGTTGCTACAGAGCACTGTGCTTGTCCTGAAGTGGCCCAGGCCTCCTGGGGCACGGGCTGAAGCAGCATATGGGGTGGCTGAGGGCAGAGCTGTGTCTGAGGCTGGTCTCTGGGCCTCTCCAAGTATTTGCGGTAACCACTACAGGCTTCTGCACTGTTGAGCAGGAATCTGGGCTTCCTCTGCTCAGAGCAGAGACACAAATCCTGGTGTTTGGGCTCCTTTCATGTGTTCAGATGCTTTAGCTGATCCTTGAGGAGCTGTTCAGGGCTTTTCTGTGCTCTGGGCCTTGTCTAACACAATTGGTGTGTACGCAGCAGCAACAGCAGCACTGTGCTTCCTGCCCAGACATGCATGTTGTGACCATGACTTTTTTGTGTTTCCCCCCACTTCCTTTTTCGCTCTGTGGTGATGTGGTTTTGGTGCTCCTTTTGACCTTGCCCCAACCTGGCTTGTGCCATTGTGTGACCGTCACTAACAGTCATTGCCGGGAGCTGCAGGAGCAGATCAGAGTGATGGACCAGAACTTGAAGTGTCTGTCTGTTGCCAAAGAAAAGGTACTAACCTTTCCCTTCTTAAACCAGAACTCATGTGGTTTCCGTGCTATGCTCCTCCCCTCAGCTTAACTACATCTCTCTCCTGGAACATTCTGTCTTCTCTGCCCATAAATATCCCTGTCTGAGTGGTGGTGGCTGTCCTTCTGTCTGTCAGAACAGCTTCCCTCCTTACATACAGCACACTAAACATGAAGCTTCTCCTTGGAGACTCCAGGTCTGGCAGATGTCCACATCTCACTGCTCAGCTCCCTGCCCCATGCGTGTGCTGGCAGAATACTTCAAACATGAGCTCAGAGGCAAAAAGGGAATTTGCTTTCTGCACAAGTGCCTCAAAGCAGGGTCCTATCCAGTCTGATCTCAGACAATTTCCTAAAGAACTTCCTGGTCTTCCCTGCATGTAGATTCACTTCTTGTCTCCTGTCTTTCCCTCCCACTTCTTCTTTTCCTTTTTTTTTTCCCCCCTTTCCTTACAAAATCCCACAGTAAATGTTCGGAGCTGGAGGAGGAGCTGAAGAATGTCACCAACAATCTCAAGTCTCTTGAGGCTCAGGCTGAGAAGGTAGGGCTGCCTGTCCCAGGGCCAGAAACATTGCTGTTGTGCTAGGAGGGTGTGTAAACAGCGGAGCACCCACTGGGATGGAAATGATTCAACTGCAGTCTTAAGCAAGCCAGGAGAGCTGTGCTTGCTCTGCTGGGAGGGCTAATGTATTTCACTGGAGGGCTGTGGAAGCTGGGGTGCAGGAAGCCTGGCTGCCCTTCCCTGTCTTGCGGCAAACTCGATCAACCAGGAGGTTTAAGCTGCTAAGATGTTAAGATGAGAATTTCTCTGCACCCAAGTTTGAGTTCCATGCATGATATGGAACTTGCTGCCTGACCCAGTCCCGTTGGGCACGGGTAAGGATGTGAACAACTCCCAGTTGGAAGGTTCTGTGGGCATGTGTGCTGCAGTGAGGAGTTTATGTCTCCCTCTCTAGCTGTGGGCTCTCTGAAGTGGGAGGTATCTGGGGCTGCTGACTGGTGACTCCTTTTCCACAGTACTCTCAAAAAGAGGATAAATATGAAGAAGAGATCAAGATTCTGACTGATAAACTCAAAGAGGTGAGTGACCATGTCAGGATGGCCCAGCTGGGTGAGCTGGTTTCAGCTTCACTGGGAGGAGATGTGGAGGGTGGGAGACTCCATGTTCTCAGGCTGATGCCCTTTGCTGTAGAGGTGTTGCACTAATTGGCTTATTTCTGTCTGGCAGGCGGAGACCCGTGCTGAATTTGCTGAACGCTCTGTAGCCAAGCTGGAGAAGACCATTGATGATCTGGAAGGTACATTTTGGGGATAGGAAGCCAAGGAATATGTGTTGAGGAGTGAGAAGCTAAGGAAGGCTATCTCTCAGGTAGCTGGAGAGTGGAGAGCCTGCTGTGCTCCTCAGTACTTGGAGCATAACCCAACTTGGCCGCCAAGGTGAGGCTTGGCAAAAGTCCTGCCCTGTGTATCTACTCTGAAAACAGTTCCCCAGCTGTGCTGTGGCAGGTCTCAAGCTCTTGATCCAGACTTCTTGCTTTATCTAGGTAGCTGGTGTATTTTGGTAATGATGTCCTCAGGAGTGTAACTAGATCCTCGTGGTTGCTCCAGCTTAATCCAATTAATTCAGGAGTGGCATAGGAAAGAAACACCTGAACTTGTAGGAATTGGTCCCAATAACATCCGTGTGTGCAGAACGTCGTGCACATGCTGGCTACTGCAAACAGTGTCTTGCACGTCAACCACAGGAGTCAGTGAGTCTTGAAACAGCCCTCGTGAAGACTCAGACCTCCCCAGTGTGAGTCCTGAATCAAGGTTAAATCACCAGCGGTTCAAACAATGAGGTGGCCAGCCTGTGCCAAGGGTGAGTTCCTTTCCTCCTCCCATGCCTTCACACAGTTCTTTAGGAACACTCCTGAGGCGAGCCATCACAGAACCTTGCCCCAAGCCACAGAAGGAGAAGGTTCCAGCTGCCTCCCTTAAATCTGGGACTCTGGCCAGGTTCTCCTGTGGATTGCTGTGGCTGGAGTGGTGGTGCTGGAAAACCAAAATCCTTACGGGCCTCCTACCTTAACCGCAAGTGTGCCATTGTGGTCTTTTAGTGCCAGGTCTCAGAGATAGAAAGCACCATCCTACTGTCTGGAGTCACTCTGGAGGTTTATTCTCTAGAAATAGCAATAGTGTCAGCTGAGCTGTTCCAGAGTTACAGCCAAGCAGCAATCTGAGCCACCTCATGATCCAGGACAAGCTTTAATTTGGAACTGCAAAAACTCCTTCAAATCCCTGCATGCTTCCCTTGAAACCTGTTGATTGAGAGTTGGCTCTGGTCTCCAGCTATGCTGCTGAAGTGACCTAGTTTATGACAACTGACAAAGTTCCCCAGGCTCTGCAAGGCTGTTAACAGCATGCCCAGTTTTACTGTAGCCCAGGCAGCCAGAGCTGGAGCAGCCTGTGCGAGCTCTGCAGGACTCAGGGATGCATCAGCACAGTTCCAGGCCTACCCCTCCCTGGAGGCAGAGAGCTGCCTGTCTGCTCCGTTATCTGATGGAGATCACTGGTGTGGCCAGTCCATTCCCCCACCTCACTGTGTCCTGCAGGATGGGAATTTCCTCTGATGCCCAGCTCTATTACATGGCTGACTTCTCCCAAGCCAGTCTTTGCATTGAGACACAGGTGAGAACAAAGCACCTCAACTACCAGTGCTCTCCTTAGGTGTAGCAAGCTTCTCCCTAAGTGGATGGAGTTGGCCTTCCTTGCTTCTCCTCCTGTCACTGGTTCCTGCTGACCTAGCTGGACAGCCTGTTTTTACAGGCTGAAGTGGTTTGAGTGCTTGGCTCTGCTGCCCTTGGACCTGGACGGTAATCCTGGAAGGCACTTGCAGGTCAATCTGTCCTCAGGCTGCTGGAACCCTCCCATTCGTTGTTGGGGATGAAGATGGAGTTGTGATGGCTCCTAACTTCATTTTCTTCTGTTTGTGAATCCCATCCTACTGTTCCTGCCCCCAAGTGTTGGAAGAACTCCTTTGCCTTCCCTCATTGTTTCCCTTTTGTTCTCCTCCTAAACCTCTTCTAGATGAGCTCTATGCCCAGAAACTGAAGTACAAAGCAATTAGTGAGGAACTGGACCACGCCCTGAATGACATGACTTCCATGTAAATATGAGCTGGCTGGCGTTTGCCTCTCGCTTCAGCAGGCTGGACCACCAGTGCTTGCTTGGTTTGCTGTGGTTTCCGTAGTTGGAGAATTGACGGTGCTGTGCCGTCCAGGTTACTTCTACAGATCTGCCCAAGGTGCTCTAGCATGCTGTCCTCTAACTCTAGGTCCTTGTGATCTGCATGTGTAACCAAGTACTGTGCTGGCCTGAAAGAGTTCTGACTTACATTAAAATGCAATTCCCGTTCCCACTGGGAAAGGCTTTCTCAGGAAATGTGGCTTTGTCATCTGCTGGAGCCACTGGGCCATGGTCTCGGGATTCCTTCTGGAAGAGGCTGTGGATAGTGCTCAGGTGGATTTCTTAGGAATTGCCACAACAGGCTTGAGGATGGGCCGGATCATGAACTGATCTGTGGAAGTAGCTGAACTTCTGTGTTTCTGCAACTTTGCTCCTCAGCTTTGTGTTCAGATCTGCAGTGGGTGCTGGTAACAACTGCTCTGTCTGGTCCTTGCACTAACCCAGGAGAGGCCAGGTCCTCATCCCACAGAGAAGAGCCTTAACATGAGTGTCCTGAAGTTCCCTATGCAGAGTTTGCTGTGCACAAACACTGAAGCTTCTCTTAAAATTAGTGTCTCCTTCTGTCTCATACAGATAAGTCTTGTGATTCCAAACTCCACTTTGGATTTGTCTCTCTGCTTGGTGGCTTGTTCAGCATCTACACCCTGCGTTCGTGCTCTCGTCATCTCACTCTGAATTCCAGTACCTTTTTCCAGTTACTGTGCACAGGGCATTCCTGGGAAAGGGTGCTGTAAAGACACTGAAGCTTGACAGCAGCAGCAGCAGCCCCCCAGTTCTGCTGCACTTGCTTCCAAAACAAAGAACCCTCTGTGTGATCTGATGTGCCAGACACGGCCTGCTCTGAGGGGCTGCCCTTTCCATATCGGGGGAGCTGGGACGATGTTGTTCTCATCTGCATATCCTGTGTGGAGCCATAAAGCTCCTTCTTTATTTCTCTCGCCTCTTGCTCGAGCATGATGTCACCTTTTTCAAGGAAAACAGTTCTTGTATAAATGGCTAGTGCTTTTGAGAAATGGGTTTCTAGTGACAACTCGCTGCTTTAGAATAACTGTTTCAGCATTGCCCTCAAAGCGGTGGAACGCAGACCTCACTAGCATGCTCGATTTTTCTTTGGGGTGTGTTACTGGCTCCCAGATGTGATGGCAGCTCTGCAGACAGGGCCTGTGGGGTCAAATGGGAGGCTGGGGGTTGCAGCAGGAGGCCCTGGAGCTGTGCCTGACTGAAGACACTCCTCATTCCTGCCTGCTCTGGAGTGTTCACCAGCACCGGTTGCCAAACGCTGGCTTGCAGTGGGAGGTCACACACCTTATAGTCACTAGTCAGGGTGTGGAAGCCAATAAATATTGTGTGAGCTCTGGCTGGTCTCCACTGGGGCAGAACTGGTTGGGTGCGAGGTGCTGCCTGTGCTGAGGGGAGGGACATATGGCCTCTTGCTTCAGGAATGAGAAGGCACTGTAGCAGGTCTGTGAGCATCTGAACCAGGGAATCTCTGTTTTGCAGAGCCCTCTACTCTCTGTGCAGGGGCTGCAGGATCATTCTGGGAGTGTGGCATGGCGCTTCCCACTGAGCACTGCCACTGGCAGTGGGCTGCGAATGCCTGCTGTGTGTCACCGCTGTGCTGTTGCTAGTTGATCTGGTATGATAAACACTGGTTAGCCTCTCAAAATGGTATGTGCTTCCTCATGGTGGTTGGTCAAATACTTTTTCCTTTCTGGATTGGTTCATCTGCCACAGTGCCCGAAGAGCCCTTCACGAGCAGAGTTCTGATGACATGGGACACTTCCCGTGGCTTTCTCAGGTTTGTGCCCTTTCGGTCTCCACATGACAGCACTGGCAGTCAGGATAATCCAGGCACACTCACCTGCCCCAGCCTGTCCCACTTCATCTTTGGTGGCAGGTCTGGGTGAGGAAGGAGGGAGCATTCAAGGAATTTCAAAGTGTGGTGTGACTCTCCTGGGATGTGTGGCAGTAGCTGTGCCCTATAAGAACAAAGCAAGAACCCAGAACTTCTAACCCAACTGCAGCTGGAGTTGAGGATCTGGATCCTGTGGGAGGGGCAGGGCTTTTGTTAATGTGGAGGCTTCCAGTGCAGTGTTACCACTGTCAGCTCTTAAGACAATAGGGACACCATCATTGTCTGTCAGTATCTGAAGGGAGGGTGTCAGAGGATGGACCAGGTTCTGCTCGGTGGTGCCCAGCAGTAGGACAGGCAGCACATAGAAACTGATGCCTAGGAAGTTCCACCTGAATATGAGGAAGAATTTCTTTCCTGTGTTGGTAACTGAGCAGATTACGTAGAGAGGGTGTGGAGTCTCCCTTGCTGGCCATATTCCAGAATGACGTGAACACAATCCTGTGCCATGTGCTCTGGGATGACCCTGCTTGAACAGGGAGATTGGACCAGATAACTCACAGTGGTCCCTTTCAACGTCACTCCTGTGATTATTAGCGGTGGGAGGTGGCAGCTTGCCCTTGGGAAGTGCCTCTCTCCACATGGGGAGGTCTGGTTGCATCTTGACTTGTGTTGTGGGAAGCTGGTGGCTCTGCTTTGCACAATGGTGTTCCAGGAAATGTTATCTAAGGTTGGGCTGTGGCAGGCCCTTTCCCCATTCATCCAGATGGAATCCACTCTGGGTGGTGGATGGGTATGTGGGTGGGTGATGCAATGTCTGCCCTGGGAGGTTTTGGAGGCATCTGGTCTGACTGGATTGCTGGGCTTGTGTGGACTGGTTACTGGGAGCTGTGCTGTGACTTGGGAGTACTGCAAACATAGGTTAACTGACCAGGATGGCCAGGTTCTGTGGTTCCTCACGTGATGGGGCTCCCCAGGTGGCAGGGACAGTTGGTGAGGCTGCCCAGGGGCTGGGCGGAGAAGGGAGCAGGCCAAACACAGGGTAGCTGCTGCAGACCTGGGCAAGTGTTCTATGTGCAGAAGCTGTTCCTGAAGTCTGGGAAGTGTCATGCTAAACACTCCAGTGTGCTGCCTTGTTTGAGTGAATCATCAGGGCCCTGTTCATAAGCAGGAATGTTTGCTTGAAAGCTGTGAGCTGTTGCACCGAGTCCTATTGAGCACAGTTCACTCTCATCCTCTGCTGGTTTGGAGACCCAGGACCAGCCTGGATCACTTGGTGCTGGAGGCTGGCATCAGAGCTGCTCAGAGCCAGCATGGAGTCAGAGTCCCTCACAGTGACAGCAGCTGTTGTGCAAGGCATGGGCCAGGATGGTGTGTACCCACAACTTCCCTCAACTTCCAGATTGTGGTAGGACAGAAATCATTGGCATTTCTGGCTGTGCATTGGTCCTTTGGTGGCCTTAAAGAAGGGACAATAAATCAGCATTACTGCCCTTTTCTACAGAGCGAGGTGCAGTTAGAGCAGGTCCTGAGGACTGAGAGAAGCTGAGGGTGAAGGTGAAGTTGAGCTTCCCCCTCTGTGTGGTGTCACACTGGAGGGACTGAGCTGAGACTGGGGAAGATGACATGCTTTGGCTGCTTCATGTAATCCGCTTGGCTGTCTGGAATTTTACCCAGCCAGGTCTTGTTCAAGAGCAAAATATTCCAAGGTTGAAAGCAATGAGGAATAGTGTAGCTCCCCTTCAGAGTGCGCCGTACATTCCTAGGACCTCGTAGTAGAAGGATTAGAGGAGAAGCCCAAGGCCCAAGCCTTGGCTGTGTTCTAGGCTCACTTCTCCAGCAGAAGCAGCACACTATGTGTCACTGCAGGTGGTGCTAATCAGCTCTGTCAGGCTGGGAGATGATGTGTAAGGATTTTTCACTGCCTGGAATTCCCCTAAATGCTGGAATTGGAGCTGTCAGGCTGGGAGGACTCTGCCTGTGCAAATGAGCAGAGAATGACGCTCAATAGGTTCTCTGTAGTGGCTGGTTGTGGCTGACAGGCTGTGTGGCAGGACATTGGCCTCCCAGCTCAGAGAGGTGACAGATCCTGGAAAGGGACTACCTTAGTTCTTCCTTTCCGTGGAGCTGCTGTTGAGCATGAGTGCTTGGCATGAGCCTCAAGGATGTGTGTGGCAGCTGGACCCCTGTAGGGCTATAAGGACAGGGACTGGAGAGGCCATGGCTGCAGAGGCAGTGGCAGCTTGTGCCCTGTTCATGTGGTTGTTCCGGGGCAGATGTAGAGGAGGACCCTGTGCTCCAAAAGTCCTGTCCTGCACCTGAAGCAGTTGCTGCCTTCAGTACTGTCTGGGTTGTTAATGTGGCACCAGGCATGTTCTCAGAGGAGAGTCCTCCAGGCTAGGGATGAGATGTTGTCATTCTTGGTTCTTCTAGTGTGCCTGTCCTGCTGTTCAAACCCTGTCAGTCCCACTGCAGCGTGGTGTGACTCCTTCTGGAAGCTACTTGTGGAATAGCTGTGGCAGGACTCATTTCTGCCATATGCTCCACAGGCTTAAAGCACATCCCAGGTCTCTGTCCTTGCTGGCGTCCAGCCCAGCCCTCCTGCAGGCTCCTCTTCTGGTGTCTCCTCTTCCTTTGTTTGCTTTTGCTCATCTTTGGCAGCACTTTCACTTCTGCCCACACTTGATTTCCTCTGTGATCTTCCTGAGCTGAAGCATAAGTTAGAGAAAGACAAACCTTTGAGAATAGCCTAGGCTGTCCTCAGAAGTATGTGTTATGGAGACAGCTTTTTTGATCTGCTCATCTTGGTGCTCTACTAACCTTCCCTTTCTCTCTTTTTCTCTCTTCCTCTTGTTTCCCTTATCCTGTCGCTGCTGCAGAGCGCCTGTACAGCCAGCTTGAGAAAAATCGCCTGCTCTCTAATGAGCTGAAGTTAACGCTGCATGATCTGTGTGACTGAGAAGGGGCCCACTAATCCCATTAAACAAGCTTATTGCGACCACCAGTGCTGTGGACCACAGTGAAATCTGATCATTAAGACTGGCAGACTTGTGAATTTTATGCAATTGCTGCTTTTTAATGAGGCACTTGGATTTATCCTGTAATTTATTTAAGCATTTTTAAAATATATAAAGGTAACCTCTATTCTTGGTGAAGTCACCCCCAGACTTGGCTGTTTTTTGAGCAGTCTTGTTTGCTTGTCCGGGGGTCCTGCCTGGCTCCTCCATGGAACCAGAATGGCTGCACCCCCCCAGATGAGGGGTGGGGTGAAGTTAGGCTAATGTCTGCTTGAAGCTGCCAGTCAAGTGCTACAACTTAATTTACTATTAGCTGAATGACTGTAGGATTTCCTGGTGCATGGAATGATGGCTTCTACCAATAAATGACTGACCTTATGGTCTGTGAGACACTGCACACCTGTAGTACATTCCTATCTAGGGGAGTCCTAACAAGGTTTGGGGGCAGCAGTAATTTCCCAGGCCTGACCCCAGTGTAGCTGCAGAGCCCTGGAATGGGTTGGGAAAGCTCACGGACATCTTGACAACAAGTGACAAAATGCACAGCCTGAATCTGGGTACTGGGTGCCTGCAGGAAGTGTTTAAATGCTGCCATTGCTCATGCTCGAGGAAGGCTGTTCTCTCTGTGCGCAATTTCTGGCCCTGGGGAGGTTGGGAGTGGCATTGGGAATCTGCCTGTACCTAAAGGACATTTTTCTACAGCCTCTGTGTCCAGCGTCCCAGCGTGTGGATGTCTCCAGTGATATGGGTGGGCTCACCTTTGGAGTAAAGCCTGCTTAAAACACTAGCTGCTGATCTGCTCTCCTCCTGGCTTAAGGAACATGTGAGAATTGACTGCACAGCTGCCTGTAGTGTCGGGCAGGATGCAGCTCCCTCACTCCTCGCTCTCTGCCTGTCACTGCCCCAGCCCCTGCCCTGCTGCCCTCCAGGCTGGCGGTCCGCTCCCTGCTGCTGGGCTTGGCATCCCTGCCCTGTGCTGAGGGGAAGCGGGGCACAACCAGCTGTAGTTTCAGGGGGTGGCTTCCAAGTGTGTGTTGCTCTTGGGTGCCTTGCTGGGCCACGTGTGTCAGCTGTGGAGATGTGGAAGCCCTGGGAGGAGCTGGCTGAAGTCAGAGGCACCTGCATGTGAAACACTGCCTAGAGCTCTGGCTTAAGGTGCACCGTGGCCATGCAGACCAGGAATGCTGGCAGTGTGAGAGGTGCTACACACAAGCCAGGTAACATTAGAGCTTCCAGCTGCATCCAGCCAGGCACTCCAGTCTGAGGATCACTGTGGCAGTGTATGGGGAAGGGGCTGGCACAAGCTTTCTTTGGCAAAGGACTGTTGGTTGATGCAGCTTTGTAACTCTCAACTCTTGCTTCCTGCCAGATAAACTGAAATCCACCAAAGAGGAGCATCTCTGCACGCAAAGAATGCTGGACCAGACCCTGCTAGACCTGAATGAGATGTAATGGATCCCTGCCACCACCTCCGCCACGTGATGCCGGCCCAGCTGCTGCTGCCCTCTAACCCTGGGGACCAGAGTTTACTTTCTGTTGCCAACTTGACCAAACACAAATCTCCTTTGCTCCAGGGTTAAAGGCCATCAGGTTGGGCAGAGCTTGAAACAGCATCATTAAGGGAAATAAACAATGCAATAATGTTTGGAGAGCATGTTTGAGATGTACACATTTTGTAACTACCTTTTTTTGTAGCAACCATTATAAACATTCCAAATAACATGTGAGGCTGGTGAGCTACACTTCAAAGCTCTTGGCTGTAGGATTTGGTGTTAATCTTCTGTTAATTGGCTCTGGGCCACCCTGCTTTAGCAGGGCAGGAAACGGATGTGGTGGTTCTGGCTGTGAGTCAGAGTAGCCAGGCTAGGGATGAAAGCCTGTTGGGAAAACTTCCTTTCCAAGAGCTGTTTGCTCAAAGCGCAGTTCAATTTTTCAGCTTTAAGGTAACTCTGTGTTGGGGAGGAGCAACTCGGGTGAAAGGTGCCTTTCTTTTTTTGTTGTTTTTTTTGTTTGTTTTTTTTAAGCCAACAATTCATCTGAACAATTGAACCAATTGAACCTTCACAGGGGTTGTGTACCTTCCCCCCCTGCCACTCGGTGGGCTTAGAGAAGCCACTGCCCCTGTAACCCATTGCTATCCTGGGGCTGGCTTTGCCTTCACTAAGTGCTGATGCACCAAGCTTCACTGCTCATCACTGGGTTACACTTAACAGCTTAAGTACAACAGCCTTGCATTCTTGGAGAAGTGTTTTTGCCTACCTGGAGGGAGGGAGCAAGCCGAGCCTTCTCTCCTGGCCAGAACTGCTCTTACTGTCTTAATTGGGTACAAGCCATCTCGCTGTGCATTGCTGATGTGTTGTGGTTGTGAGGCGTGAGTGTGGCAATGTCACACTTGCGGCATGTAGCTTGTGGTTTGAGCATGCCACTTGGTTGTAGCAGTTTTTGGGGCCAATCTGGAGCAAAAACCCTATCCAGTGTTTTGATACTAAATTGAAAAATTGTGTTACTGTCTTTTGAAATAAAAATGGGTCCCTCCACACTGCTGCTGGCTACAGAGCTTTACTATGCAGGCCTGTGGGGGATGAGGGTGGGGATGAAGATGCATCTGTGCCCATCTCTTGGGGGGTGAGACCAGGCATAGGGTAAGTAGTCACCAGGCAAGGAGGGTGTGAAAAATACTGTGTTTGTTAATGTGCGAGGTCTGTGTGCAATGCCTATGGATGGCAGCTTGTACCCAAGTGTTTGTGTGCTGTTCATGTATAGCAGATGAGGAGAAGAGAGGGAGGAGCAGAAATGAATGTGTATATGAGGGGTGACAGTGTGGTGCATAGATCAAAATTAATCTGAGCTGCTCCTGTAGGTTCCCATGGCTTCAGACCCTCTGAAGCCAGCAGTCCCCATCTCCATGGATTTGACATGTTTGCATCATGGTCCAGTCCCTTTGCTTTTCACCTGAGGAAGGTCCAGATGCAGGGCCAGAGGTGACACCACAGTGACAAGGTGGTACTGGTGGGGCTGTGGGTGGGGAAGAGCTCGGCCAGCCCATGGGGACCCTGTCCTGGACTGGGGGCACCCTGCGAGGACACGGCCTCCCCCAAGAGGTCTGTCCCAGTGGATCTGGGGACCAGGCAAGGGACAACCTCTGTCCCCAGAGCAGGGCAGGTGGGACAAGGAGACTCAGGGCTTCTCCAACTCTGCCCCATCCTCCTGACTCCCTTGCAGCCCTCAGGCAAGGGAAGAATGGAAAACATTGTCTGCTTCAGAAACATCTGTTATTGGCAAAATCAGTCAATGAAACTGGACCCCCAAATCCATGGGAAATTGGAGCTGGTTCCTTGTGGGGCTGGTCCTAGCTGGGGGCTGTGCTGGCTTGGCTCCAGGCCCTCCACTCTGTGTTTCACTTTGGCACAGTACTTCTTAGGAATGGTGGTGGCTTGGCAGAGGAAAGAATCCATCAGGATCCTGATGGCTCTGGGTCTGAGGCTCCACCAGGTTTGTTAAGGATGCAGAGGGACCTGGCAGGTGGCCCAGGGTGGGATGCTGCAGAGCCTAGTTCAGGCAGCCCCTGATCCGAACTCTTGCAGCTTCTGCTACCCAAGCTGGACAAGGCGCTGGCAGCGCTGCCAGGCCTCCTGCTCCTGCCCTTGGCCCTCCTAAATGAAGGCTACCTACTCCCACTGGAGCTCCTGGATCTGCCGCTGGAGCTCGCTGGTGGGGGCACACTGCAGGCTGGCCCTCTGCACCTGCTCCAGCTTCTCCTGCTCCAGCTGCTCCTGATGGGCCCTGCAGGACAGCTGAGCTGGCTCAGGGACCCCAGCACAGCCCCCCCGCCACCCGGCACAGCACCTGGGCAGGAACTGGAGCCCCCAGAGCCACCAGCTGGCATTGCATGCCCCCTGGCCACTGTCTCAGCCATCCCTTGGCTCCGTGTGCCTCACCTGAGCACCGTTTGGAATTCCTGGTGGCCCTGTTCCACCTGCATGGCCAGGTGCTGTTCCTTCTGGGCTACCTGCACCATCTGGTCCTGCCGCAGCTGCTGCTCCAGCTACCGCTGCTGCCATTCTGAGTCTATGGCCTGTTGGCTCCTGTTGGCCCTCAGAGCATCCTGCCCAAAAATGGGACAATGCAGGGCTCTGGCTGGGCTTCCATCAGGGGCAGCTATGGAAGCCCTTGGCCATGGCTTTGGCTCTCTGCTAGCACCACTCCAGGACATCCCTTGGCTCCAGGGGCTGGTCCTGGCAGACCCCCCATGCAGGGGTTCTGCCCCTTTGTTGGGGTGGTGACAGGGACAGTGGCAGGTGAACATGTCACTGCCCCGTGCCACTCACCTGCTCTGCTTGCCAGGCCTGGGCGAGCAGGAAGCCACTCCACTGGGCTGCAGCCTCCATGGTGCAATTTTCCATTATCAGTTGAAAGGTACTTACAAAGCGAGGGGAGAACCTCCTGTCAAAGTCATGCTGAGTCAGGATTCCTCCCTGTCCGGGAGCACTAGTGAAGCCAACCTGGAAAAGGCAGGAAAAAGACAGGTTTTGCCACCTTCCCTCTTCATTCCAGAACTGGGCAGGGTGAGAGCACAGGGACACGTCATCCCTGACCATGCAGCTCTAGGAGCGCCGTCAGGTGTATCTGCAGGGGTCCTATAACTCATCCACTTACCATGACCTGTGCACCCTCCTGTTCCAGGTACGTGATGGTGGCAGAGGTGAAGTTGAAGTAACCAGCTTTGAGAGGCCAGTGTGAGAGACACACATTACTTGCTCTGGGAGCCAGATGTTAAGGAAAACGGCTGTATTTCATCACAGGAAGAAAAGTGCAGAGATGGGAATGAGCAGACTGGAACAGGATAGAATCCGCTGTTCCTCCACGTAACCAAACCCAATATATAAAGTAACAGTATCTCATCAGTGTTGTAAGAGTCCAATATGACATCAACATCATCATCAATACTTCTTTTAGTGGTACTGCACTCAGCATGCCTGTGTCTGCCTTTAAAACATAAAAAGTAATTTTAAAACCCTAAATAAGCCCCAAACCTCCTTAACACTTTCTCCTACTCTTTCCCTTACTTTCTTCTTTTCCCTGCTTCTTTCCAAGACAAAGCTTCTCCAAACTGCACTATGGAAAGCAACCCAGAGGTTCATTACCTGTTGACCATTAAGGCCACGTAACCACAGGCTGCGCTTGTCTCTCCCACCCTACCCTTCCACAGGGTTTGCTGCAGCCAGGGCAGGCTGTTCCCAGTCTCCGAACAGTGACACGCCTGTCCTGGGCCTGAGAGCTTTTTTACAAAGAAGAGACCTGAATTTCTCTGCAAAGCACCTTTTTCATGCAGCAACTCATTGTCACAGGTAATGTATCCAACCTACACCTTCCCCATTATTTTCCTTCCTGGCTGCCAGCAGCTGGCACCCTGGGAGCTGGAGGGGACTAGGTAACTCTGAGAAGGGAACACAAAGCCTTGTTGTAGGGCAGAGCGATTTCAGGGAGAAAAAGGAGTGGAGGTGGAAGCTTTCCTAGGCACTGATAATGTGAGCTCTTGGGTCAGTGCCCTGGGTTATGTCCCCAGTGACAGGTGCATTTAGAAGACAGAATAACAGAATCTCCAGAGCTGGAAGGGACTCACAAGGAACATGGAATGCAACTCCTGGCCCTGCACAGGACACCCTTACGATCCCACCCTGTGCCCAGGAGCATCATCCAAACACTCCTTGAGCTGTGGCAGCCTTGGAGCCATGACCATTCCCTGTTCAGTGCCTGACCACCCTCTGGAGGAAGATCTTTTTCCTGATACCCCACCTAAATCTCCCCTGACACAGCTTCATTCCGTTCCCTCGGGTCCTTGAGTCCCATTCTCTGGTTTGGGTGGGTTGCTCCAGTGATACAGCATTGAAGGATGGGAGGTGGGACAAGCCAGACACCTGGCAGATCTGGAGCTGGAGTGGCTTTTCTTGGACTGGGTGGATTTTTAACAGGTTTGGGTTATGACTGAGAACTGAGGCCATCAGACATGCAACTCCCAGGGGTCCCTTCATGTCTGCAGAATGGGAGGGCTCAGTGCCCTTCCTAGGGAGGATTGGCCATCCCTAGCTCTGGGCAGTGGCAAGACTGGTGCCATGTCACCCAACCCGGCTTCTCCCTGCATCTCTCCCTGGGGAGCACTCCCTCCCTCCTGCCTGGCCAACTGGTTTGTGAACTGGGAGCTGAACCTCCACCAGGAGGAGTAGGAGGGACAAGCAGGGTGAGATAGGCTATGCAAGGACCCAGGAGTGGGATGCAGTCTTGGGACAGGGACAGTTTAGGGACAACATCATTTTTTCCCTCTTGGAAACATAATATTGAGGCTGGATGATTGTATTCTGTAGGTGAAGATCTGAGTGATTCCATGGGGAATTTAACCCACCTCCACAAACCAGCCACAGATCTGCTTGGTAAAGGGCTTTATTGGGCAAAGCTAGCTCCAGCAGGAGGGGAGGCGAATCCCACACCCTATCCCCAGGGAACAGAGCTTGTGTGTTGCTCTGGGCCTTGTTCACCCTCCAGCAGGAGTCTCCTGGTGCAGAGGGTTTGCAGCCTGGTTCTGTGGGCCCAGCTGGATCTGCCGGCACCCCATCTTCCAGCCTCCCTCATCCCCAGTGCCGGAGTTTGGCTCGGCTCTCCTTGGAGTGGCCCTCAGGCTTGGGAGCTGCCAGAGAGAGCAGGTTCTCAGGCTCCAGGATGAACATGCCATACAGGTTCCAGAGCAGCATGGCCAGGAGCGGCAAGAAGGTCATGCTGAAGCCGAAGGCACGGAAGGAGCGGCCAATGGCATAGGACAGCCAGAAAATCAACCTGGAGAAGGCAGAGGGTGCGGGCTCAGACAAGGGTGATGCCACAGGGCTGGCACTCAGTGGTTCTCATCAGTGAGGGTTTCCCAGGCATGGCCACTGTAGGAAGTGGGATGCAGGACGAGGAACCCTTCCAGGTTGTGGTGAGCTGGGTGAAGTGCTGCCAGAGTAGGAGTTTGCACCAAGGGATGTTGTTTGCTGGTGTTGACAGAGCCAGACAGCACCCCGGGGTGAAGGAGCCACTTACCGGGAGATGGCGAAGAGCCCTGTGAGCAGTGGGATGAGCTTGAGGAGCTCCTGTGGGAGGTAGGTGGCCAGCACGGCCATATTGAAGAAGTAGAGAATGAAGAGGTGGACAGACTGGGAGACGTAAGTGCGGTGGATCTCCACCTCCTGGTGGAGCTCCTCGAAGGGCTCCAGGGCAGAGGAGCAGAGGCGGGAGATGCCGCTGACAATCATTCCTGAGGGACAGAGAGAGGGGCTGAGTGGGCATCCAGAGGAGCCACAGTGGGGTTTGAGTAGCACCAGGGGGGAGAAAAACTTCATCTGCTGCTCCTGGTGGGAGCAACAGAGCCACAAAGAGCTCAGCCCCAGCTCTGCTCCTGCAGCCCCAGGGCTAATGCAGCCCAGAGCAGGAGCAAAGGGCTCATACCCCAAGCCCCACCACTCACCCAGCATGATGGGGAAGGTGGCAAAGGCAGCGCAGCGCAGTGTGTAGACCAGGCGGGTGCTGACAGTGGGCAGCAGCGGGGCATCAAAGGGCAGGAAGACGTAGGCCCCGTAGATGAGGCAGGGGCAGAGGAGCACGGCCCCTGCCACCGATGCTATGGCCTTGAGGTTGTCAGTGCCACAGTCCCTGGTGCATGGGCACCGCAAGCCCTCAGCTGAGGGCTTGGCCATGCACCCCTCAAAACTCAGTGGGTCCTGGTACCGTGATGGGCCGAGGGGGAGGAAGACTTGCTTGTGGCGGAGGCTGCTGGATCTGTTACTGGGGGAAACATGGTTCCCCCTGCCCTCTTCCTGGGGCCATGGGATAGGGTGCTGCTTCTGCTTGAAGGGGCTCTGCTCAATGCACTGTGGGTCGATAGGCACAAAGACATGGGCTGCGATCACGGGCAGATGGGGGACTTCCTCATCTTCAGCCTCGACTGGGGTGAAGGTGGGAACAGCTTCCTTAGGGTCTTCATGGCCCCCCTCAGGACTCGAGCGTCTCTTCATCTCCGTGAGCTCAGGCTGATCCTGGGTCCTGCGCTGGCACCGGTCACAAGGCAGGGTGGCATCAGGGTCCCCCAGGTATTCATCTGGGCCTGGTGGCACCTTGTTGAGGGTCGCCTTCCCCAGCTCCAGCAAAGCCACCTCCCCAGGGGGCGGGACAGGGTCTGCAGCAGCCATGAGAACATCTGGTTCCACACTGTCGGGGACACAGCCAGGGGCTGGTGACACTGCTGCCTGCACTTGTGGTATTCAGAGGGGATGAGGTTTCTTGTCCCTTCTGCTTTCACCCTGGGCCAGGACAAAGGAGACAGATAAATTTACATCAGAAATACGAGGTTTGCAGTGACGTGCACAACCTCAGTTACAAAGTGGGAACAAACTGGCACCCCTGGAGCCCCCACCACCCAGCTGCCTTTGCACTAGGAGGGAAAAGCAGCGCCCGGCGTCCCCACACTCAGACCCCTGGCAGCAGGATCAGGTACTGTCCTGAGCCAGGCAAACCCTGGGGTTGCAGGTCTGGCTGCAAAACCGGGCAGCCTGGGAATTGCTTCCCCCGCTGAATAAACATCCTGGGGAGCTTGGATGATACAACCGGCTCCTCCGTGTCTCTGTCCTGGGCCAGCACCAGCCAAGCCCTGGGGAGAGGTGACCTGGCTGCTTGTGGGAACCCTGGCTACAAGCCGGCATGGGACAAGTTTGCTGCCTCTTGTAGCAGAGACTGATGGGTGCCCTTTCACGGTGCAGAAGGTACAGGCAGAGCTCCCACGTTGTTCCCCTTTAGGGAACAACATCTCCTGGCTCATCCTAGGTGTTCCCGGCTGTCTCCTGCAATGAACATCGCTTCCTCACCCCTCTCAGCACTTTTATCCCTGCACCCTCAGGAGCCCTGGCCTGGCCACAGGTGTGGGGAAACTGAGGCACGGAGCGGCTTGGGCCTTCCTCCGAGATCCACTCACGGAAGTAGGGCTGAAACAGCTGGGCCTACCGCACCTCCAGCGCCCGGATCCGGGACTCCAGTCCCGCTCCCAGCTCCCAGCCCTCAGCCCGGCTTCCCCCGCGACACCACCTCCCCTCGCTGCAGGACTCACTCGGGCAGAGGCGTGGGGCCATGGGGGCCGCGCAGCTCTGCCGAGATCCTGCGGTATTCCTGCGCTCTCCCGGCCGCCTCTGCGCTTCAAACCTGCCGAACCGGCTCAGGTGGGGCGGGCGGAGAGGCGGGCGCGGAGCCTCGCCCAGCCGGGCGGACCCTCCACGCGCCCCAGTCTGGGCCGTGTCTCCGCGGAGCTCCTGCGCTGGGTACACGGGGAGCCCATATCAGGATCTGTGTCCGGGCCGTTCTGCGAGTGCCGAGTTTAAGAGCTTTCTAAACACAGACACAGTTTAGAAAGGAGTCAGACAAGTCAGTCCTTGTTTTATCCATGTTTATTCTGCGAGGGCGAGAGATGGAGCTTTCCACAAATCAAGTGCACGAAGAGCAACACGAAGTTACAGCTTTTATACAGTAAAAACTTACATAAACCCGTCTAATACACATCCCCGCCCACCAAATGAATATTTGTGTGACGTAACCTAACACAATGCTTGAAATACTAAGTACTTTTTTTTCACTTAGCAACTTTTGTTACAGAAATTATCTGACGGCACAGTTATGTTTACTAAAGGTGAAAAGATTCAGCCTGAAGACAGATAATTTAGCTTGAAGACACCATTGGGGGAACCACGGCCCCACGGGACCCGCCCGAATGCCTGGCCGGTGCCTGGGGACCCCCGGCGCGGCGGGAACCCAGGGCGCGAAGGGATTCCTTCGTCGTTCCCCCCGCTCCTGGCCCCCCAGCCACGGGGCGGGGCTCTGGACGAGCTCTCGGCCTGGGCAGGTGTCCCCGGCCCACCGCTCCCGCCCGGGTCCGCACAGGAACTCGTCTCCCACTGACTGACGCCACCGCCCCCATGTTTGCCAGCAATAAGTTCTGGCACGACGGCCGAGTCTCTGGATGCGGGGGACTCCCGCGCGATGACGCCACTACCGCCATATTGCCAGCGCTAAGTGGAGGCCCGTCGCGAGGGTTAGCTCTCGCGAGGTGAGGTCGTCGCCCCAACCGCCCTGCCCGTCCGGCGCAGCGCAGCCGCGCGAAATCTCGCGAGAGTAGCGAGGGACAGGGGGCAGCCATGGCGGCCGAATGGGCCCGGGGGCGGCGGCGGCGGCGGCGCGGGTGGTGTTGAGGGCCCGTGGGGCTGGGCTGGGCCCGCCGCGGGCGCCATGAGCCAGGGTGGCGGGGCCGCCGGCGAGAGCGGCGAGCCGGAGGCCAAGGTGCTGCACACCAAGCGGCTGTACCGGTGAGGAGAGGGGCGAGAGGGCCAGAGGGGATGGAGTGACCTAGAAGGGGAGGGGACTGGGGGACAGTGGATGGAGCCGCTGTCGTGAGGGAGCTGGGGCGGCTCCAGGTGAGGCTGGGGAGGGTCAGCGCGGAG
>VZRN01000475.1:421987-437626 GCA_013397935.1 Dasyornis broadbenti | reverse complement strand
AGGGGGACGGGGAAGGATCTGGGGAGAGAGGGAACAGGAGGTGCCTGAGGAGAGCAGATGGAGAATGGGGCTGGGCAGGGTCCGCCGGGAATTGGGGGTGACGGGAGGGAAGGGGATTGGGGCGGAGGAGGTTGGGCGAGGTCGGGGAGGACCAAGGTGAAGGAGTTGGCGGGATTTAGGAAAGATGGAAGGGACGGAGACGGGGGAGTTGTCAGGGAAGGATTCGGGGGACTGGGGAAGGAGATGGGGGAATCGAGGGAACAGCAAGGTTTAACGAGGCGGGGGTGCTTCCTGAATTCAGAGGAGACTTGGGAAACGAGGGTGAAGGGGATCGGAGGGATGATGGAGTTTAGGGAAGATTGAAGTGAGGAAGTTGTGGGGAAATGCAGGGAAAGGATGCAGTGCAAAGGGAAAGGAGAAGGAGGAGGTTTAGGGAAGACCGGGGAGAGGGAATATGGGGAGGGGTGTTGTTTGAGATCTAGAGGAGATGAGCAACGGATGGAGGGGCAGCACTGGTGAAAAAGGGGTCTGGTGGCTCTAGGACAGATGAGTCATACCAAGGGGCGTCTGGGGAAGGAGCTGTGGGGGATCCAGGCAAGGTTGGAGAATGGAGAGATGGGGGAAGGAGGTACGTGGGAGAGTAAGAAGGGGGTCGGGGTAAGGGGACACCCAGGGTGATGAGTCAGGACATGTGGGATGGAGAAAGGAGTTCTGTGAGATTCAAGGAGGATGATGGGGCTCAGGGGAAAGGAATTGTTGGGATAAAATGGGATAAAGGTCAGCTATGGGGTCATCCAGGGAGAGGGGAGTGGGAGAGAGTGTCCCTGGCTTTGGTGGTAGGCAGGGATTACATGAGAAGTGCTGGGGAAGAGGGTGTGATGAGCAGGAGTATGAGCCAGGGCACTTTGCTGTTATGTGGAGGGCAGGACTGCTCCAGCTGCAGATCTTTCCAGTAAAACACTCCCTGAAACTCTGGTCCCACATTTCCACACAATGCATTGGAAATGGTGTCAGAGAACAGGATTGGGGCACTCCCGCTGGCCTTGGTGAGCTCAGACCCCCAGAACAAGACACCCCATGGGATGAAGTGTCGTGCTGTCAGCCCTGAGCTGCCTCTGCTTGTTTTGTGAGGGTGGCCCAGAAATTGTTCCCTTCTGACTCAGATTCCCTGTCAGTACAACAGATCCACAGTGGAGTTCCAGCAGCAACTGTGGGTCTCAAGGATGAGCAAAGTGATGGAGAAAAGAGATGAATTTTACATCGGGGTCCATGTCTTTTTGTCCCGGTGACCTGGCCATGTCCTTTCATGTCGTGGGACCTCGCTGCCGTCCTTTACAGCAGGTCAGGGCTTTCCCTCCTGCTGGGGCCACTGGCAGGCTCTGTGCCCGTGAATCCCCACCAGTAACTGCAGGTTTGAGTAGCGGTTATTTCTCTCTTTCCACAATGTGCTTGGTGCAAGCATGTTCCTGCACTTGGAGGTTCAGTGGGTGTTTATCTTGGTACGAGGTCAGAACGATCCTGCCCGGACCGCCTTAGGCTGTGGAGCTCTGTGTCTGCTGCCATGCTGAGACACCTGCAGTAATCTCAACCATGTCAGCTGAAGGCTGAGCTGGAGCAGCAGAGTGCTGTGCCTGCTGCCTCCCCAGGGGTGTGGAACAGGGCTGGAGAGGATGTGCAGGATGTTTGTGCTTCTGCCTGCAAAACAGAACATGTTTCGTTCAAACCATCCTTGTCATGGTTCAAGACCTGTTCTGCTTTACACTCCTGGTGCTGCTCAGCTCATCTGACAAGTGGAGCCTCACGTTCTGCTGCAGCCGGCAAGTGAACGGCCTATGGCCAAATGAGAGATTGTCATCCAGACAAAGGATGGCTGTTTTCTGTTTGAATTTTTATAGCAGAATAAGGCTTGTGGTTGCTCTAGAGCATTTTTACATCAGAAAAAGAGCCACCCCACTCCTGCAGGGACAGCTCTTCTTTAGCTGAGAGGAAGCGTTGTGATTTTAGTGCAGGATTTATAGTACCTGCAGTGGCCACAAATTTCTATCTCTGTAGCTGACAGTTCTCTGAGCAAGTTCCCACCTTAACAGTCTCCTGACAGTTCTTCTCTGTTTCAGCTTGAAGTGAGGTTGAGTGAAGCTGGAGCTTCCTGCCCTCCAAGCAGCTCATTGAGTTGTGTGGTGACTGTGGTCCCTGGGAACTCATGACTATTGCACTAAGTGGCACCTTTGAGTCACAGATGCATGAATGTCACAGTCCTAGATCTAAACTGTGATCCCATGGGATTGGTGTTGTGTCATCATGTGGTAGCTGAGCTCCGGTCTCCAAGGTTCTTGGCAGCATATTGGCTGTTGGAGTGTCCTTTCAGAGGTGAGGGTGCCAATCACTGCTCATAGAGTACTCTTTAATCTTTTCCAAGTCTTCCTAGATTGATAGTTCCCAGGTCTCAGCTTGGAATGTGGGAAATACATTATCCTGGGTACTCTTTTACAATGCATGTTGTAGCATAAGGTGACCAGGTTTATTTTACAAGTTTCTGGGTAACCATTAGTTCATGGGCTCAGCTTTACTGTTCCTCTCTCGAGCCTGTTCCAAACAGTGTGATTTGTGGACTGACACATGCCAGAGCACAGATGGCTGACTGCAGGTCTTTTCTCTGAGGAATGTCTTACTCCTCAGACACTGTGGCTCTTAGTGATGTACTAAATAAAGAAACAGCAAATAATTCTCCCCACTGCCCTGCTTCATCCCAGACTGTTAATGGCACAGAGGGAAGGGGACAGATCAGTGTCTGTGTGGCTTGAGAGGACTTGGCATTGGCTTGTTTCCACCCTGCTTGGCACCATGTGCTGTACTTGTTTCTTTTAATAGGCTGGTATCCGATGTGTCTCCTCTATGGCTCTAATGTGCTGTCTGAAAGCAATATGTAATCACAGTGGGTAGAAAAATGGGTCCTGGGACAGGATTTGTTGTCTTAACTGCTAGGGAAAGTTCAGCCCGTGGTCTTGGGCCTTCCAGGGTACAGATGCTGAAGTGCATTTTCATCAGTATGTGGCCCATAGCACCTGTGTTGACGCTTCCTGACGTTTCTGAAGTAAGGCCGGCTCCTGTCCCTTTTGTCCTCACCGAGTCCCCTTTCCTCAGCACCGCAGATGTGGGATCCTGGCAGGTCATTGCCAGCTGTCACAGATTCTCCCTTATTCCTGCCTCCTTCTCTTCCAGCAGCACCATGGGTTGTGTGCAGACCAGATGATGTTTCTGCTGGGGCCTCCCTTAGGTCTCTCAAACCACATCCCAATGTGTAAACCTTGCTGCTCTCCGGTCATGAACTCTTTTTCTTTACAAATCCTGAAAAAACAGCAGAAACACCAAGTGTCTGCATGTGCTCATCCAGGGCTGTTGTGGAAAACTAGGTTGTATGGCAGATGCTCTCCAGGCCACCTTGACGGGAAGGGGAAATACCCTCTTGTGTCCCTGCTCAGCCTGTCCCCAGAAGGAAACTTCCATACTTCTCGTCTGGCAGGCCACTGGGATAATTTCCCACATTGGATGTCATGGATATGTGCACTTGTATTGGAGGTGCACAGCTGAGATTCAGTGCTCAGGGAATTTTATTTTACAGCTGCTTTTCTGCCTATGTCAGGAATCAATGATTGTAGTTTTCCTATAGTTCTCTCTGGCAATCAAATGGACCAGCAGTTCCCCTTTCCTCTGGTCACCCTTTGCACAGCAAGCCAGTTGGCTCCTGTTGCACTGGGAGGGGCTTTGAGAGCCACAGCTGGGACAGCAGTCCTGGGCCACAGTAAGGAGATGTGCATTGCCTGTGCTTTGTGGGGTTCTATTGTGGGGAAGCTAAACCGAGGGGCTTGTTGGATTGCCCCAAGCCCAGTATGAAGCTGGCTGGATGCTGCATACTCAGTGCCTGTTACCTGTAAACCAAAATGTATTTTATTTGCTTCTTTCCTTGCTGTGAGGGTATGCAGCTGTCAGAGTTTGCAAATGCCCTTCAGACCATATGAGAAAGAGGCCTGTGAGCAGGAGGGGCTGGATGTCAAGGACATAACAGGATTTTACATGAGATTCTTACTATCTCTTTGGTTTTCTTCATGATTATTCAGGAAGAAATTGGTTCAAGTCTATGGTGTTTTTATCTCTCAAGGCGTTGCACAAGTTACTGTGGTTACTGGAAACAAGTGAGATTTTGTTACTTTGAGTGAGAGGCTTTCTGTGGCATGGCAGGAGATGGGACATTTTCTCTGTGAGCTCTGGAATATGCTAGAACTTTTTTCAGGGAGGTTCCTTTGGGTGTTGTGAGTTTGCAAAGAGAGATTTGCCTTGCTGGGAAGAGGCTGGCATAGTCAGTTACTTTGCAGTAATATCTTTAGTTTTCAAGGAAGTGGTGGTGGTTTCAGCCTCCCAGAACATGGGCTTGCAGGCTTTGGCTTGGGAGTGCCCTGTGCTCCATCTGGCCACCATCAGTGCAAGAGCAGCAGACTCAGTCACTGTGTGGTGCAGTGAGTGTGATGGGGGAGCTCCCGATCTGCAGGTGATGGAGATTTCGGGAAGGGGAGCAGACTGCCTGCAGAACCTGACTGCTCTGCTTGGCAAGACTTTGCTCTGGTCCTGCCTTCTTCTGTGTTCACAGTGCGAAGTAGTTGTATTCATCTTCTTGCTCCAAAAGCTCTTGGGTGCAGCAGGCTCAGCAGCCACAGTGGAACAGGTATTGGAGAAATCAGGAATGACAATGGGTGTGGTAGACATGAGACTGAGAGGGAGAACAAGGTTCACTGGGGTTTGGTAGCTGATGGCCTGGGGGATGTACTGCTTAAAGAAGAGCTGGGGAGAGTTAACTTCACAGGTGGGTTTGGTGTCGTCGGATACAAGCAGAGCAAAGGCAGAGGTTGGAGGTGACCTCCAGTGTAGGAAGGGTTGACGGTTGATTGTGCTTTATTGAGCTGTCTGTGAGCTGTTGATGAGGTTCAGACTAATGGTGCTGAAAGTCCCTGGGTTTATTTCACTGCAGCGTTCAGAATTGTGGTGTGATTTGTTCACAGCTACAGTTTTTGAGTGCTTGAGATTTACACATGGTGTGGGATTCTTCCTCCAGGAGGAGGGTCTTGAACAATGATTCACCAAATTACATTTTTGCATGGCTCAGAGGTTTGGAGGTCACTTGCTCTGTCTTTTAGGTGGCTTTCGGGAGACAAAACCTTGGAACGAATCTCCTCTCCTAGGCTAGGTTTGAATACCTGTTGCCTATCACTGAGAGAACTTTAAGGGGTTTAACCAGTGAGTCCCTGTAGCAAAGATGGGGAAGTTTTGGCAAATGAGAAACTTGAGTCGCCTTCTTTCAGTAGGCAGATTGGTAAGGAAATGGGAATTAGTGGAGGTTTGATTCTTACACCTTTAAAACTTACCCCATCAAAACAGTAGTTATTATAATTCAATCAATTTTTTAAATCACAGAGTTTGAGATATTTAAATTGAACTTAGTGTAGATATACCAGGTTTAATTGCTGAGGTTGCTAATGTGTCCAGAGGCATTTCTGACTTTGCAACTGTATAAATCATTGACATATTTGATCAGACAGGCAGCAGTAAGTGGTGATTAAACAGCTGTTCTGCAGCAAAGCACCTATAATGTGTGTAACTCTGTGTCTTTCTGCTTTCCATATCCTTCTTCAAATAGAGTGCAAAAAGGAAATCAGTGACCGTGGTGTGGTGGTACGGGGCAGTGTGCTGTTACTAAGTAGGCCAGTGTGGTTCTGTGCAGACACCTGCGATCTGCAGTGATCCCAGCTCACCCGCTGTCCCGAAACTCTTGTTTCTGTGTTCTTGTGCAGGGCAGTGGTTGAGGCTGTGCACCGGCTGGATCTCATCCTTGGCAATAAGGCAGCTTATCAGGATGTGTTCAAGCCAGAGAACATCAGCTTGAGGAACAAGTAAGTTGGGCAGCGTATTTACGTTTTGTGTTTGGCTGGGGAAAATCTGCATGAAGCAACACATTGAGCTGTTGAATCTGCAGTTTCAATGTTTATTTGGTTTGTAGTGTGCCTATTGATCTGGGATCCTTCCAGGTTTTGGAAGCAGAGGCTGAATTTCAGACCTGTGTTTGAGCAACACAGTCTATGGCTGGAGGCTTTCCTGGGTGTCATTCATACAAATAAATTGTGTTGGCCAATTCCTTCCTTGTAATAAAAACTGTGGGGCAGAAATTTCTTACATGTGTGTAAAATATTTTATCAGGTTTAGGGGTTGCTGATCAGGGAGGATTATTATTAATAATTTTTTAAGCTGTTAAGTCAATTGTTGTCATTACTGCACTTCAGGAAGTCACTGATAGCCAGCTGAGCCCAGAGGGCACTGGTTTAAGTGTACTGCTTTTCCAGGTGCTCTTGCGTGGAAGTGATCCAGGCTGTACCTTCACCAGATGGCCTGGCTGAGCCATTGTAAAGGATTCGCATTTTCCTCTTCTGTGCTTCTGTAGTGGCAGCTATGTTTGAGGCTGCAGCAACTCACTGAGAATGCTCTGCTTTCTGTCCCAGGCTTCGGGAGCTGTGTGTGAAGCTGATGTTCCTGCATCCAGTGGATTATGGAAGAAAAGCAGAAGAACTGCTCTGGAGAAAGGTTTACTATGAAGTTATCCAACTCATTAAAACAAATAAAAAGGCAGGTATCTATGTCTCTGGCATGAGAAGGTCTCTCGCTGTGCAGTGGATGAGGCAAAGTTTAAAGCTTCGTTTGCTTGGAGAAGCTGTGGCCTGAGCCCAGGGTGGGAAGCGGGGCACTCCCAAATTCCTGTGGAGCTGCCCTCTGCCTTTGTCTGGTAGTGGGCACGTAAGCACTAATACGCTGTTGAGAAACCTGCCTGTGCAGAAGGCATTTCAACAGAATTTTTTTATTTTTTGTGTTCCCCTCTTCGTAATACAGATCTCTTCAGGTAGAGCAATGGTTTTAAGGGACTTTGTCAGTGCTGATTGTTTTTACAGGAGTTGATCACTGGAAGATGCTCAGTGTTCTGTGATGCCATGAGCTGTCCTGGCTTTCCAGGGATCTGGGTGCATTTAAGGTGTTCCAACCAGATACTTTGATATTATTAATTTGTTTTTGCAAGTATTTCTCCTTGATGTTGACCCTTAGTAAATACCACTAGAGGCAGGACTGTTGAGCAGGAGGAGGTGCAGAGCTGTGCAAAACCAGTTACAGCTGAGCTACCACTGTCTTGCTTCACACTCAGTACAACTTGGGTGCCCAGCCTGAACCGTGCCCCGGACTGCGTTAACGCGCTCCCATTCCTTCTTCCAGCACATCCATAGTCGCAGCACCCTGGAGTGTGCATACCGGACTCACTTGGTGGCTGGCATAGGATTTTACCAGCACCTCCTGCTCTACATCCAATCCCATTATCAGCTGGAGTTGCAGTGCTGCATTGACTGGACACACGTGACGGACCCTCTCATAGGTTGGTGCTTAGGGTGTTGGGCTCATGGGCAAGGCTGAATCCCAGACAGGTGACTTCTCCTTGCACTAGTCCATCTTTGTTTCAGCATTCAAGGTTTTTTTTTTTTCCTCTGATTAGCAAGTTCTCTGTTTAGAACAGACTGTCCTGCTTTCTTTTCCATGGCATTGTTTTGTTTTGTTTTTTTTTAATAATACTAAATTAGGGAAGAAGTTAGGGTTTCTAACAGGAAGAAAACAGTGTGAGAAAATTCTCACAATAGTAAATGTCTGGTGATGACAGATTTTTATGGAAAATTGAAGAGCAGTGCTGGCTGTACAAAATGTTTTTAAAAGTTTAATTAAAACAGGGGAATAGGTTCTTGAAATCAACAGATTTCTCTCAGTACATCCTATTCACTAGATATAAGACACTGTTCCTCTTGGTGCCTCTTCTGTCTGTGCTCTCTTCACTGTGTGGCTTTGAAACTGCTGTTGAATCTTGGACACAGTAAGGTCCTGTAGCTCATGTTAGCTGGCCCATGTGACCTCTGCGTACCCTTAGATGCAGGGAAATCTGAGGTATTGTACCTGTTAGGGGAGGAAGAACAAGAGTATTTACAGTCCTGAAACAGCTCAAAACTGCCTGTGCGTTCACATCCTCAATTACCTTGTAATGGTCTCTTGTTAGTTGCCTTGGGTTGTATTCAGTGGCCTCAGGGCACATGTTTCTGTTGTTGGGGTGTCCAAGTGAGAAATAGAGCCTCTGCTTTGTGAACTGTATTAGCAAGGCTTTAACTGATGTGCTTAAAGCTGTCAGCGGGGAGGACTGCAGCACCTGGCTAAGGGAAGTTAGTGTGTCGTTAGCAAAAGAAGTTTCTGATTGCTGGGATCGTAGTCTTAGTTCTGAGAGATGATGGTATCACTATTGGCTTCAAAATTTTGGTTTAAAAGGCAGATGTTCCTGGCAACTGTTGCTTTTAGAAATGTACCTCAGTACTGCAAAATTAATAAATCCTCAATATATACATTCCAGGTAGGTTTGTACCCTGAGGGGTGATTGCATATGAAAGGCTCCACTTGTTCAGGTTTCCTGGTGTGTTTGGGCCCTTCAATTAAAAGCATTCTACAGGTGAGCGTGTAACTGGGGAGTAGAGATGTAACTTTTGCCTATCCAGAAAAGATAGATGTGTAAGGATCCCATATAAACCACAGATTGGGGTGGGCACAGTTTGATGGTTATAAGAATGGGAGAAAGAGGATTCAGAGCAAAAAAAGGGAGAGCGAGTCCAAGGGTCTATGTGGACACAGGTTTAAGGCTGTGTATTTGTACAATCCGACTTGTACTGATGCCTTTATCAGCCCTGAAATCACAAGCCAAACAAGATTAAAAAGATAAAAAACAGTTACTGTTTATTGAAGGATACTTCAGGTGCACTTACAGTGAAATGCACAGCAGAATGCACACCGAAATGCACATGTGATATAGGGCTACGATACTTTTATAAGTTTAGCAAACTAGCGTATTTGACAAGAATCCCCAATTAGAAGTACAGTTAATTAAGTAATTCCCCCCTGATTCAGCCTTCTATTGAAGCCTCTCCCTGTGGTTCTAGTCCCACATCGTTTATGTCTATAGGAAAGCAGAAGAATGGCATTGGTTCAGTGAAGAAGTAAGTTTAGAATAAGATTCTAGGAACATCTTTGTCGTAACAGAGTACCGGAAAAGTACTGGAGTAAACTAAGAAACCATGTAACTATACAATATAATAATAGTCTACAAAGCTATGAATATATGAAAAATATATAAAAAGCAAAAATCTTGTGGCATCAGTACAATGCCTGTTGGTAAGTGGGAACAGCTCCTCATGGGTCACTGTAGCCTCCAGTCCACCCTTTTAGCCTCAGCCGGGAGGGAAGCAGAGTGCAAACTGAATTGGTCTTAAAAATCTTTGGGATTCCTGCATGAACGAACTTTCTCCTCCAGAAGGTGTGAGTCCTTGGCAGCAGGAAGACTGAAGCCAGCCTGAATCCATGATGCTGATGGCCTGGCGGCAGCAGGCACTCTCCAGAAGAGAAGCATAGATGCAGCAGCCTTTTTGCCTCCTAATCTCTGGCTGAACTGTGGCCCCACTGCCTGGGGGAAGGTGGAATGTGCTCTTCTCAGGAATTGAGTCATGTTTGATGACTTCAGTTAGTTCAGATCAGGTGGCTGCAGCCTTTTCCTGTTGCTTTTGACACTTTCCACTGCCTGAACTGCTTTTTTTTTTTGTAAATTTAGTGTAGCATTGACAAGACTATTTCATTTGGAAGGGACCTACGATTGTCCAATCCAACTGCCTGAGCAACTCAGGGCTGTCCAGGAGTTAAAACATGTTGTCAAGGACATTGTCCAAATGCCTCTTAAACATTGGCAGGTCTGGGGCATTGACCAGCTCTCTAGGAAACCCATTCCAGGGTGTGACCACTCTTTGGTAAGGAGAGGCTTCCTCATGTCCAATCTAAAAATACTTTGATGCATCTTTGAACCATTCCCATGTGTCTTATCACTGGGTGCTCGGGAGAAGAGACTGCACTTTCGCCTCCTCAGGAAGCTGTAGAGAGCAATGAAGTCTCCTCCAGCCACCTCTTCTCCAACCTAGACAAGCCTGAAGTCTGTGGCTGCTCCTCCCAGGCTGTGCCTTCCAGCTCTGTCACTAGCTTGCTTGCCTTTCTGGACCCAGCTGCAAAGACACTGTTGTCCAGAGGCAGTTCTCCCTGACTCCAGATGCCCTGTCTACATCACATATTTCTGTCCTAGTTTTTGCTTGTTTAACTTATTCTCTTTTTGGTTGGTCAGTTCTCAGTCCACATCTTGGTCTTGAGACAATGAGTTTGTTTCCATCTTCGGTGTTGGAGAGGGTCTGACCCCATTATGTGCTGCTGCCCAGTGCCAGTGCTCAGAGTTTGTTCTGGCTTCAGGGATTCATGCCTGCTCCCATCCAATGGCCTCATTAGCCATGCTAATGAAATCAGCCTTATTACTTGTGTTCAGTGCTGTGTTAACGTGATCACACGATCCTGTAGACAGGAATTGGCCTTTGTCCTCTCATCTGAGGGCAGATGGAGCCAGGTCTCTGTGGCAGACCTTGTAGACAAGGTGACAGTCATTTATTTCAGTGACTGTTGGCAGTGTGGAGACACACACTGCCCCCATCAGCAGGGAATCCAAAGGGAGTGGGTGAACAGCAGAGTCTGTAAGTATTTTTCTGCATTTATTTTCCATGTTTTGACAAGAGTGACCCAGTGCTGCTCTACAAGATAGCACAGCTGGCAGCTGACAGTGGGGTCTGACTGGGGGTGGGTTTGGTTTGGGTGTCTTGGGCAGAGGCATGGGCAGCTACTATGTCTCCCCAGCAGCCTCCACCCAGTGCCGTAAGTGATTCCATGTTTGCTTGTAGGCTGCAAGAAACCTGTGTCTGCATCGGAGAAGGAGATGGAGTGGGCACAGATGGCGTGTCACCGATGTCTGGTTTATCTGGGAGATCTAGGTAAGGACAGCATTGCCTCTCAGGGCAGCCTTCAAAATGGGAAAAAGATGCTGCATGTACCATGTGAGGCTGTCGCTGTTGGGCACCAGCCAAGGTTACTTGCAGATTCTGTTTCCCTCTGACACCTTTGTCACAGACTGGCATAAGCTGAAATCCTCATGGCTGAGCTGCTACAAATCTCAGGAGCTTTGTATTTGGGCAGGTAGATGAGGAGTTTGCTGCTGATAAGCAGCTGTAGCCATGGCTGTGAAAGAGTGAAAGCCTTTGCATTTATTTATGTTGTTTGGACAGTGTGAATGAAATTTGAAGCGAGTTCAGTTCAGACCGCTTATTTGTGACTTGCCTTACAAAGCCACTGCCATCACCACCAGTGGGACTGAAAATCAGATTTAGGCAATATTGCGCATGAATCCAGAGTTTTGCCACTGCAAAGTGCCAGGTTCTTTGTCATTATGCCTGGCTGTGTGTCATCCTTTTTATAGCAGGCACGACTGTCCCACAGTCACGACCTTCTGAAGTGTGTCAGCTTCTCGATTATGGACATGTGGGAGTAAAGGCAGGGAGAAAATGTAGCTGTGTGGAAAGCAGCTCCTGGAAGTGTGGTGCAGGTGCATGTGTCTGAGGCTGCAGCCTCCAAGGTGATGAATGCTGTTTGGCATTAGTGTTGCACATGAATCAGCCTAAAAATGGCATTGCAAATAAGTACCTTGTGGGGGTAATAGGAATGACTTACCTAAATGGTGGGAGAGAAATGTGGTCACCTTTTCACAGCGCTGTCACCTAAGGTTTCCAAAATGCCTATGTTTGTCAAAAAAAAAAAAAAAAAAAGGGAGAAAATAAATTAGTAAAGTCCAGTCTAACCACAGTCAGGTATTTGATTAAGACAGCTGACTTGATTTAGATTTCATGTCCTACTATAGTAGAATATAGTCTGAGGTACAGGAAAATGGAGCACAACTCTGAGTTACTTCAAGGATAGATGAATCAGCACTTAACATATGGAGCAGAAGAACATCTTCCTTTTTTCATGTGATGCTCCAAGCATGGTGGGCTCTGCCCTTGGCTGGAATGGGCAGGAGTTGTGGTGTGTGGTGTGAGCAGGTGAAAGAAAGGTGCTTCAGATAGGCCTGGCAAACCCTGTGTGTTGCAGTGTTTGCCAAGAGCAGTTCTTTTCGTGGATTTCGTTGAGTTGGCCAGTATTTCAAGTTTTGTGGTATTTTTAATCTGTAGGGAAACTGTGCTACTCTGCAGCAGATGCTGCCTTCGGGCTTCTGATGCATGGTTGTGTGGTTTCCTTTCAGCTCGCTATCAGAATGAGCTGGCAGGTGTGGACACGGAGCTGCTGGCTGAGCGATTTTACTATCAAGCCCTTTCTGTTGCACCACAAATTGGTGAGTGACTTACCGTGAATTTATAGTTGTTAAAATTATGTTGCAATGTAAAAACAATGTATTACTACACTGGTCAGGTTTATATCCTGCATCTGAGAGATGAGTGGTTTTATCCTCTTTTTAAAGTTGCTTCCTTTGAGAATGTCTCTTGCTGGCAAGGCAAACAGAGGAGTTAAAGCCAGGGTGCTCTTCACAGGTGACCTCACTGTACTCATCTGAGAACCTCTGAAAAGCTCAGACTTTCCTGACTGTGGTGATGTTGTGCCCGTGGGCTAGGGGCAGATCCAGCACTCCATTGCCAGGAGCAGAGCATTATTGGTCAACTTCCACTTTTACCCCTGAAAAAAAAATCTTGTGCTTCTTCGTCCTTCAGAAGTGGCTCCTTCTGGGAGCACATTGGTGCTGGACTTGAGGGCCTGTCATGCAATGAAGTGTGTGATTCCAGCCAAATGTTCTCTATGTGCTGTCTTTGCAGAGTTCTCACTGAACTGTTTGATAGGCTGATCCCAAATAAAAGTGACAAAAGTTTCTGCGCTGCAGGAGCTTAAATAGAGCTCTCATATACTGTTAAGATGATGCCTGTGTCATGGAATATGGAGTCAAGGCCACAGCATTACTAACACAGAGGAGGAGGCGTTGTTTGCTCTTCTGTCTTACATAGATAACTGGCACAAGGTGGGGAGGATCTAAAAGCTCTGTAAAATGGAAAACAAACCCTGGATGGTGGAAGCATTGAGTTGTCCAGACGTTTGTACTACGGCCTTACTACTGTTTGTGTCTGCTGGCTTCCATCCTGTGTGGAAATGTAGTGAAAGGGAAAGGATCTACTTTCTAGCCAGAGCCATTGGAGAATTCCAAGTGAATTCCATTGCCCCTCTTCTTCCTGACAGGCATGCCCTTCAACCAACTGGGGACGTTGGCAGGCAGCAAATACTACAATGTGGAAGCGACTTACTGCTACTTACGCTGGTGAGTGCCTGTGGATCTGGATGTGCCGGGCAGGGAATCTGTGGGTGCCAGATCCTCTTCTCTTTACTTTGGACTTGGCACTGTTTTCAGCAGATGAATTTTAGGGGAAGGGAAAGAGATGAGTTTAGTTCACCCTTGAGCAAGGCTGGTAATGAGAGCGAGCCTCAGTCATACCAGACCATTGTTCTGGTTACTAATCACCTGTGTAGGGCTGCACCTGGAGGGCTTTGCCCAAGCCCCTTGTGTGAACTGCAGAGCTAGGCAGAAAGGCAGAAAGTGGGGTGGAGGTGCTGAGGGAGGGACCCTGTGGCATGAGCTGAGTGGAATTCCTGGCTTGAAAGCACTCATTTGAGAAGATGTGTAAACAGGGCAGGTGAGAGCTGTGAAGCAGCTGAAGTGCAGTTTGCAGCCATCGGTGGGAGTTAAGTTGCCCAGCATGATCAGATAGCAGCACTGGCTACCCATTCTCATGCCTCGATGCCTGAATAACTTGATAGTGAGTTAAAGCCATAAAATGTGAGCAGCCTTGTAGCAAAGTAACTTTTGCTGTGTCCTGTTCTGGTGCTTTAGCATCCAGTCTGAAGTGTCCTTTGAAGGTGCCTATGGGAACCTGAAGCGGCTATATGACAAAGCAGCCAAGATGTATCACCAGCTAAAGAAATGTGAAACCAGGAAGTTGTCTCCAAGCAAGAAACGGTAAGAAGGGAAAGAAAAGGAGAGGTGCAGGCTGAGAATTTGCAGTGCCACTAGTGTATCCTCTAGGTTGTTTGTGGGAAGTGATGCTGGTAGGTGGGCCATTCAGCACAGTGACTGTTCCCAGAATTTTGAGATCCCCACTCTAGATCCTGTTCTTGCTCTCTCAGGTCATAATTTTAGGAGAAAAGCTAAATGCTGGCCAGGTGTAGAGTTCACACTGAGAGATTTTCTCACTCTCCCCTGGAGTCGGGGGACTGTTTGTGAGAGTTGGGGCATATTGGTGAAAGTTGGCAGTGTATAAACTGTCTTCTTTCTCTCCAGTTTCATTAGAATGCACTTTTCAGTTGAGACCTGATTTACCTGCTAACAGAGCTCTGTCAGCCCAGCCCATCTCTGTGATGGTGCACCTGCTTTACAGTTTTTTCTCTTCCATGTTTTTAGAGGAAAAGACATTAAGAGGTTGCTGGTGAGCTTCATGTACCTGCAGAGTCTTTTGCAGCCAAAGAGCAGGTAAGGTTACGGCAGATTATATCTTCTGTTGATAACTCGCAGTAGCAGGCACTCGGAATTGGAAGGATGGTTTCCTGTAGGATAACAGTGCCTGTGCTGAGGCTTTCTGCCAAAAGGCCCAAGACTTTGGACTATCCGTGCATGGAGCATGAAGAAGATTGTTTCCAGGGAAGGCTGAAATACCAATGGGTTAAATACTTTGTGACTCTGGCTAAATCAAGCCAGCCTGAGTGAGTGTTGAGCTCCTGAGCCGTGCAGCTGTCTCTGTGCTGTACTGTGCCTTTGGTGGTTGCTTACCCCGTGCAGTCATCAGATGCCTTTTCCTGGCAAGCCCTGGATTCAGGCTGATGGGACAGCAAAGAGTTGTTGTCCACACATGTGTGGGGCTGTTCACTGTTCTTGGAAGTCTGTAACCAAACACATTGTTCAAAGAAACAAACACCAAAACCTGGTTGTGTTAGAATAAATGGGAAGCCTTTTACAGCTGTGGGGTTTTGGGCTTTCGAATTTTTTAATTGGATTTTCTCTGTCTCTGGTGGGAGTTTTTCAGGTGATTGTAAATTAACCTCTTACTGCTTGAAACAGAACAGGTGTTTTAAAGGGCTTAGATACAGGCCGCAGTTAAATTCATCATGGAGTGGTTTAGGTTGGAAAGGACCTTCTGGGGGTCCAGTACTTCCTCAAAATAGTGTTTGCTGTGAAGGCAGATACAGATGTGAAGTCGGATGAGCTTGCTCAGAGCCTCATCGTACTGAGTTTTGAGTGGATCCAAGGACAGAAATGCTACACCTTTCTGGTTCCCTTTCCAGTGTTTGACCACCTTCACTATGGATTTTTTTTCTCTTTGCATCTAGTTTCATTTTCCTTTTCTGTAGTGTGTATCCATAATTTCTCTTTGTTTTGCTGTGCACCACTAAGGAGTGCCTTACTTGGTCCTCTGTAAAATCCTGTTTGGCATCTAGAAACAGAAGACACCCACCGTGCCTTCTGGCCTTCAGTTTGAACAAACTCGATTCTCTTTGCGTCTTCTCATAGATCATGTTCTCTGTTCCTCTGCTGTACTAAGTCCAGTTTGGTTTTGTTTGGTGGTTTTTTTTTTTTTGTTTTTT
>VZRN01000475.1:325383-413505 GCA_013397935.1 Dasyornis broadbenti | reverse complement strand
GGACTCCCTCTGGACCACGGCCACTTTCAGGGTATCCACTCGCTTCGGCATGGGCGAGTGGATCTCAGCATTTCCCGTGGGCCCCCATGGGCTGCAGGGGCACCCCCTGCTTCACCATGGCCTCACCACGGCCTGCAGAGGCTGCAGAGCTCCGGCGCCTGGAGCTCCCCCTCCCCCTCCTTCTCCACTGACCTTGGTCTCTCCATGTTGTTTTCCCTCACATACTCTCACCTACTCCTCCTCCTCTGGCTAAGGAAAAGTGCGTGCACCCATTGTTTTGATTTCGTCTTAAATATGTTTTTCACAGAGGCGTAACCAACATCTCTAATTGGCCCAGCCTTGGCCAGCAGCATGTCCATCACCTCAGAGCTGGACATGGTGAAGGCTTCAAGAAGCTTCACTGAGGAGCCATCTTTGTGGCCCCCCCCCACTAGAAAAACCTGGGCCAAGCTAAACCACGACATTGTTTCATAGCAGTTCCTGCCTTTTTCAAAAGTATGAGGTGTAGGTCAGCTCTGCCTCAGGCTGCAGCCCCATGGTTGCTATGGCTGGTGACTGCCTGCTTCTTCCTTGTAGTCTGTCGTGCGGATCTGCTGCATTCGGAGCTTTGGCCACTTCATTACCCACTTGCAAGGCAGCATCCTGCAGTTCAACTCAGAGCTTGGGATCTTCATCAGCATAGCACAGTCAGAGCAAGACAACTTGTTGCACCAGGCCCAGGCCCAGTTTCACATGGTGAGTTGGTGGAGGTGGATGCATTCTCTGCACTTGGCAGTTTCCTGTAGGTTACTATTAGGTTGTAACTATAATCACATCTCTTTGGGAGGAGATGAAAGTCCTGTTCCTTAAAGTTGCTCCAGTGTCCCCTTTTCACCCCATGTTTCTGGAAGTGTGTGCTAGTGTCAGCTGCTGTGTTTCCTGCTAACTGATATGGAAGTTTGGTTTTGCAACTAGGCTGCAGAGGAAGCTCGTCGGAACAGGCTCATGAGAGACATGGCTCAGCTTCGACTGCAGGTAGGAGATGCTGGTTCCAGCGTGAAAACCAGCAGAGTAGAGGCTGGAATGTCAGAACCTGGGAAGGGAAGGGGGAATTCTCTGCTCCTGTTCCACACAGAGGCAGTAAGTCCATTCTCCAGCTGTAGACTGTCTCAAGTTGGAAGGGACCCATAAGGATCATGGAGTCCAGGTCCCTGCTCCTCACAGGGCTACTTAAAACTAAGCTGAATGCCCAAGAGTGTTGTCCAGACACTCCTTGAGCTCTGGCAGGCTTGGTGCCATGACCACTTTCCTGGGAGGGCTGTTCCAGGAACCAACCACCCGCTGGAGGAAGAATCTTTTCCTAATGTTCAGCCTGAACTTGCCCTGATGCAGCAATGAAGCTGGAAATGGAATAAACCATTTCCTCATGTCCTGTTGCTAGTCACTGGAGAGAAGAAGTCAGGACTTCCTGCTCACTGACCCCCTGGAAGAAGGTGTAGGCTGTGATGGGGAGGATCACCCTCAGCCTTCTCTGCTCCAAGCTGAGCAAACTGAGTGACCTCAGCCACTTGAGGCCTTTCACCATCCTGGTCATCCTTCTCTGGACTCTCTCTAGCACTTTGACATCCCTCTTATATTAAGGTGCCCAAAACTGCTTCAGAGTACTCAAGGTAGGGCAGCACTGGGCAGTGCAGACTGGGACTGTCACCTCTTGCTGACCCTCTGCTACATCCAGCCCTCTGTTCTGTGTGCTTGGAGGTTGGAAGGGCACAATGGAGCTTTACAGAGCAAGTCTTGTCCTGTTTGATGGTCTGTCTCAGCATAAATGTGAAGCAACTGTCTCTGCATGTGTGTTCTCAGCTGGAAGTGTCTCAGCTGGAGGGAAGTCTCCAGCAGCCCAAGGCGCAGTCAGCCATGTCTCCTTACCTTGTCCCGGACACCCAGGCCCTGTGCCAGCACCTGGCTCTTGTCAAGCAGCTGGCAACTAGTGGGAGGTTCATAATCATCATCCCTCGGACAGGTATGGGGACTCCATAGCAGGTAACCCACAGGTAACAGTGGCTGCCTGCCGCACATGCCCTTCATGCTGGGAGCAGGCCCCAGGGGCCCGGGTGGTGGCTTTCCCTCCTCCTACTCTTATCCTTGCCTTCATCTGGAGCAGTTGCAACACCGTTTTGATGTGTTGCCTGTTCTGTGTGGCCCATGCTTGGGATTTTGACAGAGTGTGTCAGAACAGCTGAGAGGAGAGAGGTCCTGTTCCGCCTCTGCCTCTCCTGTGGCAGCTATGCATCGGATAGAGTTCTGTGAAATTGGGAGTATTTGATGCCACTGGATTAGTTTGCAGAACTGTAAACAAGATGGTTTTGTTTTGTTTTTTTTCTGTTAGTTATCGATGGCCTAGACTTCCTGAAAAAGGAGAATGCCGGTGCTAGGGACAGCATTCGGTATCTGGAGGCAGAATTTAAAAAGGGAAACAGGTGAGAGCAGGAGGGGGGTGGGATTTCCCCTTGCTTTTTGAATAGGTGGGCTTTGGTGGGGAGCAGGCTGTGGATCCCTTGGAGCAGAGTGAGGAGTGGGCTGAGGGAAAGCCACACTTTGGGAGTGGGAAGGTAGTGAAGTAGCAGATTCAGCAGCTGGTTCTCCAGATGTGCTGGTAGTTGCTGCTCAGCTGTGAAGTGCAGCTGCTTCTGAGGGATGGGGGAGTTGCATCTCTGTTGCTGTATAAACTGGAGCAGTGACCTTTGCCACTGCACTGGGAATACTGGAAGAGCTGGACTGTGTCTGGGTGCTCTGCAGAAGCACAGTTGAGAGGACAAACTGCATCTTTCACGCCAGCGTTAGGGCTGGTGGACTTGAGACGTGGTACTGGGAGCGGCATGCGGGAGTGGTGGTGAGGCAGGGAGGTAATCGAAGGGATTCACAGAGGATTCCTTGGACGGACCTTTGGGTGTTAAATTTGGGTTGGTGGAAGCCCTGCAGCACCCAGAGGAGCTGCTGTGGAGCACTGACTTCAGCCTGTGTGACCGTCTCCATATGAGCTCAGAGACTCTGCTCTCTCCTTAGGTACATTCGTTGCCAGAAAGATGTTGGGAAGAGCTTTGAGAGGCATAAATTGAAGAGACAAGATTTAGATGCCTGGTAAGATTTCAGCATCTGAAGGTGTCTTGAGTCCGGTTCCCAGCAGGCAGGTGGCTTTGGGGAGAGGTGTTAGCACTGGGACCCATTGCAGAGCTTGTTCTATGTGAGTAATGATGAAATTCCCTGGAGATAGGGACATTCATCTGTGCATCTTACACCAAGCACTCTGTGTTTCGGAGGGTCTCAAGAAAGTCCTTAAGGGGAACAGGAAAGCAGCCCTGCTTTCTTATGTCAGGACACTTAATGTCCTGAGCAGACGTGCTCCTCCCGCTGACCTTCCCCTCTGTTTCTCTTTTCTGTCAGGAATCTCTACAAAATACTGGACAGCTGCAAACAACTGACTGTGTCCCAGGGGAGCGGAGAGGATGACACCACGGGAATGGTAACCATCATCACGGGCTTCCAGCTGGAGGACCCAAGCACATTCTCGGTGCCCATGCAGGTCAGTAGCTCTTGTCAGGCTGAGCTGAGCCATTCTCCCTCTTAGCAAGGATAAAATATGATCAATAGGCAAGAGATTTTTTTTAAATGTTTTTTGCCTTGGCTGATAAGTACCCTGGGTTCCCCAAAGTTACTTTATACATTGAGATTCCTTCAAGGCTTCTTGATTTTATGATACAGATAATTCTGGGAGAGGTGGGAGAATTGAATTGCATGTCTGTGCAGGCCTCTTGTACCAGAGCAACAAGAATTGGGAGGATTTGGCCTTCCAGCTGTGCCAAGCTGCCGGAGAGTCTCCAGATTGGGAATGGCAGCTGTCTTGACAGGGCAAGTTAAAAATTAACCACCTGTTTTGTCTGTGTTTGCTTGCAGTCTGCCATCCAGGCAGCTGCCAATGCCAGCATAGAGATAAAAAATGTTCTGGAGTTCTACAAGCAGTGGAAAGAGATGGGCTGATGATCAGAAAGGCATCGGGTTGGTGAACCTTTCTCTCCCCCTCTCGGAACGTGCAGCGTCTGGACGAAGGAAACAACAATCTGGGCGACACTAAAGACACGAAGAAGCAGCAGCAGCAGCAACAGCAACAAAAATACCTATTCAAACAAATTTTAAAAAAATAATCCAATGTGGGCATGCACACAGACACCCTCCACCTGCATCCTGACCAGACGGTTGTACAGCTCTGATGGTGCCAACTGCTCTGAGTGAGGCCCCTCGGCATGGCCGGGGCAGAGCTCTGCCCTTCTCCCAGTCAGCAGAGATGAGCGAGAGATGGGCAGTCCTTCATCCCCCTCCTTCCTCCCAAAGCTTGCTTGGCCAGCAGAAACAGGCCAGTGGTTCAAAGTGTGGACTTCAGCGAAACCAAACCAGTGTGGCAGAAATGAAACCCTCTGGCTTGGGAAAGAAGATCCAAAGAGTGTTTTGCTCTTGTTCAGCAATCTGGGGACAGGAATGTGGATAGTATTTCCCTGCCCTCCCCCCTTTCCCCCTGCCCCTTTTGAATTAATTATTTTTCAAGGGTTTTTCCTTTTAATTCTTAGCTTTTTATATATAAATAATATTAAAAGAATTTAAAAAGAGGAGTTCCCTTGGGGTTTTGGATCCTCTTCCAACATCAAAAAGAAGAGGAAACAATTATGCTATTTAAAAGGGGGGAAAAGCTCTTAATATAATTTTTTTTTGTCTTAGGACAAGCATATTTATTTCCTTTCCCAGGACCCCATGGAGCGGGTGCAGTGCAAAGGGATGTTGGCCTGTGAGGAGGGAGCAGCCCCACAGTGCACACTCTGCTCTCCCTGGGAGCCGCACGCTTCGTGAGCAACGTGAGCTCGACCGTGCTGCTCCAGGGAGGCTACAGGACTCTGTGCCTCCATCCCCAGTCTCCCACTTTGCTTCCAGCATTAGACCTTGGAGAAAATGAGGAATCCAGCAGAACTGCTGGAAGAGAGAGAAGAGCTGGGTGGGATTTAAACACCAATAAGGCTCAAATGCTTGGCTTAAGCACTGCAACCCTGGGATGTCTCCAAAGGACCCAAAGCCTCTTTTTCATATTTTCTTTTTTTTTTTCCCCTTTTTTTCCCGCTAAATCTTCCAGTGGGGTGCGGAGGAGGAAGGAGAATCTCAAAGCCATTATCTTCTGCTGGTTGTTTGATGCACCACTGCTGCAATGCCATGCTAGAGATGGTGACAGAGCTGGAGTGTTTGTGTCCCACTTTCTCGCATCCTTCTGGGCCAGCAGAGGCAGTGCCGTGACAACTGGTGTCTGGGAGGACTGAGCTCACAGACTGTTCCATGCTTTTTGCATCCCAAACAGGAGGGCTGATGCTACCTGGATGGATGCTGGAAGAGCTGGTTCCCCAGGTGACCTGTAAGGGACACTGCAGACCTCTATCCCAGCAGCATCTCATGCAACCTGTGTCTGACACGCTGTCACTTGGCCAGTGCTCGGATATGGAGCTGCAGGTTGCTCACAGGGCAGCAGGAGAAGGGCTTGGCAGTCTCTTCATGCTCCCTCTTGACTCTGTGTGCCCACAGAGCAGATGCCTCCATCCACATGAAACAGCAGCAGCTATGCAAGGACAAACCATTGGAGTCTTCTACCTGTCTGTGTTCTCACATGGGCCAGCCAGAAGCTGCTACAGCTGGAGCATAACATGAGAAGCTGAATCACATACTCCAGTCTGTGCAGGCTCCGGGCATGGTGTGTTGTACTGCAGGGGCATGATGTTCCTTATTTTCAGGTAAAAACTAAAAGTACCAGCACAAGTACCAGAGGATTCATTTCTATTCCAGTTCCAGCTCCTTTGCAGCACAGCAGAGGGAGTTGCCAACCTCCTTGATACAGCCGGTCCATCCCTGGAGGCTGACAGGCTGATTGTGAGGGACAGGGTTTCCCTGCAGGATTTTCGCTTTTACAGCTTCTCCTGAAACTCGCAATGCTTTGCTTGGCTAAGCCAAGAAAATGTATGCAGGACAGCAGGACTCCAGCACACCTTGGGGATTCTTGGAGGTCTTAGATGGGTTGTGAAGCTCACAGTCACTCTTCCCTCCAATGGCTTTAATTGAAGCCATTTGTTTGTGTAGCTCATTATTTCTGTTTGATGGGGCAGAAAAAGAGGGGAATCACCTTGTGGGACTGTTCTTAAGGTGAAACTCTCCTTGTCTGGCGGGAGGGCACAAAGAGTTGGTGTGCTCTGCTTTTTCCTGCTGCTGAAGAAACCTCCCCCCAGTCCTGGCTGCTGAGCACAGCAGAGGAGTCTGGGGTCACTGGTGCTGAGCCCAGTGTGTATGTCCTGAGAGCTCCAGTGTCTCCCTTGTGGCTGCACTTGAGGTTGGTGAAGAGAAGCATTGCTGGGCCATAGTCAAAGGAGTGAGGAGCTGGGGGCAGTCCTCAGCTTCTCCCCAGGTCAGGCATTCCTTTGGTCCTGGCTGGATCTTGAGAGAAGAGCAGTACAGGTAAAGCAGCAGCCCAGAGCGAATTCCTGTCTCACTGATGGCACGTGTTTCAGTTGATGGCAAGTGTTCTGGTTCATGCAGGTCCCATGGCTGTGCAGGGTGGCACCTGAGAGCCAAGTGCTACACAGTTGGGCAGTCTGAGGAGGAACCGTGTCTTGAATCACTGAGGCCTTGTGTGGGCACAGGACACAGCTTAAGAACAAAAGTAAATAAACTCAATTTCTGTAACCAGAGGCTATGGAGCTGCTGTGAGCCCATGTGGGGCCACGTGGCAACAGCAGGGGCTGCTCACCTCATCCCTTAGTCACTGCTCTGGTCCCCTGAGGGGTTGGTTTAATATTCCCTGAGGTTTTGTATATCTGGAGGGTAGGAAGATGCCCTCACTGTGCAATGGGGAATCCTGACTGCCCCCATGGCGCTTCTGGGCTAGAGGGGAAGGGATTGTGACCTTTAGAAAGGGCACCTGTGCCACCCTCTTCTCCAGAGTACACAACCATGCTTGAGGACCTGGTGAATGGTTTTTGGATTTGCATCCCCAGTCAGAGATACATGGAGCTGAAAAACTGGGAGACTCCACAGTGTGGGAGCAGTGTGGCTGCAGAGGAGCCTCAGGTAGATGGCATGTAGTGTCCTCCAGCAAGTGTGGCCTTCTCAGGGGTCTCAACGTGTCATCCCTAGAACTGGGGTAAAGGAAAGCACTTTTCAGCCCCAATCCCAGCACTCAGGATAAGCTGGAGTTTCCTCCCTGGGGATAAATGGAACAGATCTGCTCTGTCCAAAGGCCACTGCATTCCTCCCCTCTTGTGGTGGTTGCTGATGTGAAGTGGCTCTTGGGGTGGAAGCAAACAGGATGGTCTGTGGGAGACTCTGTGCAGCCTGTGGCTCCTGCAGTGCTGCAGCAGGGGGCTCTCTGAGAGTCCCCCACCCTGTGCATCCTGGTCCAAGCCAGAACCATTAGCTCTCTCATCAAGAGAGCATCAGGCGGGATAGAGACTCTGCAGTCTCTTGCCATGGCTCTTCCCTTGCAGTGCTGCTCCTGCAACAACTCCAGGCTTGCCCCAGAGCAGCTGTAAGCCAGTCCAGTAGTGCCTGCTGTGCTGGGAAGGAGAGCAAACAGAAAAACCATCTTGTGGGCTGAAAACAAGTGTTTTCATGTGTTTTGGTGTGTTTCTTGGGTTTGGTTTTTCTCTTCATTACCACCCTGTTGAGCTGTTGGGGATTTTTGGGGTGACCCCATGCTGGGAGGACGCAGGTCTGTGGTGGCTGAGGCTGGCTGGGATGTTCCCCCACCATGGTGGACAGAGTCACTTCTGCTCAATGGTTTCATGGGCTGTTCCAAGCAGCTTCTCTACTCCCATCCTTGCTTGGCTTGAGGCCACCCACAATGCCTCGAGTTTTGTGTTGCATCTTCAGTTTAGGGCTCTTTTCCTTCTTGGTGTGCAGCAGCACTGGCCAGCCTGGCCAGGGTGCGGGACAAGGCGGGCTGGCGCAGGGGCCGTGTCGCTGGCCTTGCTGCTGGCAGTGAGGGGACTGTAGGTTTGAGGCAAGGGACGATCACCTCTCCTCAGCCCTCCTGTAGCACATGGGCTTGCAGAGCCAGAGGGGATCATTCTCGCTGAGGGAAGAGGAAATGTTGGGCCCAGCTGGGTGAGGAGAGTCTGGGGCTCTCGGCATGTGTCTGACCATGGTCTGAACACAGCACAGCGACTGGCTTAATAAAATACCAGATGTTTGTACTTCGTGTCCTATGGTCATTCCCAGCCCATCCCACCTTTCCTGTGCAGCCCTGGAGCTGAGTGCATTTTTCATTTGTGAATTCACCCTCAAGCATATGCTTTGCTGACCAAACTTCTCAGTAAAAAGGTAGAGGTGGGTCCTTCCTTATGCCTGTGATGGGAATAGCATTTCCCTTGCCACCTCTGCGATTTGGGATGAGTTCATCCTCTTGCTAGGAGTGGCATACTGCTGCCACAGGAGCACCCCTGATCCTGCACAAGGACTTGCTGTGGCTATTCGGGACCTTTGCAGCTCAGTTTTAACCGGGGAAGAGGGTGGAGAAGCCAGGGATGGGGAAGGTGTAAATTTTTAAAATGTGTAACTTCAGTGTTGAGGCGCTGGGAGAAGGTGGGTTGGGGGCTGCAGGCCAGAGATCAGGCTCTGCAAGGATCCTACCATGCCCTGGTGCCAAAGGCAGCTGAGGGGTGTTTTGTAGGGAGAGAAGAAAATAAGTAATGTTCCCTGCCCTGAATTCATTGCTGCCAAAGCTCCCTGATTTGCTTGCCCTGGTGGGGAGCACCGAGCTGAGCACTGTCATAATTCCCTCTTCCCCTCGGGTTCTTTGAAGGCGGCCACAGGCGGGAAGACCAGAGAGGGGATTTGTGAAAAGCCGAATCTGGCTTCAGTCCCCAGAGTGGGAATGGGCCGTGGGCGAGACCTGCCCTGTCCCAACGCTGCGCTGGCAGAAAGGGTCTGTCACTACTGGCTTCATCCTGTCCAACAGGGCTGGGAACGCCTCTTCCAGCTTGGGAGGGCCGTGCCAAGAGCCTGCCGGCCTCATAATAAACCCTGAGCCTCCATCATCGGTCCGTGCAGGATGGTGTTGCTGCGGGGGAAGCCGTGGGTGGGGGTCCCACAGCCCTTGCATGGGAATGGACCAAGGTGAAATTGAAGCAGGAAAAGGTCGCAACACTGCTCAAGGGCTGGGAGTCCTGCTCCTTCTCGTTGGGGAGCTGAATCCTCAAGGACCCCCAGGAACTGCTGTCTCCCCAGCCCTGCTCACTACTGTGCCCCTCCCTTTCTGTGCCTCTGCTTCATCTCCCTGCCTGGGTTTGCTGTGCCTCATGTGGGTTATTTTGGAGGGATTGCTCAGCACCAGGGTCTGCATTCCACTGTGGAGACCCCAGACCCTCCCACTAGCCTCCTACCAACACCCCTGGAGACAAGTGACTTCACCTTGGCTGGGGCTGCCAGAGAAGCAAGAGCCCTGGTGTGGACCAACCTGCACGTCGGGCTCTTCAAGGTGTTTTAGAACTGCTCATGCTGTGCCGAGCACTCAACATGAGTCCTCTGGGGATCAATAAATCCTCAAAGGCAGGGGCCTTGGAAAGCACCTATCCTGCTCCCAGCTCAGTCTGCAGTCCCCTGAGCTCCTCCTGCTGCCGGGTCAGTTTTGTTTCCCCAAACTTTTGCTTTCTCCACATCTTCCTGCCCAGATCTCGCCCTGGCAGGACCCCACAGTGTGACCCGGTGAGTGTTTTTGAGGGCCCCCACATGGACCTGCACTCAGCTGTGTCATCTGCCCTGCCTCTCCCAGCTTGGTGGCAATTAAGGTCCAGTGCCCAGAACCGCCTTCCAGTGGCCCCTCCAGCACTGGAGGCTTGCACGTGCCCTCTGTGCACAGTAAGGGGTCATGTTTTCAGGGGGAATTTGAAGGAATCTTAGCCAAAGAAAGACCGTGGCAGGGTAGGCGATGTGTCTGGCACAAAGCTGCCTTTGAGCCCCCACAGAGGCCTCATCTACCTCTTCTGCCAATGCGAGGGAGCTGCTAGGGAGGGACTCGGCATGGAGCCGGGAGAAGGGCAGCCAGCAGCAGCAGCAGCAGGACCGAGACTGCCGGCCCTTGGCAGTGGTGAGGAGAGGGCTCTGCAAGGCAGCTGGGGGAGGGGACACCCACATGGCATCAGCCACCATCCCACCAGTGCTTCTCGCTCTAGCTCCTGCTCTGTGCAGAGCAGCAGGAAATGTCTCCCAATACTTTTGGATCATTTTGGGTTTTCCTCCTAAACCATTGTGAGAGTTTGGGGCTGAGGGGTGAGTAGGATGCTTATGGCACTGCTCGTGCTGCCAAGCTACTCTCCCTGTTGCCCCAGTTTGCCCAGCTGCGCAGTTCAGTATTCTTCATCAGGCCCTGAGTAATAGGTTTGCTGGGCTAGGGCTCGGAGGGTCTGCAGGGTGTCGACAGTGGGCTTAGTCCCTGCTGTAATGTTCCTAAGCCTGCATCTGCCAGGGACCTCCCTAGGGCTGGGAGCCTCTCTGGGGAGAGGGTATACAGTGGCATGGAGGACAAAGCAGGATCTCAGTCTTGCCTGCAGCACCCTGGACTGCTGCCAGCCCTGACCCCTGGCCCCAGTGTGCTCTCCCATTCTGGGCCTGGGGTCCTGATCCTGAACAGTCAGTGGCACTCTGGAAGAGTCAAACAGAAAGCAGACTTTGCTGCATACAACCTTGGAAAAAGCCAGGAGCCTTCCTGAGTGTCCATCCTGGCTCCTGCAGCCATATCCCTATCCCCATCCCCTGGCAGGTGTGGTCCTGAAAATCCAATCTCTCTCACCCGGAGCGCCATGGTCCCACCATGCTGCTGGTAAAGCTGCAGCAGGCCTTCAGAGTCCACCAGGTACCTCGGGTATGTGTGGCTGGGGGAGGGGGTTTCTTCCCCTCAGGTTTTGTCCTCCAATTCCCTCATCCAAGGTGGGAAATCACCTGGACTGCCCACCCAACCTTGTTCCAGCTGGGAGATACTCCCAGCCCACCTTGCCTCAGTTTCCCCACCCACCACAATACCAGAGCAGCTCTTGGGCTGCCCCACTCCCCCTGGGGTATCCCATGACCAGCCCCACTGTTCCCGCAGATCTTCTGGTAGGATGGGATCAGGCTGGGTTACCAGCACCCCAAGAGCTCAGCCCTTGACTATGTCCTCAGCTCCTTTCAGATGATGAATGAGACAGTCAACATCTGGACACACTTCCGACCCGGTGGGGATGAGGACAGGGAGGGAGATGAGAATGGGAATAGGAATGGTGATGGACACGGGGATGGAGATGGGATAGGAACAGGGACAAGGATGGGAGTGATGAAATGATGGAGCTGCGAATGGTGACAGGGATGGCTGCAGAGTTGGGGACAGATACAGGGATGAGAAGAGGATGGAGATGGGGACAAAGAAAGGCTGGCAATGGGGATAGGGATGGGGTTAGACACAGGGCTGGGGACAGAGATTAGGTTACGAATACAGATAGGAACAGGGATGCGGATGAGGAAGGGATAGAGATGAGGATGGAGACAAAGATGGGGATAGGGACAGAACTCACCTCAAAACATGCTGTGCTGGAAGGTATTTCATATGGCACTACCTGGTGCTCTCGTCCTCCCGGGAGCTCTGCTGGGAGCCGCACCACTGGCCACTGCTCATCTACCTACTGATTGTCTGACCCTATCCCTTTGCCCCAGCTGCACCCACCCCTTCAGCTCTGTGCCAGTGCCTGCCCACCACATCTGCTACATCTGTGACTGCAGAGCCCTCAGCTTCTACAGCCTGGGGAGAGGCTCGGTGGAGATGGCCTGGCACAGGGTTGGGGATAGGGCAGGGACAGGGACCTGCAGGCCCCATGACACGATGTGTCAGTCGCAGGCTGCATGTTTGCCTACATGATGCCAGACCCCTGGGTCAGCGGGGTGAACTCCTTCATCCTCTCTTGCTATTCCCTCTGTGTTTGGGATAACGAAAATGGTGCTGGAGGTTTCCTCCTTCTCAGCTTTATGGTCCTCTTGGTGATTCCCCCTGCTCTGGCCCAAAGCCAAGGTGTTTGCAGGGTCCCCGCTGTGGGAGCTGATGGGGGTCTGTGCTGCCCCACCCTCTTCCCCCTTCACAGCTCCCCCAAGCCGGAGCATCCCCGGCTGAGCAAGGTGCCGCAGACAGCGGCTTTTGTGTGTCCCTTCCTCTACCACAACATCCCGCTCTTCTACCAGGTGAGTCAGGGTGGCTTGGAGCAAGAGTCAGGTGCCCCTACCACAGGGGTCCCAGGGTGCTTCCAGAAGGGTCCCTGCTGGTTCTCACCCTCCTCCGCACAGCTCCTCTGCTACTGGTGGTGTGACTATGCCTGGAGTGAAGCTGTGGTCAGGTACTGCCACCACCTGCTCTTTGTGCTGCTCACTGGCTTCCTCTTTGCATCCCATCTGCCTGAGTGCCTTGTGCCCAGCTGCTCTGACTGCATCAGTTACCAGCAGCCACCCAGTGCCCCCCTTGCCACGGCTCCTGTCCCCTGCCCCCAAAGCAGCCCCTTGCAGCAGGAGGTGTACAAAGAGCACCACCACTCTCAGCCTGGCAGGACATGACTGCCAGCTGTTCCACATCTGTTCTGTGCTGGGCACCCCCTTCCAGCTGGAAGCCGTCCTCTGTGATGTGTGCATGCCCCCTGGCTGTGGGGCCACCTGAGCTCCCCTGGGCTCTCAAGCACCTTTGGCATTTCAGCACTGCCAGGGTGGCCCTTGTGGGCAACACCATCATCATCAGTACCTTGACTGTGGCCTTGCCCCAGACCCCTGGCAGCTCTGGCTGCCCCCCAGGTGTCACCTCTGGGGCTGGGCACCGGAGGCACCCGTGATACTGTGGGCAAGGGCCAAGCTGCAAAGCCTGGGAGGACCCAGCATCGTGGCACCCCCTTTATGGTGGGCCCTGCTGTTGGGTGTCTTGCAGTGTCCCTTTTCCCACTCCCTCTGCACCCAGCCTGTGCCTTAGTTCTTCCAAACCAAACCAGTAGTGATTCCATGAATTTGGGGCAGGGACAATATGTCATCCTATGTGAGGACCCAGCAGTGCATGCATGCATGTGTGTGTCAAGGTTAATGAGTACTTAATGAAGTCTGTGATGAAAACCCTGCAGGGTCCCGGGGTGCATGGAGCAGCTTCGTTGTTCCCTGATAACCCCACGCTTGGTAGAAGCAGTTTTAAACTAAACTGGAATAATGGCGGTGCAGCTCTGGACTCCTCACTGCTGGAAGCAGGATCTGGGTGTGGTAGCACCACTGATCCCTGGGGAGCCTGCGGGGATTGGGACAGAGAGGGAAATCAGGAATCCTCAGCTGTGTGGAGTGGGGTGACATGGGGCACATCCACTGCAGCCTCACACCCACCCACGCACCCAGCTTGGAAAGGAACTGGCTCCACCATTTGCATTTATTTCTTTCTAGGGCTAGAAAGGGTGAGAGGGTGAAGGTGTAAAGGGGGGCTGAATTGGGTTTATGGGAGCTCAGCCCCTGCCCCACAGCACAACGTGGGGTGGTTGGGGCTACACGAGGCCGTAGTAGCGCCGATAGGCCTCCTGGAAGCCAATCTGGTCGGCCAGCTCGTCACAGTCAGGGTTGAGCTCACACACCTCACGCTTGGCCTCCAGCGGGTCCCGCGGGGCTCCATAGATGCTGCTGGGGACAAATGGGGGACTCAGAGGGTGTTTGGGGGTCCTGTGGGGGCTTCAGGCTCCTGGAGAGGGGCTGAGCCAGCAGAACCCCCCCTCACCTGGGGGCCATGATCCCTCGCCCAGCAGGACTAAGCACTACCTGTCATAGCCATAATTTCGCTTCTGTCTCTGCACCACCTCGGCACTGGTGCGTCTGGAGACAAAGGCTGCAGGAACAGTGTGGTGGATCAGCAGGGGTCATGTCCCCCTCTCCCCGAGGTAGCAGGGCTGAGCAGCTGCAGTCACTCACCTTCAGAGCCGGGCGAGTCATCCGTGCTGGCAGAGCCATCGGCAGCTTGGAGTGGCACAGTGAGGTGGGTGAGTTCAGGAAGGCCACATATGGGCTATGCTCTCACCCTGCCCCTTTCAGGGTCCCTCACTGACAATCCCCAATCTCCTGAAGCATGTCCTGCTCTCTATCTCCCTGTTCCAGCCCTGTATCCTCCACCCCAAGGCTCAGCAAATCTTTCCCAGTCCCTCTGTTCCCTTCAGAGCCCTTCCTGGGGCATGCAACCACCCCCGCCATCCCCATCAGCCCTGGATTTCCCCATACCTCTGCGGCAGAGACCAAGGGTGAGCAGGGCCAACAGCGTCAGTAGGATGAGGGACTTCATGGTGCCTCCCCTGTGCTAGGCTCAGCGCAGCCCCGGCTCCCCTCCTGTCTTTATAGGGTGCTGTGGCCCTGGCAAGGCAGGGGCACAGCCCCACCAGGGTTATTTCCAGCACATCCGCCATGGCCGGAGCTGCCGGCACAGGCGGCAATTGTGGTTTGGGATGAACTTGGTCCCCCCGTGCCTGGCCAGAGCCCACAAAGGGAGGGAAACATGGCCCTGGGCCAGGGGGGGATTTGTTGGTGGGCCCAGCCCTGTCGGCCTGGCAGCACCCAGTCCCCATTGGAATGGGTGGATGGGGCACTGGGGGCTTCTTGCTGTGCTCTCCAGTTAGTCACTGCCCAGTCCCAGCTCCCACTGCTGGATCCCAGCAGCAACTTCTGTGACACAGGGAGACTTTCCTGCCAAAACCCGTGGGCTTTTCCTCCATGTGCAGGGCCAGTTGGGACTTGTTGGCCCACTTTTGGGGGACCAGCACATGCTTCTTTTGTGGCAGTCATGCCGTGTCCCTGGAGGAGGGTGAGCAGGTGCCTATGCCCTTGGTCTCCACACAGCTCCTCCCTGTCATATGCCATTGGCAGTTGCTGCATGGCCAGGACAGCAGCTGGTCCAAAAAGCAGGACCTCAAAGAGGTCCAGCACCTCTAAACCCCCCCCAAAAATGGCTTTAGCAGAAAAAAAATGTGGTTCCAGCTCTGTGCAGGGGAATGTGGCTGTGCTCTTGTTCATCCATCCTTTCATATCCTCCTCTCCTCCAGACCTCAGGAGTGCTCAGGCACTCACTCACACCCAATTTGCTCCTGTTTAACTCCAGGAGGGCTCCGGGCAGTGGGAGTCACTGGGTGATATTCCTCTTTGGGATCCTGACCACTTTTCAGATCCTACAAATCCCAGCCCTGTCTTGAAAAGTGGAACTAGAGGCTTTGGGGCAGAGGACCATAGAAATGCTGAACCAGAGACTTTGTCAGACAAACCCATAAAGTACAGAGTACGTGGGCCAAGTGTGCGGCGGAAGCCAAGCTGGGAATAACAACCCAAATTTATTGAGATTCCAGCGCAGCGAGGGGAGGCAGAGAGGAAATTGTCGCAGCCACTGTCGCAGGCTCTAATTGCAAACAGATGTTGGGATGTGGTGTGAGTGGCCACTGCTGCTACCCGGTTTGTCACAGGGCACAGCCTCTCCCTGGAGACCAGGGAACCTGCTGCCCTCAGTGGCTGTTGGACTCCGAATCCCCCTCAGTCCTCATCAGTGTGGGGAGACTCTCCTCATTCCCTGCCCAGCCCTGAGCAACAATCTGCTCATGCTGGAGGCACATGTCACTTGTGGGGCTCTGCCAGGGAGATCCCTGGAGCCTTCGCTTCCCTGGCCCACAAACTTCCGATGATGTGGTGACAACTCTGAGTGGGGAAAATCAGTCTGGCTCCAGGTTCGACAGAAAAACATTAAACCCCTGTGCCACAAGCCCAGAAAGTCAAGGCAGGACTGTTCCAACCTCTGCAGACATCCATGGATCCCTCAAGCTGCTGGGAGGGGAGCAGGACTGGAAAATAACTTGGAGAACAGAATGAATGGTAATGAGGAATGTGGTGCAGCAGCTGCTGCCACATCTGTGATGGGCAGTGGTTTGAGACTGAATGAACCTGTAAGCATGGGCAAGAGCATCAGCTGTGACCTGCCCTCAGCTGCTCGTGCTCCTGCTCATGGGCTCCTTGGGCCTGGGCACAGCCTGGCTTGGAGTTTAAGGCAATAAATTTTGTCTAACGCACATCTAAAATAGTTACAAAGCCCCAAATGTGGCTTTGGAAACTGGAGTCAGGCCTGTCACAGCACTGAGTGAGCAGATGAGTGCACAGACACACTTTGGGACTCTCCTCTCTATATCCAGCTGAGCAGGAAATAGCGAATTGCCATCTATTTCCAAAGATCCCAATGTTTTTTTTGTTTATTCACCAAATCTGATCAAACTGTGCCAGTCCAGCAGCTGTTCCAGTCCCTCTGTAGTTTCCGGTGGCCTGATGGGGTGGTTCTCAGTTTGGGTTCTGTGCACACCCTTTCCCACTAGTGCTCTGGGACAATGAACAGCCACAGCAGAGCCCATGGGACATCCTGAGCACCCTCACTGGGGCTCCTGGAATGTCATGATGAGTTCTTGTTGCTCTTTACTGATTGCCTGTAAGGAAAACGACCCATGGACCTCAGCCATGATGCCTCTCCCACCCTGCCACACTCAGGGTAGAAAGTCAGCTGAGTGTGTCACACACTGCTGCGCCCTGCATGCACAGAACATAACCCCCTCATCTTCCCTGGCAACATCCCACCCACTGCACAGGGAAAAGCACCCAAGACCTCCAGAGAAAATGCCCAGGCCTAAAGTTTCAGCAGGACTTGACTGCTGGGGAGGTCTTGGAGAAGTGGAGGGTTTGAATGTCATTCCAGGCCCCATTGACTCCCCCTCAGGTGGGTGGGTACAAGGAGGTTTGTTTGGTTTGGTTTGATCTGTTTTTACCTGCCAGGCCTGTTGGTGAGCCTGGATCAGCTGCTGCAGCTCTGCAATCCTATCCCTCCCCATGAGCACAGAATTGGCCACCTTCCTGTTCTCTTCCTCCTTCTCCCTGAGAACTCTGCGCAGGTAGGAGCGGTGCTTCAGGAGGTACGGCACCATGGTGCTGCGGACATCCTCCTCCGGGATCCCTCTGGGCCGCCTGGGGACGCAGTGGGCCATGGAGCAGCCAGTGAGCAGCGATTCTGCCTGGCATTAGTCCCACACACCCTGATCGGATGCTGAACTGCTGCCAGGTGGGATCAGCTCTGTGGCTCCCCCAGTTTCTTCTGGCACTGGGAACCAAGGACAGTCAGGGCAGGGACATCAGTGCTGAGCCTCACTGGAAGGACCAGAGAGCCCTTCCCCAAACATGACTGTAAGTGGAGGCTTGGAGCAGGCAGGATGTCATTCACCTCCTCAGCATCGAAACACAGAATCTTGGTGTTTCTGGTTACAATCCCCAGTCTGTCTCCTGAGTGGCCAAACGGCACCTGCCAGTGTCTGCTGAGGCCCTGAGCCAGGGACAAAGAGCACCCAGGGGAGCTCTGCTGTTGGACAGGAGCTATGCCCAAAACATCCCATCAGCCCGTTGGATTGGTCAGAAATGGCTTGTCCCCCATCAGTGGCACTCACCTCCCTGCACTAAGGAAGCAAATGGAATGGATCCTGGACACAAAGATGCACAGTTTAAACTGATTTTTGTGTGGTTTAGGCCCAGTGACATTGCTGTAAAGACACAGCAGCTTTCAGACCCTCCCTTGCAGCATGAAACCAACAGAACACCCAAACATCACCCATGAACCACCTACTGCCCTTGTAGGAACATGGCCCCCACCCATTCCCTGGCCATCCATACCACGCTGGCTCTTCCCGGTCCTTTGCCTCCTCCACAATCTTATCCAGTGAACTAAACAGTCCCTCAAGATTCCCTTCATTTTTCACCTCCTGGATCTCCTCCTGCGAAGGACAGACACAACACGGATTCAGCAGGACCCAAACTGAACAAACACAGGCACCACTCTGCTTGTGAGCCTTTGCTGGTCATGGAATCAGGGAGTTGTTTGGGTTGGAAGACACCTTAAAACCCATCTTGTTCCACCTTCTGCCAAGGGCAGGGACACCTTCCACTATCTCAGGTTGCTCCAAGCCCTGTCCAGCCTGGCCTTGGACACTTCCAGGGATGGGGCAGCCACAGCTTCTCTGGGCAACCTGTGCTAGGGCCTCACCACCCTCATGGGGAAGAATTTCTTCCCAATATCCCATCCAGCTCTGCCCTCTGGCAGTAGGAAGTCATTCCCCTTGCCCTGCTCCTCCAGGTCCTTGTCCAAAGTCCTTCCAGCTTTATCCTGGATGAAGGGCCTACTCTCTGGGAATCACCATCCCTGAGGGTATTCAACGGATATATGGATGTGACACTTGAGGACATGTTTTAGTGGTGGCTGTGGCAGTGCTTGGGAAATGCTTGGACTCGATGGTGTTTTCCTAATGGTGTTTTCCAGCCTGGATAATTCTACAGCTCTTTCTGGGGAAGACAGAGAAGTCTGGAGAGCAGCCTAATTTTTCTGCTTTTGCCATTTAGGAAACATATTGCTGCCCTTGAAATCAACCTGTTCAGCACTTTTTCACAGGGCTTTGGAGCCCCTCTGGAGGCTCCAAGCCCCACCGCACCCCCCAGGCACCCGGGTCGTTCCCTCATTCACCTTGATGGACGCCTGCAGCTGGGAAATGAACTCATCGTAAATGCTCCTGGTCAGCTGGGGCTGCAGTTTGTAGAAGCAGCGGTAGCAGCTGACAAACCTCTGGTAGCTGCGAAACCGGGAAGGAGGCAGGATCAGGACTGGGGTCACGGTGGGGTCGGAGTCAGGGTTAGAGATGGGGTCGGGGTCAGGGCCAGCCTCAGAGGCAGGGGCAGGGCCGTTGCTGGGGATCCGGGTAGGTCCAGGGTCACGGCAGGTCCCTCCCCGCTCCGCCCGACCCTGCTCCCGCCTCACCTCCCGGCGGCCACCAGCTTCTCCAGGAACGTGTCCACCACGGTGGTGAACACCTGGGCGCGACCCNACTGGTCAGGGCGACAGACCCCGCCCCCGCCGACTGCAAGCGCGGGAAGAGAGCGCGCGCTCGGGGAGCACGCGCACGGGGGTGGGGCTCTGTGCCGCCGTGGGCGGAGCCCCCCCGCCCCGCCCGGCCCGGCCCGGCCGCTCCCGGGCTCGCACCCAAAACGCTAAGAAAGCCACGGCGAGAAGCTGCCGCCTCCCGGCGCGGGGCAACGCCCGGCTCTGAAGTGAAGCGGCGTGACAAACCGTCCGTCCCTCTCGCCCCAGCCGCCGTGGAAACGCCCGCCCCGTCCCCCAGCGACTACGGCTCTCGGTCGTTTAGTAAATAAATAAAACGATCAAACCTGAAGAATTCCACGAGGACAGAAGAAGCAAAGCTCAGCTCGGATGAAGAAAAAAAGCGACATTCTCCATGTCACAGCGAACCAGGACACAACCCGCGTCCTCAGGGCCTGATTCCAGGCATTCTACGTGCTCCAGCCTGTTATCCCTGGCTCGTTCAGCCACTGAGAAGCCACTGTCATTCCTAGTCCTAGTCCAAATGCAAAGAGTGAAACCCTTTCTGTCACACGACAAAATGCACTACCCTCCCCTGGCATGAACAATTGTGTGCTTTTAAACGCAGGCACCAAACTGAAGGTCTCTGAAGTTTATTAGTTGTCAAGAACGTTGCTGGTTACGAGAGGAACATTAAGTTTGACAGTGTGCCGCCATGCTGGTGCTGCTACCCTTCCATGCCACACACCGGCATTGGCCCTGCTGGATCGATTGTTATTATTCCTGTTAATACTGGTGTTACTGCTGCCTTACAATTTGGAGTGCTGTTTTTCTGCTTTTCAGAGCAGAATCTGGTATAACAGCAAGAACCGACTGGTGTCAACTTTTAAACAAACAAGTGACCAGAGCAGGTGCAGAAGGTGCTGCTCCAACAGCTCCTCCAGTGGCTCCAGCATCTGCTGCCTTTCTGCGAACTGCAGGAAACAAAAACGGGAAGAAGAGGGTTTCAATGACTCACCCATCGCAGCACTGCACCTTAGAACCAAGCTCTGCTCTTAGCAGAGACACCTCTCCCACCTCAGCAGCAGCTTCAGCACTCTCCACCTCCAGCAGACATGGTGACATGTCCAGTCCCTGCTGGGCAGAACCACAACATTGGGATGAAGGGCAGAACCACACTCGGTGAGTCCCCAGGGGAAGAGACAGCCAGAAGGAGTCCGGCAACAGCCACGGGTTGGCAGGATCAACACCTTGACCAAAATTCCTGGTTATGGCAGCAGGGGAATGGAGGTGGTGCACTCTGTGGTGTGGAGGTGCATCCCAAACCCCCTGGACATGGCTAACTGGGACGAACACCATGTGTGGGCTAGCAGCATGAAAGGCAAATCTCAATCACCAAGAGCAGCAGAGTATGGTCAAAAAATCCCTTCCCTCCCCAAAAAGCAGCCTCTGGTTTCATCCCCCTTAAGTTTTCACCTGGTAAAATACACAGACCATAGCTCAGGATTCTGATCCAGCAAGTGTGCAAAACATCATCCTTGCCCTTCCCAAATAGGATGAACAGGATTTAAATTCACGAAGTATTAGTGAACAATCACATCTTATTCAATATGAACATGCCAGTCAGGTTTGAACTGCATCAAAAGCCAGCACAAGGTTTTTGTTTCCCCACTTCGCATCCAGTTGTAGCTCAAACCCCATTCAGTTCTCATCCAGCTGCCAGCAGCACCACAATCGGACACTTCCAAACCACATTTCTGGGCTTAAACTAACTAAAGGTGGGAAGTGGCCGCAGCCACCCTGAACATGCAGGATTGACACACTGAACAAGGCCACAGGACAACCACTCAGTTCCCCAGATATCAGAATAAGCTTCCCTAAAACAAAAAAATTAAATTACAACAGATTAAAAACACAGGTTAGGTGTCAAAACTGCCATCAGCTAATTCCAAACAGCCAGCTCAGCTCCTGACTAGCTTATCAGACAGCCTGCTGTTTGGAGGATGAGAGACAGGGAACATTTTCCAAGAACATACAAAACAAGTACATAGATCTATTCAAAATGCAGGAAATCAGGTCTGAAGTGGTTCCAGGTTATTCTTGTCTCACATCTTATAGAAATAAATGTGCATTAATTGGAGAAATTCACTTGTCTGTTTTCTGCTTCCAGCTTCCCACAGCACAACCGCCACTAGAGACATCCCACCAGAGGGTCTGATTCTGCTGCAGGCTGTGAGACTCCTCTCCTTGGAAGTTTGGCAAAGATGAAAATAATTTAAAGAGAATAAACTGGCTTTTTGCGTAAGCCAGTAAGTCTCTAATTTAAAAAAAAAAAAAAGGAATTAATAACTTGCCAGGATGCATTCTCACACCTGGAATGGACTTTCCCATGCAACCAGCACTGCCAAAGGTCACGGTTGAAGCAAAACCAGCAGCAGAACATTGTATGATGCTCAGATCTAAAGAGGTGAAGTGCAGTTGCTTTTGCATCTGCCTTGTGCTGCAAAACCAGCCAGAGACAAAGGCACAGCATCTGTGTCGCCTCCTGGGCTCTCCCCTGTGACAGTCCAAGCTCAGAGGATTCACAGGAAGGTTCTCCTTCACCAGCTGCCTCTACCAGTGCCTTGAGTCCACCAGCTCTGGGCGAAGGCTCAGCTTCTTCAGCGTTTCATACCCCACCACGATGACGATGGTGGAAGGAGTGGCCGAAATGATGCGGGCAGAGAGGCCTTTAGTCAGCCCCCAGGGACCTTCCTCTGCAATGAGCTGTTTGAAGGTGAGGATGATGGAGCTCTTGCCTTCCACCTGCAATGCCAGAACAAACATTGACAGAGCTGCCAGTCTCCATACTGAGCTGCTCTGGGGCTCTGCTGCAACTGAAGACTCTGGAGATGACAGATCAGCCAGTCCAACAGCCTTGATCTGGGGTCTCCAGAACACCCTGAGGAGGGGAGCAAAAAAGGCATAAAGTCCTAAGGAAGCAGTAGGAAGCATCTCTCTCTTTCCAAAGAGAAAGCCTGTCTGAGCAGGCCAGGCCAGCACTGCCAGCCTTACTCCCTAGGCTGCTCCTGCTAATGCTGAGGGCTAATTAAGCAGCTAATATCCAGGATGAAAGGCCCTGGGAGAGCAGGGAAGCAGATCACCTGAAACCACAGGGGCCACAGAACTGAGGCTGAACCCTACCCCACACTGTGACAAGCAGGCTGAGCTCTTACCTGGACCCGAGCCCTCACCACATCCATGGGGTTGGTGAGCGTGGAAGCTGTTGCAGCTGCAAGTGGCCCAGATATTGCTTGCAGAAGGAGGTGGGGACAGTCTTTAGGAGTCAAACTCGAAAGTTGTTCTGGGAACCAGAGAGAGGAAAGTTTCAAACTTTCAGTGGCCACTTACCAGTTCCTTAACTCCACCCCTTAATTCCAACTGATTTGCAGTGGGTGGAATACCTGATTTACAGCCTGCCACCTCCTCCCACAGAATCTCTCAAGTGGTGCTTACTACACCAAGCAGAAAGCTGGCATGGCAAAGGGTGCAGGACTCATCATTCCAGTGGCTCCAGGACACTCCTGTGCTTTGTCCCACAGCCTCCCATCAGCTGCCACACTGGTTCCCAGGCCTGCAGGGCAACCTGGACAGAATGAGCTTCCATGTCTCCAAAACAGGACATGGAAACACCCACCCTCTTTAGAAGGTGGGGGAAGCCTTAAGATAAGGCTCTATTGGAAGGCGTCTGCAGAGGTGTACAGAAAGCTGTCACTACTGGGCACACTGTCCCACTTACTGGTATCCCACCGTGGATCCCTAAGGAGAAGAGCACCATGTAGTGTGCATCCCAGATTTCCTCACTGTGCTCCTGCTGCCTGGCCAATAGGATTTGAATGTCCCACGCTTTCATCGGTTAAAGTTGGACAAAAGACTGTTGAAAAGCCCCATTTTTTTTGGATGATGAGGAAGCCTATCTGGCACGAGGGAAGGAAGCAGCTCTGTTAGTGACCTCAAACATCCTCTGATTGGAATCAGGGCCAGTAGTGCCCTTTGAACCAGAGGAGGGTTCAGTGACTCCTGCTGCTGCTCTATCCAGGGACAAAAGACTGGGAAATTCAGCCAAAGCAGAGATTCACTGACAGCTGGGGCTTATGTTTCCCCTCATCTCGGACTTCCACTGAGAAGACAGGGAAAGAGCAAACACCTGGAAGTAGAGAGCTCTGGTCTCTCCATATCAACTGCATTGTTCTTACATGCTCTCCTTTGAGTCCTTTTCACATGAAAACCTTACAATTAATACAGTGGGTTTTGGTCTTATGAACTGTTGACATGGAGACTGATGGGAGCACTCCCACAAAGTACAGACAACATTCCAAGCTGCCACTGCCATTTAAATGCAGCCCAGATGCAGAACCAATGCCCCCCGTAGCTACCAGAACTCTGGAAAGCAAACAGGACCTTTGAGTCATCTGGATTTTGAAGAACAGGTGACCTCCAAGATATACTTTAGGCCCAGTACAGTGAAACCCAAACTGCTCATAACCACCACTTTTAGGCAGAAATTAAGTAACTAGACACCTAAAAACTATGTGCAAAGCTGCACGGCAGAAATCTAAAGGATCATCAGAGGTGGAAATAAACCTTAGCTGGCCAATACCTTTAGTCTTTGGGAACACCCTAAGGAGTACCAGAACTGAGCTAGGGAGAAAGAATTTTCTGTTAAGTGTAGTTTTTTATCACAAGATTTGGTACCTGTTTTAAAGCTGCCAAAACTGAAGCAAGACCTGACAGAAACCCAGGGAAGATTTGGCCCTTGTCTCTGCCTGTTGATTGGTTTTGCCATGAGATCTGTGGCTCTAAAAGTCCTTTAGCCATATATGAGATTCCTGAGTCCACATGAACCAAAAGACGAACAACGTTTACATGGTGGCTCCAAAACTCTGCCCAACAAAAGAGCTTTCCTCACTCCCATGGACAAGGCATTATTTGGGATTAGAGGAAGAGAAAGTTAAAGCAGTTGCATAAAGCCCCTCTTGCCCAGAGACATCCAGTCTGAAATCCTCTAGCACTTGGACCCTTCATCATTACCTCTGCATTGAAACACTGCTGCACTGTTAAATTTCCACCCAACACCTGCAGAATTCCTACACAACCAGATACAGCTCTTTAGTTCATGACGGGTTCTGCTCCCACCCCAGGAGAGACACAGTGAATCATGCTGAATCCACAGTGTCAGAGTTGATCCGAGCGGCTTCTGGTCTCCTGGGACAAGATACATTTCAAGCCTCCTTTCACTTACCAGCATAGAAGTGGTAGAAGGGCCACCAGACTGCACTGTTGGGAATATAAGTGAGCAGCGAGGCCACATAGCCCCTGTAGAAGCCTTTAAAACCGTCAGCCTTAAAAATCTGTACAATGATGTCCTTGGTTTGGCCAAAGACCAGCAGCCGCTTGCCATCTTGGTTCTGCACCTTAAACCTGCCCATGCTTTCCCCCTTCCTCTGCATCATGAGGTGCTGGGAGATGACATCGATGGGCACTGTGATGCTCTGGGCCACCAGGGAGGCCGAGCCGCCGGCCACCAGAGACTTCACAGCGTTGTTGTTGTTGTACCGTGACACGTACTTCCGAGTGAGCTCATATGTTGTCACGTAGCACTGTCCCGAGATCAGGGTGAAGGTGTTGACCAAAAAGCCACGGTAGAGCCCAGCCGTCCCTTCTGTCCGCAGGATTTTCACAAAGGCATCGAAAGTCCCGTTGTACAGGCTCTTGCCCTTCTGAACCTGCAACCGCGTCCGGATGAGCGTGAAGGGGTAAACGCTCACCCGGATCATCATAGTCATGCAAATGCCAAAGACATAGAATTTCCTTTTGTCCAGGTGCTCCCACTCAATGATGGGGATGTTGCGTTTGTCCTCCATGGCTCCTCAGGGTCAGGCAGCAGAGGTCCAGATCTCCCTCAAAGGCACAGAGCAGATGCAGGCCTAGCCCTCCAGCCTTGACCAACCAGACTGCAAGTGCTGGCACCTGAAACGAGACACCACTTGGGTAGAGGACAAAGCCCCCGCTCACTGCAGCCACCCACATCACCTCAAACTCTGCTGACTCTCCTCGAGCACACAGCAAGCCCTTGCACAGCACTGTGCTCGCCGAGCAGAGGGACTGTAACCTCCAGAGACAGAGCCCTACCATGTGGCACCTTCTGATGTCACCGTGGCTGTTTCCTGAGCTCCAGCAGCAGCTGGCACAAGTGGCAGCTTTCACCAGATAGTTCTGTGGAAAAGCAAAGCTCCCATGTTTTGGGAAACAGCCTGAGATCCAGTGGATGAGCACCACTCCAGCAGCACACACACCTTTTAATGGACACACCAGATCAGAGATGGCCAACCAAAGCAGCTTCTCCCCAGTAATTCCAGGTCTGTGATGCTCCCGGGTGCCAAGCTGTCACTTTTCAGTTCCAGGATCTGTACAAAGAAGAAAGTGACAAGTCTCTGTTTGTGTTCCTAGATTCCCTGCATGAATTAGACACATTTCTTTGAGCATTTCCATTATGATCTTCCTAAAACTGCGGGGTGATGAGAAGGTGAAAAGAAGAACAAGGTAAAGTCTCCACACTGATGCCCAAGACCCTGAAAAGAAAGGGTTAAATCACAGCCCAGGATGTCTTTGTTGAGCTGCCTGTCAGCTACCGTGAGCAAAGTTCACCCCCCCTTTCAAGACTCCATCGCCGCTCCTGGTCTGATAACCCCCGTCCACTGCTGGCCGTGCTCAGAGCACCAGGAATGGGGGGGATGAGGAGGGAGGTGCTGATTCAGCCTCCCCCAGTCCCAATTGCTGCAGCTCATCACCATGTCCCAGCAGGCACCAGCTGCTTCTCCACAACCAGGCTCCTGGAACTTCTAGCTGCTATAATTAGCAAACTAAATTGCTGCACAATTAACCAAGCTTGGGCTAAGGGAACCTCCACAGAGGGCCAGGCAACAGGAGAAGGGCAGCTCAGACTCACCCAATGCAACACTGATAATTTCACTGCCTGTAAGGACTTTCCATATGAAAATAAAAAAAACCTTGGGCTATTTGGGTGGCTAAACTTTTGGGAAAGGCTTGACTACAGCTGGATCATAACTTATATTCCAGTTGCTAGCAAATAGGTAGTGAAGTGTGTGCCCAGACACAAGCTGAACTGCTGGAGAGCAGAGCGAGAGCAAAAAGCAGGAACAGGAACTAGGGGGGCCAAAACCTAAGATGTGAGAACAGATTCACCAAGTGAGAACTCGAAGGGATGGGCAGTCACCGCCACACACCGATTTGGGGGCACATTACCAAAGCACAACTTCAGAGCCTAAAGGAGCTCCAAGGGAGAGGGACTTGGGACAAGAGCCTGGAGCGATAGGACAAGACACTAACCAAGAGCAGAATTAGATGAGATATTGGGAACAAACTGTCCCCTATAAGGGTGGTGAGGCCCTGGCACAGGTTGCCCAAAGAAGCTGTGGCTGCCCCAGCCCTGGAAGCATCCAATACCAGGCTGGACAGGGCTTGGAGCACCCTGGTCTAGTGGAAGGTGTCCCTGCCCATGGCAGTGGGGTGGGATGGGCTGGGCTTTAAGGTCCTTCCAACCCAAACTAGTCTGTGGCTCTTGGGGAAATGTCTCCACACTTCAGAATTCATGAAGAGCTCACACAGGCCAGAGCCATTTTGTTAGAAATGTTTGTAACAAAACAACTGGAAGTTGTTTACTTCTGGCACAGAGAAGACTTTACAGTTATGAAATTATGGCAGAGCAGGGTAGGTGTCCCATTAACTGACCATTTCATTGCCTGTTGGCCAACAAAATGTTTACTGAACAGCAGCAAACAGCATTACAGGCTACCACAGTTCCTGCAGATGCACAGGGGAGTTAAAAACATCCAAGAGCACCTGGGTCCAACATTTTCACCAGTGCAAAGAGAACTACACTTCACCCTCCCAGGCAACTGCCTTGGCAGATAAGGCACAACAAACACCACAGCTGAGTTAAACAAAGCCTGGATTGCTTTAATTACAATTACAGCCTTACTGGGTTTGCTAATATTGGCATGATTGGACACACACAGCTTCCTGCACAGGAATTATCTGCACACAGCACCCATGAAAACACAACTTGGTTCTTGTTCGGAGTCCCATTAGCTTAATATTTTATTAAAAAAAATTAAAAAATTAGAATCAGCCAATATGATTCCCTGGTGAAGCCTGAGGGTTTCATCCATACTCCAAATTCCTCTGCCACCCAAGGACAGAATTGAGCTCCCCACAGGGAAAGGAAGGGCTGCCTGCAAAAAACCATCTTCATTACTACAATAAGGAAAACCAAATACTAACATTACTACTAATAATGACATATGCTTGATCTTTATTTAACTTAATGTGCTCTAGTGCTTTGGGTTTAGAATTTCAGCCACAACCTCTTGAAGAAATAGCTTTACTTTCTCTGGACTCTTACCAATAACTCCTCTCATTTGGGATCTCAGTTAGAAGGACAAAGTCACTTTAATCCCAGGGCTCTGAGGCACTCCTGAGTCGAATAAGGAAGGCATCCTGGCAGCTTCATGGATGACCAGCATGGCTACAATTCTTACTTTGCCAACATGAGAGTTTTCCTCAGAAGATTTACTCTTCCAGAAATTTAGACCAAGGGCTTGCTCAGGGCAGGGATTCTGTCACACTCATCCAGCAACTCTCTGATGATCTTTCAAGTAATTTTGGGGAGGCTGATATAAAAGTCATGGCAACATCTCCTAATCTGACCTGCCCTCCAAAACAAGGTACAAGTGCACTAGGGATCCCCACAGCACACACGTCCTTAAACTCTGGAGCAGCTTCTGTACCAAAACCATACCTCAGTGGTCCCTTCCCACCATGCATAAAACAGCATTTCTTGAGCTTCTGTACAGAAATTCAAGCAGGGGATACCAAGCAGGCTGTCCCCATTCCTACTCTCTCATCTGGGCACAGCCTCAGTCTCCTATACACAGAACTCACCTTAGTATAAACAACCCCAATGTATGTCCTTTTAATGCCACCCTGTCAATCTGATCCCCAAACCACTTTTGGCTGCCGCTGGAGCTAAAGATGATTCACTGGCAAACACAGGCAGGGCCTTTGTGTCCCCCAGCCAGGGATGTGGCCTGTCCGGCATGCTAATGCCTCAGCACCCGCCTGGGAACCATCCGGAGCCAGCGCCGACAGTGCCTGGCATCTCCTTCGGCAGAGAATCACAGAACAATCAGAGTTGGACGGGTCCCAGAAGGGCCGTTGAGTCCAACTCTTGAGTGAATTCAGGGATCGAACCTCAACCTTAGTGTTATTAGGACCATATCCAACCACCGAGCTAAGCTAATACACTGCTCACTCCTTAAATTTACCCCACGGTGGGAGCGGATACAAACCGGCGAGGGAGTCCTGGCTATAACTCCAGCTCCGCTGACAACCCACAGCTCCCCGGAGCAGCTGTCGCTCTGTAACAGATGCGGCAGAGGCACTCTGATGCCGGCACTTTTCTCCTCAGCACCCCCAGCCCCGCGGGCAGGAGGCCCTCCACCCTCCTACTCCCCGAGCGAAACCACCAACTCTAATCCCTGGTCCACAAAAGCTCGGCCGTGCTCTGAGGCCGTGAACGAGGCAGAGCTCGGTCTGGGATCCGCTCAAGGTCACTGCCAGGCCAGACGCGTCCCCAGCACCGCGGCTCCGTGTGGCGGGAGTGTCCCCACTGTCCCCCAGGCAGCTTTACCGCCGTAGCCCCCGGGCGCCCCGGCCACTTACCCGTCCACCCCGGGGGTGCTCCGGCCTCTGCCCTGTGAAGGGTCCCTGGATCCTCCAGCCCCCTTCCCTGCCTTTCCCAGGGGCATTCAAGCCCTGCCCCACCTGCCTTGGGGGGCCTCGCCGAGGGGGTGCTCCGGGCCCTTCCCCACCTGCTTCGGGACTCTCCAGCCCCTTCTCCCGGGGTCTTTCAAGGCCAAATGGGTCTCGCACCAACCCCCTCCCCCACTCCAGTTTGTCTGCACCCCTCGCCAGCCGCCCCGTCTTCCCCACCTGCCGCTCTCCCGTCCGGCCGCGCAGCCTCCACACCTGCCCAGGCCCCCGCTCCATCGCCGCCACCCGCACCGGCCCCGCGCCAGGGTAGCCCACCACCGTTAGGCCCTGCCGCGCCGCTGCTGGCCCAGGCAAGGCCTCTCCCCTCCCCGCCGCAGGCCCAGGCCTAGCCCCGCCGCCCCCTCACCTCACGCCGGCGATAGGGACCCCCGACGATCCCCAACCCCCCCCGCCCCATGGCCGTTCCCCGGCCGGAAGTGAGCCGCGGCGTCAGCGCCCGAGCGCCGCCACCATCTTGAGGACGGGCAGAGGCCACGCCGGAAGCGCTATGCTTTTCCGGCCCGCAGTAAAGAGGGCGGCAGGGGGCGGGCTCGCGCCCCTTTTAAAGGGTCCGCGCCGAATTACAGCTCTTAAAGATCCAGCGGCCGTCGGCAGCTGCGTGCCGATCCTGTGTTTCACGTGCTGGAGGGGTCGGAGCACGGCGAGGACCGGAAAACAGCACGGATGCACCCAAAAGGAGGGAGTGATGGGCGAGTGTGAGACAGTCGTCCCCCACTTCTCAGTCTCCTTGCCCCTCACTGGACGTGGACAGCTGGCATACGCTGCACAGGAGGATGTGTCCCTACACGCACATGTGTGTGCACACGTGTTGTGCTGGCATTGAAAAGGTGATCAGTAGTTAACTCACGTAAGTACAGTTAGCTGTTGAGAGTCAGCAAATGTTGATTACAAAACCTAAGACGCCGAAGTCGCCTTAATCTTGTGAAGATAAAGGAGACAAGGATCAGCTCGGAAAGCTGCTGAATCACTGCCAGGAATCTTCCTCAACACGACCACCAACTTATACAGTGCATGCATGGCGTATATGCTAATAATATTAATAATTTCCGAGAAATAATTTGTATAACCCCGCCTGTCCCAAAGAATGTGATGCATATTCGTGACTTGTACCCATAATACTGTGTTGTAAGAAGTGCCGGTGTGTGTGTTCGAAGGAGCGATCCCCCATACCCAGTGCGCTGATTAAAGCAAGTACCTGCTTCTTCGACCCTGTCTCAGAAGTGTCTTCGGCCCGGTTTGGGGCGAATCAGCATATGCCTTGCACAACCCCACCAACATCGCCCAAAAGCCTTGCAGGGCTGCTCCATGGACTCAGCAGTGTGAGGCATTGAGTTTTCTTTTTTAATAAAAAAGCGAAAAGCAGGAAAATTTACAGCTGGTTTGACTTTAAAAAGGCAGATCAAAGACACGGGTAAAGGGGGGAGGCAGCTGGGGAGAAGTGAGGGCTCTGCCACGCTGGGGGCGCAAGGGTCGGGATCATGTGGTGTTGAGGGGTGGGTGGCTGTGCAGGGTGGGTGCCCATGGGGTTGGCTTATGGAGCCCATTGGGCACAGCTTTCTCGATGTTGAGGTTTTTATGGAACCTGGATTTTTCTGGAGTAGGACCAGTGTCAGCATCCACCATTTCTATCCAACCCCACCCCACATCCTTGCCCCATGGCCATGTTTTTCCTCTGTGCCACATCATTCCCCTGTCCCCATGACCTTCTTTCGCCCTCCAGTCTCTCCCCATCCCACTCCTGTGCTCCATCCCACCTTCTTGCCCCATCCCACCCCCACTGTTCCTAGGGCCCATTCCACCTCCTGCCCCAGAATGTGAAATTTATGTTAAGACAGGTGTATTTAAAAAAAACAAAACAAAACCAAAAACCTTTTCACATTCACACCCTTCCCCATATCCCCCCTCCCCAGCGTCTCCCTGACCCACTGGCAATGTCATGCCATGTTCCCCCCTGGCATGTGGAGTTGGTTGTTGTCCACATCGATGTTCCCATCAAGCTGGAGGCAGCAAGCGTGGGAACCTTCATCCTCCTCCTCCTCGGTGGCAGCTTCAGGTGCCGGGGGCCCTCCGGTGCCCCCATTGAGGGGCACCTTCTCCCGGTGCCGGGACGGGGGGCTGTGTGGCGTGCTGCACCCCCGCACCTTGCTCCGAGCTTTGAGCTGGTCACGATAGGCAAGGAGGGCCAGGCAGGCAGCTACAGTCAGCGTCACTGCCAGCAGCACCGTCACCGTGACAAACTGTGGCCAGTACGAATGGGAGGTGCCAGGGCCCAAGGACCCCCAGGCCAACTCCTCCTCCCCCAGGGCCACCCTGCCAGAGTCCCTGAGCTGGTAGTGAGCCACGGTCCAGGTGTAGCCGTTCTCTGTGGCCTGGCACTTATAGGTGCCAGCCATCCCCTGCTGCATGATGACCACCAGCGTGTAGTCAGGCAGCAGCACTGTGTGCCCCTGGCCACCGCTGGGCTGCTGCCAGCTGTAGGTGGCCAGTGTGGAATGGCGGGGGCACGGCAACCGGACCACGGTGTTCGGCTGGGGGCTGAGTCCTGTGGGTGTGGAGAGCAGGGTGACATGGTGCACCCCCGTGTGCCCTGTCCAACCCCATGCGCCCCATTCCGCTGTGCTCCCATACTCAACCCTGTATGGTAGGATCCTCCGGTGCTCCCAAGGCTCGGGGCATGGCTGCGCTCCTCCCGCGGTGGCATATGGTGACTGGGTTCCCGGTCTCAACATCCTGCAGCCACGCATTCCTGCAGGCAGGAGCGCAGGGTCAGCATCCCGGTGCCCTCCACACCCCCTTCCCATCCTTGTCCCGCTGCTCACGTGTCCTCAGCAGCGAAGCGGGCATGCCGGCAGGAGCCGTCGCGGCTGTGCCAGGCGCAGTAAGGGTCCCGTGCCAGCACACACTCGGCGCAGTTCCGGTGCAGACTGCAGTTGGCCAGCGGGACCTGCAGGACGCCTCTGGAGTAGCCCACATAGAGGATGCCCTGGGGAGGGATAGGCACAGAGCTGAGCCTCCCCCCATGCTCCGGTGCTGATGTTGGGTGGCTGTTGGGTAATCTGGGTGATCAAATCTGCCCGACCTTCCCCGGGGCCAGCAGCAGGTTCTTCACCGGCTCCGGCATTGCGAAGAGCTGGATACTCTCCACAATGTGGGGACCCTTGGGCAGCTCCACTGCCTTGTGCAGGAGACCCTCCGCTGTGGGGCGCAAGAGACATCACTGGGGCTTTGGAGCCAAGGGAGGGGTTGGAGGGATGATCCTGTGTGAACCCTGATTTAAACCCACCTGTGGCCAGGAACATGACGCGATACATGGTGCCTGAGACACCACGAGTCTCATCTACCGCAATGCGCGTGTAGGTGACGTCCGACTTCACCAGGAGAGGATGCCCCTGGATAGGTGACACCTTTCCTTCCATCAAGAAATGGTCCTTCATGAAGGTGAGGGCTTTGTCCGAGGAGGGACCCATGGAGCACTGTGGGGAGAGAGAGGGGTCTGTGCTGTTGTGGGGAAACTGAGGCATGGGGAGGGGAGGATGTGTTGCATCACCAGACTGCACTGTGCCAGCATCAGTGGGATGCAGAAGGACCCTCCTCCTTTCCCAGTGTGAGCACACAGGGCAAACTGGGATAGACAGACCCCTTCCCTTGGGGTCCAACACTGTGCCTCAGGAGAATCCAGTCCCTCTGAGTGGGCAGCACTCACGCTGCCAGGACGAGGACTCATGTCAGGGCCACTGTAGACGGTCCAGCGAGAGCTCTCCTTGTTCAGCTCCTTGTACTTGCCCTCGAAGACCTTCTCCAGATCTTCCTGGCTATAGGCACAGACAGCGGCGCTGCCTGCCCTACCTGCCTGCCTGTGAGCAGGGACAATCAGGTGGGCATCGGCAGGGCACAGGCTCCCAGACTCCCTCCACACCCCTGGGCACTTACCACTGTGAGGTGAAAACGGCGTAGAAGTCGGCGCGGCCGCCATGGCGGGGCAGGGCAAAGGCATGGTGGATGACATTGAAGGGGAAACGGCCGGGCTGGGAGCACACTAGTTGCGCCTTCAGGAAAGTTGTCCACTTCTTCTGCAGCACCTTGTCCCCCCCTACATCGCTCTGCAGTAGCCGGAGGGTGCTCATTACCAAAGCGTCAAGATCCAGTTACTCGCTTTGTCTCCTGTCATCATCCCATGTCATTGCACCCTATCATCATCGCTGATCATAGTACAACTATTGTCCCACATCATCATCATCCCTCATCATTATACTCCTATCGTACCCCACCATCATTCCCTGCTGTTGTCCCTGCACTCACCTTGCAGACACGGGCCACCCGTGGCACCAGGAGCCGCTCAAAGAAGTCAAACTCGTCAGCTGTCTCCTCGAAGAAGAAGTAGACCTTGTCGTCCCCAGGGATGCTGAAGGAGGCCACGAAGGCGGCGTCGGCTACAGGCACAGCCAGGGCAGGTGGGTGAGGAGCTGGAGTCAGGAGGGGCTGCCGGCACCCCTGGCACTGGGGGTTCCTCCCCAGGACCTTCCCACTGCTCACCTGAGAGCCAGCGGAGGAAGGCATCTGTCTTGAGCAGGGTGCGGGTGCCCAGTGAACGGGAGATGATGGGCTCATTGCCCTGGAAGTTGTTCATGGTGCCGGCATAGAGCTCACCATCTGCTCAGTGACAGAATATGGGGTGAACTGCCGTGGGAACCCCCCCACCCTCACCCTCCACTCCATCCAGGGGTGGATGCCCACCTGTGAGGCCACTGGCCCCATACTCACCCACCAGCAGGGCCGTGTAGGTGTGTCGGGGATCGAAGGGGCACTGGCCCTTCCCGTCCAGGAAGGGTTGTCCTCTGCCACTGGACATCAGTGTGAAGTTTTCCAGGTGCTGTGGGAAAGGGGAGAAAAGTTAGCCAAAGGAGTGAAAACAACCCCAAATCTGCAGGGAGTGACCCATGTGGCCCATGTCTTCAAGGTGGGTGCAGGGATGGTGACAGGGGGTGATGACAGAGGATGCTGAGGGTACCTGGTTCCTGTCACCTTCCCTAATTTTCCTGTTGGGGAGTGGCAGTCCCCACCACGTGCTTGGTAAGGGGGAAACTGAGGCAGGAACAGAGAGCCTGGAGTCACCTGAGGGGACCCAAAATTGGGGTTTCCCTGCCAGGGGAAGAGTTGCTGGCAGCTGAGTGAGAATCACTGAGGGCTCCTTTAGCACATGGGACACAAAGATATCTATTGCGGGGACACCCAGCACCCTCATCCTTGGGACATCCCATGGTGCAATTCACTTCTGGGACCATATTTTGTGGGTCCTCACAGCAGCACCACAACCTGCATGGAAACCCCCTGCACCCTGTCCTGGGGAGGACACTCACGATGTAGGTGCATGCAGGGCTGAAGGCGTAGGTCCCACAGACGTAGAGGTGGGTCTGGTTCAGGGCCACCAGGACTCGGATGAAGTTGAAGCACTCAGTCTGAGGGGGAAAGAGTAGAGTTGGATGCTGAGCACCCCAGTAGCTTTGTGGGACCCTGAGCCCCCACAGGGCTATCTCACCTCTTGGCTCTTCTTCTTAAAAGCACATTCAGAGGCTTTCTCAGCTGTGGGTCCCCACATTATCTGCCAAGGGAATGGAGATGTTTTTGGGCTGTCAGGTCCAGCCCCAGTGGGGAAACTGAAACACAGTGGAGGCCCCCCCTCCCCCCACCTCCCCAAAAGTGGTGGCTGCTCACCGAGGCTTTGGCATGGATGCTGCCGGGAGTGCCGACAGCGAGGGCCAGCACTCGGTCACGTGCCCCCACGTACAGTTCCTCCTCAGTCTCATCCAGGAGGAAGATGTCGTAATGGGAGACATTGTCCTGGCTGAAGTGGGTGAGGGTCCGCCGGGGGTCCCCTGGCAGGAGCAAAAGGGGTGATGGGGGCCACACACACACCACCACCATCATCCATATGCGGATGTGGCAGCAGCTGCCATTGCGGCTCATGTCACATCTCACACAGGAAATGGAGTTAGTTCTTCCCCTGCAGCTCCCACATCACCATAACCCCTTCCCTCTCCTGCTCTCCACCACCCCCTGTCCCCTCCAGGTCCTACTGTAAGAGCTGGTGGACATCCCCAGGCTGCAGACCCCCAGAAATGGGGCGCATTTTCCCCCAAGTTGTGCCTGTGATGCTTTGGGGCCATGGCCAAGGGCAGTGCTCCATTTGGGGAATGCATTGCCCCAGGGTGCCACCCTGGAGGGATTACAAGCCCCTGAGATGCCAGACTGGGCAGGTTGCAAGCCCCCAGGGTGCCCTCGGACACAGCCAGGGACTGCAGCTTCTCTTTCATCCCCACCAGGCACTGAAACTGAGGGATTTTTGCAATTCTGGGCATGGCTGCACAGGGAAGGAGAAGTGACAGTGCAATCAGGGCTGGAATGACATGACCCTGCCATGGGGCACACACCTCCTGTAGCCCAACTGAAACATCACAGCCACCCCCTGCTCCTGCTTTTGGCTGGACATACCATGCCCTGTCCCTTCCAGAGGCAGATTCTTGTCCCCCTAGGGTGGGGGGACCCTGAGTAGACCCTGGGTGTCAGGTGGGTGACAAAATGGCTGTTGTGTCTGGCACCCTGGGTGTTGGGGTGCCAAACAGCCTCATCTACTCTCATCCCCCACTTCAGCACCTGTGGCCACTGGTACCATCTCCAACCCCACATGAGGGTCAGTGATGGGGCGAGGGGGCTGTGATGGGGGCAGCTCACGGTTCCTGATGCTAGATGCTCAACCCTGGGGATGGACACTCTCCCAGGTAGATGTTGTGTGTCCCCCCTCCCCAACTGTCCCAGCTCTTCCCAGTCCTCCTGCTCCCGATGCCATACTCACCGTTGGGGAAGGTGACGCGTGGCAGGGGCTCTGTGCAGAGCATGGCAGCAGGCACCACCACCCCACAGAGCAGGCGGAGGGCGGTGGGCATGGTGGGGGGCGGCAGGGATGTGCCCCAAGAGGGTCCCAGCACCATCCCTGCGGGAAGGGCGGGGGTGAGGGCACACGCTGCTGGGCTGCGTGTCACCTCACCCGGCGGAAACAAGACAGGGAAGCAGTACCCGGCACAGAGGTGGGGGATGGGGGGCCCTCAGCGCCTCGAGCTGCACGTGGCCCCCCAGTATGAGCATGAACTTCCCACTGCTGCACTGGCACAGTCAGAGATAGCGTCTCACCCTGCGGGGGTCCTAGACCAAAATCTCTGGCAGCCAGAGACTTTACCCTCACCTTCAGGACTCCTGCACCAGGGATGCTGGCACAGAGGTGTCCAGATGCTCCAGCCTTTGCCCCTAGAGCCCCAGAGCCCATCCCCATCAGGGATTCCTTTGTCTGCCTCCACCAGTTACCAGAGGACCCACAAAATGGGGGGGGAACACACATGAGAACCCCCTTCTTGCAGCTCTTTCTGCAGCTCATGCCAGAAGCAATGGGGAAAGAACCACGTCTCAAGAACCTCACGGTGCCCAGGATCCCTTGCTGATGGCCACCATGTCCCCAGCGAGCAGCATTACCTCTCTGGCAGGCGAGGACAGGGCTGCTCACCTCCACCCCTGGAGCATGGGCAGCCGGCAGGCACCTGAGCCCTGGGGGCTGCAGCCACGAGACCCCCGTGGGCCCATGCCCTGCATTCAGCCGAAGCGTGGCCACCCTGCCAAGCGCCAAGCCTGGCTTGTGCTGGGCTCACTGCAGCCCAGCCCAGCCCAGCCCAGCCCAGCCCAGCCCAGCCCAGCCCTGCGAGGCCCCGCTGGGACTGTGGGAACCTGAAAGTCCTGCTGGAAGAGGACGAGCCTCAGCAGGTTGGGGAAGTGGGTGCCTGTGCCCGCCTCCCCTGCCTCGCACCCCCACAGGGACGGCAGCGAAGCCTGGTGGAGGCAGTTGCGATGGGAACCAGGGAGGTTTGCTTCTCCAGCTGGGTGCCCAGGGGGTGATGTGGGGGAGAAAGATGTGCTCAGATTCCTGAGTCTGCTTGCTGCGGAGATCTTTGGGGTGGGGAAAACAACGGCATTTTCCCCATGGATTGTGAGAACCAACAGCAGGCCTGAGCATCACCCCCAAAATCAGCCCCATGGGGACAAGCATCACCTAGAAAACCAGCCCCAAGGGCTGAGCATTACTCCCCACAGCCTCATGGGGCTGTCTATCATCCCCACAAACACTTTTCCCCCAGTAAACAGCCCCCCAGGGCAAAACATTGCTTCCACAAAGCTCCTGCAACTGTTCCAGGAACCTACCTCCCTGGAGATTCCATCCTTCACCCCAGGCTGTCCTGGGATGGCTGTAGGCAAGGAACCCCCACAAAGCCAAAGCCCTGGAGTTCCCCAGCATCGTGGCCGTAGCTGAGGTACCCCAATATCCCTCTGTGGACAAGGCTGAGGAGCATCCCGCCCTGTTGGGGCCTCCTTACCTGCCTCCCCCGTCCCCCTACTGGGCCTCCAGGACACGGAGCCCTGGGAGGGCAGCGCTGTCCTCACCACCTTGCTTGGCTGGGACAAGAAGCTCCTTGTGAGCACAGAAAGTAGGTTACTCTGCACCGGATTTCCCACTTGGCGAAGGGCTGGCTGAGGGATGGGGCTGCACAGAGCCTTGGACCGGCTGCATTGTTCTGCCCTGGGCCAGAGCCACCGAGGCCGCGGAGGGGGAGGAGGGATGGGAAAGGGAGCAGAGGCTCCTTGGCGAGGCTGAAGGCTTGGTGGGGGCTGTGGTGGAGCCAAGGAAAACCGCCAGAGTATTCCCCAGCATGAGCCAGGGCTGACACAGGATGTGAGGTGACAGCAGCCTCGAGGCTGCTCCAGCAGCATGGGAAGCTGGAATCCCTTCTCAGCCCTGTTTCTCCTCTTTTTTTGGGTCCCCTGATCGCAGTAGTCTGGGGACATGGGGGGGCGGGGGGGGGTGTAGTTACAGCCTCCCTGTATGGGATTTGGCACTTGGGAGCGAGTGCCACCAAGGATTTCTCAACACTGGGGTCATTTAGTTTCCCCTGCCACTTTCAGGTTGACCACAGCTGTGGCTTCATGGATCTTGTTCCTGCTTGGACCTTCTGTTGCAGGATTCCCTCTAAGCCAGGGAATATTGTGCTGTCAATAAACACCCACAGTCCCTGCAAAAAGCATGTCACCTGCCATGGGATGGAGCCAGGCCCAGCCCTTGCACTCAGCAAGGTGAGCTGTGATGGGCGCAGGACAGGTGTGAAGCTGGTGGCACTGATCTCCCAGTTGCTTCCCTGTGCCTCAATTTCCCACAACAGAGAAAAGTTTGGTCCTTCTCTGCTGCTGGACTCCAATCCCCTGCCCATGTCACCTCCCAGGAGCATCCTGTGGAGTGAGGACATGCACGGATGCGCCCAAAACCCAAGAGAGGCTGGGGCAGCTTAGCCTGGGGGAAGCTCCTTCCACAGCCCCCGCCCCCCACCCAGATCCAGAGCAGGGTGTGTGTATGGAGGAGATGGAAAGTAAGGAAGGAAGTGGGGTGGACTAAGGACATAGGAGGATGAAGGGGAGGAATCTGGGGGGAGTGTGCAAGAGAAAATGGGAGACGATTCATAGGGGTGTTCGATACAAAGGGTAGGGAGAGCTGGGGGGTGCAGGTAAGAGAGAGATGGATGCGCAGGAGGGATTTAAGGGGTGGAAGAGGTATGGAGGGGTGCACAGGAGATGGGGGAAAGGAGGCGTTGAGGGGAATGTGGGGGCAGGGAGTCCCGGGGGCTGCCAGGGGAGTGCCGGGGAGTCTCCCAGGGCCGGGACCTCAGCCTCTTTGTTGCTGTCTGGCAGCACCAGCGCTGGGGTCCCCCAAGCGCAGCCCCACTATGGTGACTGCCCCCATCCCGCTCCTCCTCCCGCCCCGCGGAGCCTCCCCAGATGTCCCCGGGCCCCCCGGCTGCCCCCGGCCCCTGTCGCGGTGCGGCGGTACCGACCTGCGGCGGGAGGGCGGGAGCAGCATCCCCCGGCCCCGCATCCGGCTCACGTCGCCATGGCTACGGCTGTACCTCGGTCGTCCGCGGCTCCCCCGCATCGACAGACCGAAGGACAATCTGACGGACGGACACGGGGCTGCGGACCCCGAGACACTCCCCGCACCGCGAGACGGACACGGCCCCGCGTATGAAGGGTGGGCACCCACCGGCACACGTGGGCACCACCTACCCTTACCCCACACACACCACTGACACTCCTTTGCCCCCACATACATTCCATCCAACCCCTCTCCTGACACATTCCTGAGCCCCCGTAGCTACCCTGGGGCCCTTCACCCCAGTTTTGCTCTCAGCTTTTGGCAACAAGTCCCTGCACCCCCATCTCAACTCCTCCAGATCCAGACCTCATCCCTGCACCCCATCCCTGCACCTCCATATCCACATTCCATCCCTTCATCCCCATCCCAGTCTCAGCCCTCCCACTTCACCCATCGCAGATAAGTGCTGCTGGCTCTGGCATCCCATGCAACCAGGATTTGGCTGGGTCCCAGGAGGGGGCTTGAGCTGCAGCTGTGGCACCAGGCTGCATGTGTGTCCTCCCACCCAGCATCCACAAATTTTGATTTATGGCGCTACCCCCTTGGAATTTCCCTTGCCAGAAAGCCTGGCGTATCTGGTGCTTGCAGATCCCGCTTCTCCTTTGGAGCTTGCTCCCTTTGCTTTCCTAGCTCTGTGAGAGCAGAGTGCCATGAGCCCCAAAACAGGATCCCTAACAACCACTTCCGCCCCCCTCTGCAAGCACCTTCCCTGCGTGACCTCAGCCAAGTGACTTTGTCCCCAGCCCCAGCTTGCCACAATCGCAGCAGAGGCACTGGAGAGGTGCCAGCCTCTGCGCCTGCTGGGATGCAGTATCAGCACTCCCAAAAGCCACAAGCCTGCAACAGGCCCATTGCCTGGGGTAACTGCACTGCCAGGGCTGGAGAGCAGAGCCAAGTGCCCCTGCAGTTCCCATAGGGTTCAGCAGGTCAGAGCCTTACACAGGGAGCTGTAAGGAGCTTGTACCTAGTGGCCACCAGCGCTGGAAGCTTAGCTGGAGCCTGCTGTGGGGACTCCTCCCACCCCAAGGCTGAGCTGCAGCCCCCCAGCCCTGCCTTTACCCCCCAGTGTGCCCTTTGGGGGTCCTACAACCTGCAGCACCTTGGGGTGCAGCTTCAGGGGGTAGAAGCAGGCACAAGGCTCAGATGTTAACCCCCTCCTTTGGGATTAGCAGAGTGGCCTGACCTTAATCCCCCCGGGCATGCAGGGGCCTGGAGGGGCCAGCATGGGGCTGGCGGGGCCCCCAGCACTCACGCTGGGCTGCCCTGGCTGCTAAACCCTGGTGGCTGCCAGACACTGGAGTCAGTCTCAACTCTACCCCATCCCAGTGATTGCTCCAAGGCTCCTTGTGCTAGAATTTCCCCCCAAAAATCTGGTGGTCCTCAGGATCTGCCCAAGCCCCGGTGCTCCTGCCCACACAGGGTGCATCTGCAAAGACCCCAACATTCAGTCCACAAGTGAACAAGGCCAGGCCATGGCCCCTGCTCTGGGATCCCATCTCCTGCCTGACAGACTCCGGTGAAACCCAGAGCAGGGCTCAGCTCCGCGGGACAACAGGAAGAGCGGGAGAAATCTGATGTTAAGTCAGTGCTTTGGCTGGAGCTCTTTCACCGGCTTTTTTGCAAAGTCCCCAAAGGGGTGTGAAAGGTCCCCATGGGGCTATGCAAGGTGCACACAGGGGTGTGCAGGGTCCCTGTGGGGAATGTATGGGCTCCATGTGGTTCTGTAAGGAGCCCACAATGTCCGTATTTTCCCTACAGGGCTCTGCAATGTCCCTGGGGGCTGTGCAGGGACCCCATAGATCTCCAGCTCAGCCTTTCCCGAGTGTGACCCAGCCCAGGAGTGCCAGGACACCGGGGTCCTGTGGGGGATATGGGGAGGAATCCAGGGCATTCTTTCCCTGTTGCATTTCCCCATCGCACTTCTCCATGGCAGTTCCCATGTCTCCCGATCTGTTTCCTCCCAAGAAAAGGTCCAAGTAGCAGCACAGGATCCCAGGAGCAGGGTTGGCTTCCCCCCATCATTCCAGAACCCACTATTTTGGGCATAACCTCATGACTTTTGGGGCCTGGCACACTGCCAGGCCTGGAGCAGGGTTGGATCCCCACAAATGGGACAGACTGCAGCATTGTGGGGGTTCCTGCCCCAGCGTTGTGGCATGAGTATACCTGAGCTGGCAGAAATGGGAAGGAAATGGGGCACAGAGAGGGGGCACAGAGAGTGTGTCCCCTCCCATCCTGTGAGCACTTGCCTCTGACACCTCCCTGTAACCCTCTCCTGGGAGGGGAGATGGCACCTTGCTAGGTCTCCACAGGCTCACTTGAAGCTGGGAGGTGGCAGCGATGCCCTAGACCCCCTGGCACCCCCTGCCCTCCTGAGCCTCAGCCCTGCTGCACCCAAACCAGGGCAATGTGGCCCTGCACAGCGTGAGGGAATCCAGGCATCTGAGCACTGGGGCGGGAGGTACCCCCAGACCAGGCACCCCGGGCACCTACCTGGCTGTGCCTGTGCCCCGGCCACCCGCCTGCGTCCCCTCACATCGCGGCTCCCCAGCTCTGTGCCTGGTAAAGCCGATTATATGTCGGCTTTACAGCTCTCCTTCTCCCCAGCATCCCCTCCTGCCTTGCTCCAGTGCCTGGCACGGCCCGGGGGGCACCAGGGGTCTCTGTGGTAGACTGTGGAGGTACCTATCGTCCCTGTGGTAGGAGCAAACCTCCACTCAGGGACTGACTCAGATTCTGCACCCCACAGTCCGTCCCATCCTGGGGAATGTTTGGTCCCCAAACCACACGGGAGGGAATCTCTCAATTCCATCCCCTGTCCAATCCCTCTCTGGGTCTTAGCAACCCACTCTGCTCTCCCCATGGCGGGTACTGAGCCCCAGCCCTGCTGTGGGACTAAAAGAGATCCCCGGGGGCTCCCTTTGCTACTGGCGTTCAACACAGCACCCCCAAATCCCCCCGGACAGCAATGATGACAGCACACAGTGGGGAAGAGGAAGGGTTCAGCTGTATTTTGGCTCTGGAAGGAGATATAGGCAGTAATACAGAAGCTTTGCAAGCATGGATACATACACAACCTCCCCAAATCCCACTGGAGTGGGGGGCTTGTCCTGGCACCTGCTCCAGCCCCCCACCCACTGCACTCGAGGTCAGGGGGACTACAGGCACTCCCCAATCGAGGCAAAAAGCCAAGATACCTCTTGCCAAGAGGGAAGCTGCCCCTGCAAGATCCTAAAGTCCCCCTCACTCAAACAAAAAGCCTTCCTAGATGCTTTCCTGCAAACCAGCTCCAACCTGGACTGAGCATCCTTTGCTTTGTCCCTGAAACAGCTCCTGAGCTCCGGCCACCAGAGATGAGCCCAAATAACTGCAGCTGAGATTTAAAACTGGGGTGAGCCCTGCTGGATGCACTGGCTCCCAAAGGGGGAGCCTGGCTGCTGAGCCTGCGGGACCGAGGTCCATCACCCCAGCTGTCAAATCCATCTGGTCCCGGAATGCAGCTCTGGTGGGTTTTTACTTCCCCTACTCCATCTCCACTCGATGCCATGCGAAGTCCAATGGGGTTCCCAGCCCGGCCCCCGCCTCAGCTAAGGCACAACTTGGCTGATTAAGAAAAAGGGAACCCAAAGGGCAAGAGGTGCCTGGGATGGGGAATATGGCGAATACAGTACATAGAGCACTGGGAGTGCAGCGGGGAAGGGGGCTGGGGAGGGGGCAATGGCCACGGAGAGACTTGGGCATCGCCCGTGAGCTGCCAGAAGCCCCCGCGTCAGCACCACTGGGAATCACAACTCAAAAAAAAAAAGAAAAAAGGAGAATTTTGGCTTCAAATCCCAAGGAAAAGGGTTGTAAAGGCACTGTGCTCCATTTGAGACTGCGTTTCTCCCTGTCCTATGTGAAAAGCTTTGGCAAAAAAGGTACAATCTAAAGAGCATTTCAATTACGAACTCCTTCGGCATGGCTGCTCCATAAACACAATTCTTTGGTGTCTTTGGCTGAAGTTCTAAAAAATATTTGAAGCTGAAAAGCTATTTTTTGGTTTGGTTTTTTTTTAATATAGAAATATATCTTTTCTTTACAAAAAAAAAAAATCAAAGCATCTTTTAGCACTTTTAATATATATATATATATAAAATTCCTGCTATAGAAAACAAAAAAAACCCCAACCTTGGTTTTTGATATCTTGTTTTTCATAAGGGAAAAATTTTCTGTTTCTGTTGCTTTGGGAAAAAAAAAAACCTAGCTGGAGAAGGGCAGGAACCACAGGAATGCGCCATGGAATTACATGATGCTGCAGTTCTGCACAGCCTGAGCCTGGGAGGGAGAAAGAAAAAGAAGAGAGTTAAGAAGACCTCAGTGCCACCATCCATTTGCTCCAACTGCAAAGTGTCCAGTGGGATCCTTTGGATGCCCACAGTGCCCAGGCTCTCCTCCATCCTGGCCCCTGGAGTGTGACAAATATATCCTCCCAAGCTTGGGTGTTCATAGCTCCAAAATTTGAGAATTAGTGGTAGGTGATATATGAAGATTATAATATTGACTAAGAGTATCAGTATAGAATATATTAATCTAATATTATGTAGGTATAAAATATATATTCAAGTGCTGAAATATTCACATTACCAGCATGAACAACACTTAGCAGCAGTGGAATGAATGATGTGGACGATGGGGAATGCTCTGGGATGCCAAGGGGGCCAAGTGTAAGATGGGATGGGGTGGGATGGGATGGGATGGGGTGGGAGGCTGCGATGGCCACATCCCTTTCCAATCCCTCTCAGAATCTACCATCCCTTATAAAGAGGCTTGTGCGAGTCCAAAGAGGAAGAGGAAGAGCAGGGAGAAGGAGAGGTGGGAGGGGATAGGATCCCCCGGCATTGCCCTGTTGGGAAAGGATGATGCCAGGACAGGGTGGAGACCGAGCAGCACTGGGACAGCTGGTGGTTCAATGCCAGGGACTGGACCCCGGGTCTGGGAATGGCACTGACCTGCCTGCGGGGGCTGGAGTTCCCCAGGAGGTAGTTCCTGGACACCAGGCTGTCCCCAAGGCCGATGCCAGAGTCGCCCATGCTGCGGTAGCTGCGAGTGATGGTCACGCTGGAGGTGGACGAGCCCGAGGACATGGTGTTGATGCCAGCATTCTGCGTGCCTGACTTGTCGGCCGGCTGACCACACGTGCCACAGACGACCGTGCGGGAGCGCAGGTTGTATTCACCAGGGTCCCCAGAGCCACTGCAGCTACCCTAGACATGGAAGGGGTGGTGGGGGAACAGACAAAATGACCTCCAGCTCCTGCCTGGGCATCCTCTGCCCTGAGCATCTGCCCTGATGGTGGCAGCACCAGTGTGACCCAGGAGAGCTCTTCATCTTAGTCCTTGAAGAGGGTCTGACTCACCTGTCCTCTCTATCACGTGGTTTAAAAATAATAAAATAGACTCCTTATTATTGTATTTCTAATCCCAAGTGACTGGGGCCAGCACACTGCCAGTGGGTGACCTGCTCTGCTGCCCTGGCCTTGCACCCTGAGCTCTTGGCACATGGGAGACACCTGAACTGTGCTGCTGAAAACATCCTCACCACCTCATGAGCTGGCAACTTTCCAACGGGAAATTTGCTCTTGAAAAGGATTCAGCCTCCAGATGAATGGGCAGCACTAGCTGCAGGAGCTTGGTTCCTCCATCCAGGGATAGTCAATACAGAAGAGAATAACAAAATCATGGAATAGTTTGGATTGGAATGGACCTTAAAACTCATCTTGTTCCACCCCCCTGCCATGAGCAGGACACCTTTCACTAGACCAGACTGCTCCAAGCCCAGTTCAACCTGGCCTTAAACACTTCCAGAAAAGGGGCAGCCACAGCTTCTCTGGGCACCCTGTGCCAGGGCCTCACCTCCCTCATGGGGAAAAATTTTCTTTCAGTATCCCATCTAACTCTGCCCTCTAACTGTCAGTGGGAAGCCATTCTCCCTTGTCCTGTCACTGCAGGCTCTTGTCCCAAGTCCCTCTCCAGCTCTCTTGAGCCCCTTTAGGCTCTGGAAGGAGCTCTAAGGTCTCCCTAAAGCCTTTTCTCCAGTCTGCCGACAGGACTCCCAACCTGCCTCCAGAGAAGAGAGACTCCAGCCTCAGAGCATCTTCATAGTTATCTCTGGACTTGCTCCAGCAACTCTATGTCCTTCTTGTGTTGGGGGCCCGAGAACTGGACCCTGCACTGCAGGTGGATCTCACAAGGGAAGAGTAGAGGGGACAATCCACAGCTCTTCAGATCCAGAGAATTCAAAGGCAAGTGGATGATGGATGCCCTATTTTGCTCCTGCAGAGCTCAGGAAGTGGCATCCAGCAGATCTTTCACCATTGTTGAAGCACCTCTCTGCACATGATTCCTGAGGGCATCTCGTGTGCAGGGAACACACACCCTGCAGGATAGTCTGGTGGGGGATCCTGGGCTGCAGCCAGGGAAGTTTGTTTTGGAGAAGCGGCTGCAGCTCTGCTCCTGGCATGCTGCCTCCTCTCTGCCCACTGCCTGCTCTCTGCCTGCTGCTCCTCCTGGTGCATATTTCAGCTCTGTATGGGGAATGATGGGCTAAGAGGAAGGACAAAGTCACCTCTGGATTTGTTCCAGCACCCTTGTGAAGCAGAGAGGACAGAGTAGCTGCTGACGAGAAGTGTCATCCATGAACTTCCCATCATCCTATCCTCCAAGCAATGCTGGGTACCAGCTCAGCCTCCCTCTGGCTCCTCTGGCCCTTTTCATGGCATGTCAGGGTTGCTTAGTTTTGGAGACAACTTCCAGCAAGATTTTCAGAGCTTTTTTGGTGAGCAGCAATCTCCTCCAGATGCCAGAGGTTTGTTGGCTTCTCTCATGCTATTGTTTCCACAGTAGCTTCCCCACTGTCTTCTCCTATATGCCTGATCCTGTGTGATGCTGAACTGCCTCCCACCCTGACTGGGACTGGAACCCGCACCCCTCCTGGACCCTTTGGGGCCAGCAGCATCCCCAGTGCCCTACTCACATGGTGATGACGGTGGTGGATGCTCATTTCATCATCATCCTCATCCTCATCATCGTTGATGGTCACAGTGCGGACCAGTTTCCGCATGGCCACCTCCTGCAGGGGACAGGAAGTGAGTTGGGGTTCAGTGCTTGCCAACCCCCCTGTGCCCCACACCAGAGCTGCCATTGGCTCTCACCTCCCCATTGGAGTTGATGAGGGCGGTGCGCAGGCTGTCCCCAGAGCCCCAGCTGCTCTGGGCTTTCCACACCACATTGCTGGGGGGGCTGTGGGTTGCTCCAGCTCCTGAGGCCCAGATCTAGGGAGAAAAGCAGGTGAAAAGTAACTTCCCAGGTCTGCAGACCCTAGAGCCCAGGGACGAGGGTCTGCCACCACAAAAAGCTACACACCAACCACTCCATATCACCAGTGGCCTGGCAGGGTTTGGTATCTTGCCTGGATCCTCCACCAGGCTGTGACTCACCGTGACCACCTGGCCAGCCTTCAGGGTGAACTTTGGGGGGAAGCGGTAGGTAAGGGGGGGATCGTCCCCATTTTGCCGCTTGATCTGCCAGTTCCCCATTGCCTGGTCCTGTGAGAGAGAGTAGGGATCCTCAGAACCCCAGTTGCTTGTCCCATTCACCTCCTGCCTTTAGGGTGAAGCAGGACTGAACTTCACCCCAGGGACTCTATGGATCCCTCCGAAGGCAAAGTCACCTCATTGGACTTGTTCCTGAGACGGACGAACTTGCCCTCCAAGTCCACCTCCTCCACGCCAACACGGCCACTGGTGCGGGCATGGTGGGAGAAGCTGGTCCGGCTCTCGCTGTCCTCCAGCTTCCGCTTCTTGGAGGAGCCTGGGGTGGACAAGTGGCTTCGCGATGCACCTTTGTGGGATGAAGGGCTGGGGGACAGCCTCAGCCTGGCAGGAGGGAAGAGCAGATGGAGCCAGTGAGGACACAAGGGCTAGGACCCATGTAGCCCAGAGCTGGGCACAGCACCCTGTGCTCACCGCTCCTCCTCGCCCTCCAATAGCTTGCGGTAGGCATTGATCTCCATATCCAGAGCCAGCTTGATGTCCAGCAGCTCTTGGTACTCATCCAGCTGCTGCTGCATGCGTGCTCGCATCTCAGCCATCTCCCGCTCCTTGTCGGAAAGCAGGCGCCGGTTGGTCTCACGTTCCCTGGCTAGAATATCCTCCAAATCGTGCAGTTTTGCTTCCTTGGCAGCCAGCTGTGGGGAGGAAAGGTGAGGGCGACCACTCCACCTGGGGCCATGCCCAGAAGGGGACCATCCCCACGGCAGACCTCCCAAGTAACTCTTTGGTCTCAACTCACCTGCTTCTGCAGCTGGCTGACTTCTGAGGAGAGGTTGTCAATGCGGATGCGTGTCTGCTGCAGCTCCTCATGGGCAGCACCCACCATGTTGCTGTTCCTCTCAGCTGACTGCTTGGCATTCTCCAGCTGGGGGACAGGACAGGGGGATCAGCATCTCAGCACCCACAGTTCACCTGTGCTCTGTGGGGCTGGAGGGAGAGGAGGGTGGTGTGGGGAGGCTGCTCACCTTCGCGCCGTAGGTTTTCTCCAGCTCCTCCTTGTAAAGCCTGATCTGGGCTTCATGCTGGCTCCTCAGCTCCTGCAGGGCCTCGGAGAGCTTGCTTTCGAACTCCCGCTGCCGCCCATTGTCGATCTCCACCAGCCGGGTCTCGTGGCGGCGTTTGGTCTCCCGCAGCTCCTGGGAACAGGTCAGGGGACACGGTGTCACCTCCGGGAGGGGACACAACACATGTAGCAGGGGTTATCACAAGTGATCCTAGCCCCATCGCAGCACATCACAGCTCACCTCGCTGTAAATGTTCTTCTGGAATTCAAGCTCTTCCTTCAGCGTCTGCAGCCGGTTCTCAGCATCCACACGGCGCAGCATCTCATCCTGCAGCTGCTTCTTGGCTTCGTTCAAGGCACTTTCCAGCTGGCAGGGAATTGAGAAGGACCATCACAGGTGGCTCTGGGCACTGCACCTGGCATGGCTGGGGACCCACTACCCAACTATATCTGTCCTACAGCCTCTGGCATGGTGGGGACCTGGCAGCACTCCAGGGAGTACAAAGGGATCCCTGGGTCAGTTGGAGACAGAGCTGCTACTGCTCACCTTGGCCACCTGTCCCCTCAGGTCCCGCACTTCAGTCTCCAGATTCCTCTTCTCACCCAGGGCTGTGGAGAGGGCAGCCTCCTTGGAATTAAGCAAAGCCTCCACATCCTTAAGGCGTGCCTGGGCAGTCAGCAGGTCCCCTTCCTTCTTTGCATTCCTGTAGGGCAAAGGGCAGCACAGGTGAGTGGTATGGCAGGAAGAATCACAGTCATCAGGAAATGATGGAATGGTTTGGGTTCAAAGGGACTTTAAAGCATATCTAGTTCCATGCCCTGCCATGGGCAAGAACACCTTCCACTATCCCACGTTGCTCCAAACCATGCCCAACCTGGCCTTGAACACTTCCAGAAATGGGGCAGCCACAGCTTTCCTGGGCAAACTGTGCCAGGGCCTCCCCACTCTCACAGGGAAGAATTTCTTCCCTATATCCCACCTAACCCTGCCCTCTGGAAGCCATCCTCCCTTGTCCTCTCACTCCAGACCCTTGTCCAAAGTCCTTCTCAAAATTCTGGAGCCCTTTTAGGTACTGGAAGGGGCTCTAAGGTCATGTCAAGCTTCTCATCCACCAACACCTCCAAGTTCTCCTCAGGACTGCTCTCAGAAATGCCTGTGCACTGTACCCCAAGCACGAGTGTTGTGGAGGCCTGTGCCCCAAGTCAGAGAGGCAGATCCCTTGACCCTTTGCCATTCCCTCGGATCTTCCCTATTGGCTCTTGTATCCTAACCCCGCCTATGTATTGCCCCTATGCCTCTAGACCATTGGCCTACTTATGCTCTCTCTGCCCCCACCAACCCCGTATACAATCCTAGACCTTCTTGTTCTCTCTCTTCTTCTCATCCCCTCACAAGCATAGTTAGAATAAACTTCTCTCGTGGAGTCTTCTCGCCTCGCTGCAGTCAACCACATTATCAGCTACCCTGTGTGTGCTTGTAGTGTGTTATATGTGGCAACTTTGCCGAGCGGCTTCCGCTGCTAAGACGATCCTGGAAGGTTGCAGCACTCACTTTACCGGCTGCAACAGAGTGTTACATCTGCACTCCTTTGATCACTCCCAAAAGAGCTGCACCACTGTCCCTAACAACCACCCACCAAGGGGACCAGCACATCCCAGCCACCCAGCACACCCAGCCCCAGTTTGGATACTGGAAAGCAGGAAGGGCTGGGAATGAGTGGGGGAGCAGGAGGAGTCTCAGGCTGCAGCACCCCTGTGGAATATGCACACCCACAGCATGGCGGCATTGCAAGAGACCAGTGCTGATGAGGCTGGAGCTGGAATGGCACAGTGTGGCATGGTGGGACACTGCGGAGCCTATTGGGGTGTGGCACAATGTGGTAGTGCATGACATGGAGCAGAACTGTGCGGTGTGGCAGAGCCACACATGTGGTGCAGTGTGGCTTAGCACAGCATGGCATTGTGTGACATGGCGCTGGATGGTGGAGCAGCAGCTGGGGAGGAACTGCCCCATAACCAGTGTTGCCCGCCCGAGGTGGCCAGGCAGAGGAGTCTGTGTCATCCTGCCAGTGCCAAGAGTTTGGTGCCTCTCCTGGAGTGGACAGGGGGCACCAGGAGATGAGTGGTGGCTGGGGACTGCACTGCTGTGGCTGTGCCTCACCATGAGCTCAGCTGTCACTCAGTGGATGCAGAGATGTGGTGCCTCAGCCCCCCAGCCCAACCTCTGGCATCACCATCCAGACTCCTGCACCATCCTGGCCCCCACTGCCCCCCTCTCTTTTCCAGCGCTCTGACAGCAGGTCAAAGCCATTCCTTACAGACCCACTGTGTGATCAGGGAGTCTGATCTGACAGCACCACCAAAACACAGCCTTGAGCTATTTTGGTAGGTCCTATAAAAAGAAAAAGCCCAAAGGACCCCCAGCAGCCGCCAACCCCGGGGTGGGATTGTCGCCCCACCTCCCCCAAAATGGGGTGTGGCACTGGCAGAGGTGGGATGCACCCGAGGAGCAGCTGTGGAGCCCCTGGCCGCGGTTGAGCACTAGCTGCACGCTGCCGCGCCATGACATCATGGGTCACAAATAGCAGGGAGCGGCTGCGGCACCGCCAGCACTCAGCCTGTCCCAGGGCAGGATCCAGACCACCAGGAATGGCACCCCAGGACCAGCAGGGACGGCATTCCTAGATTTGTAGATGTGGGATGTTGGAAGCTCCTGGATTGGCCAACAGCAGATTTTCCTGCATTTCTTTCTGTTTCCTGACCCGAGACAGCATGGAGAAGTTATTCTGTTATTTTGCAGACTAAGGCAAAGGTTTCAATATCCCAGGCTACTGTTTTTAAGCCCAAACCCCACTTCATATCCCAAGACATTCCATGTTAAAAGAGTAAGAATTCCACTTGAGGAAGGACAGTTTAAAAAAATAAGAATTCCGACTTGTACAGTAAAGAAATTCAGAACCACTTGAAATGCTGCTGTCAGGAAAAGCAGAGCCCAAGAGCCTCTGGGAATCTAGGAGCAGCTTCCAGACTTTTTCTTGGAAGTGTGTGAAAATCTATCTTCTGTCTTTCTATCCATTTCTGAAAGCTCCTTTTCCAGCCCAGAACACCCTTTATTGTGGCATAAAGGGCTCAGTATAACATGTCAAATTTGTAATGAATTCTAGAATGTTTCTGTGGTCATATTTTCATATTTTCATGTTTTGGGCTCTCAGGTAAGAGGGTCTCAGTGATATGCAAAGAGTATGATTTCATACTCCACAAATTCCATACAATAGCCTTTTTAATGCCTAAATAGCATTGAAGCAGTCTAGAAAATTTGGAATTTAGCCCACAGCAGAACAACTGACCAAGAAGGCCCGCTTCAAAGGGGTGCTGGTCCCCCTTTTCCAGGGAGCCACAGCCTTGCCTGCCGGAGCTGCTGCTGGAGCTCTGTGCTGGGTCCTTCCTGTTCAACCCACTCCTTTTGTGCCAGTGACTCATAGGACAAGAATGCCAACTGGGAGCGGATCCGAGGATCCAAGGCTCATTGCAACCAGTGTTTGAGGCCGAGTTTTCCCATCTGGCCCTGGCTCATCCCCACAGCCAGCGTGGCCACCCCAGCACAGCTGGCAGGGTCCAATCCTGTCGTCTCTGGTGGAGAGAACTGCTGCATGACCCCAGGAAGAGCTCATCGCTGGTGTTTTGCTGCTGCTCTTTGCTCCCCATGTTGGTTTTGCAGGTTTGGGTAAAGCTGAAGGTCACTGGCTCTTCAGGATGGGTCTCCAGCACATCCTGAATCCTATGATTCTTTCAAGGGACAGCAGTTCCATTGATAAGTGACAAATGGGAAAAATGCTGATGGTTGCATTTGTGTCTGCAGCAGATTTGCCCTCTCCAGGACAACAGGAGGGATCCAGGGCTCTGGGCGTCAATGCCTGGAACGCCCCATAGTAAATCCCAGATGACACAAGGACAAATCTCTTTTCCTTAGAAGCCTCCTGTGCTCAACTCTGGGTTCCACCATGAGGAGCAGAGCCAGATACTGGGAGCTCACCAGCCATGGTGCTGAGCTTGGGGTAGTTCTGCCACAGGGAGACAAATACTCTCCTGTCCTCTGCTCTGGTGGGTCCAGCGGTCTACAGAATTTGGCTCCCCTGGACCTGAGCATCTCTCCCCATGTTCCTTCCAAATACACCCTGGCCCCGAACGTGGCAGCAGCCTCTGGATGAGATGTCAGCATGCAGGTGAGTTCTCTCTGGTCCCGGGGCCCCTCTGCCTCTGTTTCACACCAGCCCTGTTGATCCCTGCTCCAGCCCAGCCAAGGTTTGAGTTTTCCCTTCTCCTGCCCTCAGGTCCTGCTTTTATACCCCAGCAGCCTCCCAGGCTCCAGGTGGCGCTTGGCTAAAAATAAAAGCTTCCATGGCAGCTGTATTGCTCCCACTTCCCTAGAGAGGAGGATGAAGCTGAACCTTCCTCCTCCTCCCCAGAGGGTTTCACTGGCCTCTCCATCCTGCCTGCTAGAGCCTATAAGATCCCAAATCCCCCAGTGAAAAGGGAAGCAGAGACTCACTCTGGAGGGCTGGGTGCCTGTGAGCAGGGGACACAGGCCCAGTGTCCCACAGGATTTGGTCCCCTGTGCCAGGAGACCCATGTAAAAACAATCCAAGAGGAGGAAAAACAACAGAGGCATCAAATCCTCAAGAAACAAATGTCTCAAGAGAAAAGATGGAGGGAAAAGGGGCCTCAAGACGTTTTATTTTTAGCTTTTAAAAGCAGGAAGAAGGAAAAAAAAAAAAAGATTGAAAATTGCAGCTGAGCTGCCAGAAAATCCAAATGTTAATGGAAAGTTGGATCTGCTCTGGCTGCGCCCAGCACAGACAGAGGCGAGGCTGCGAAGTCAATGCGAAGGATTCAGAGATGGCTCAGGGACAGCCTGGCAGAGCAGCATCTGCTACTTCTCCCTCCCATTCTGCCCCAAAATCCCAGCCAGGACACCTGGCAGGTCTGGGCTCTCCCTCTGGAAAAGTCAGGACAGGACAGAGTCATCAGAACTTGTTGGAGGAGCTTCAGGCACGAGTCCACCAGGCTGCTGGAAAGATGCCAACCCTCTCTGAGACACCAGAGCCAATTCAATGCATTTTTAGGAAACACCCTTTGGTTTCCCCCTCTATTGTTAATCCCCACAAGTGTTCCTGAAGCCTGGGCAGCGCTGGGCTTCATATGCTGGGAGAGGACCAGTGAGTGGGATGGAGCTGGTGGAGGTGCAGTCATTCCCTATCTTCCCTGCCTCCAAATTGCAGCTGCCCCACCCCAGAGAAGATGCCAACTGAGGGAATTCACCAGCTCCTGCCCATCCATAAATCTTTATGCACATCTGCAAATTCCCTAGGACTGCAGGTCTCAGTCCCACCTGGCTGCCAGGGGCCACAGCTGCCTGCTCCCAGCCATGCAGGCTGAGAACACTATCCCAGAAAAGGCTTTGACATGTTTACAGCTTGCGAACCTGAGGCAGGAGTGGCAGTGTGTGCCCATGGAGGTCTCTGACTGCTGGGAGGACCCAGAAAACCTGCTCTGCTCCACCTTGGGCAGGCTTCTCTTCGTGGTGCTGCCTCCAGTGCCAGGGATCTGTCCAAGGATCACCATATGTATCCCAGGTATTACTCCCCAATCCCAGCAATCACTTCCCCATTGCAGGGATTGTTCCCCTATCCTGGGGATTGTTTCTCCATCAAGGATTGTTCCGCCATCCCAGGAACCAGGGCCCCACTGGACAAGCAGCAGGGACAGCACAAGGAGAGGCAGACCTGGAAAACCTCTGCAGTGGGGCAATGGGAATGTGGCAAAGCAGCTTCTCTCAGCTTCTGACTCATCTGTGCCTCAGTGCCTCTGCCAAATCACCAGGATAAACACAGGCCGGTCTCCTAGCAGGGGAGCTGGAAATAGCCAGCACAATGTATAGAGAGGACAACATCTGCACAGAGCCAGCATCCTGTTGGGCACCAGACCACTGCCAAAGGCAGCTGGGGATGCCAGCACATGCCAGTGTTCATGGAACAGCTTCCACCCTCTGGCATCAGTGGTGCCAAAGACCCTTCCTGGTGCCAGGGCTGGTGCCAGCCCTGCCACACACTCCTGGCACACTCCTGATATGCCCATCCATGGGGCTGAGGGGCTTGTCCAGCTCCACGTGGCCCCAGTGGAGCAAAACCAGCTCATTGGCATCTCCTGAGAGCTGGGCTTCAACTCCTGGAATTGGGATCTGGCCTTTCCTTGCATGTTTAAAATAAACCAAAACCGCTGCTTCATTGGGAACCAGGAAAAAGCCTTTCATGGGGATACAAAAGGACCCCCCACTTTAGGATTCCCCAAATCCAAGATGTTCCTGTCCCTCCACAACTCCCATCACCAGGAACACTGTTGGGAGCTGTGGATACACGTGTTGGAACCTGACCATACTGATACCTCCAGGAATTAGCCACACACATCCCCTCTGAAGGCTTGAAGAAGCTTTTCTCTTTCTCCTGGATGCACTAGAGCTAAGACCCGTCACCCTGCAGCCTCCCCTCTCACTGTCAGAGAAGCACTTCAGCTTCACCAGCATCACAACCAACCAATGCAGGTGGCTGCAGCGTGGACCAACGGCCTCACGCTGCTTAAGAGCTCGAAGCACATTTCCGAGAATAGATAGAGTATTAATTGTTTAGAATTAACAATGTTGCAGCTCGGTGCTGGCTGGGGAGCTCCAGTGTCTCTCTCTCCCTGTCCGGGCTGCCACGCCAGCTGGTGACTCATCCCAGACTCCCAGCAGCTCAGAATGGAAATCCCAAGTCACCAAATGACGCTGCTGTTTGGGCTGAGACCCCCACAGTAACAGGGCAGTCCATGGTTTTGGAGGGTGGACGGCATTACCAGAGGTGTTTCAGAGCTGGAAAAGGGGGTTTGCCCTTTTGCCATGTGGGAGTCATTGGGGGAATGGGAAGGACTTGGTTTTCCACAGCCCATGCTATGTTTTTTGGGGAGGTTTGTATCGGGCATAAATCTGTGTGTCTGCACAGACAAAACGCAGGATTTATCCTCCATGGAGAAGTGTCCCAGCTTGAAACATGCATCACAACACTCCAGCAGGTCTGTCAGTGCCCGGCTGCCTGGGAAACCCCCTGTCACCTGTGGGATCCCCATTTGCTGCCTATAGGACCTCCCTGTTTACTCATGGAACTCCTTTTCCCCGCTGCCTGTAGCTTTTCCAGGGTGCAGCAAGCCCCAGGAGACAGATGCAAAGAGGATACAAAGTGCAAGGAGGATCAGCCACTGGAGTGCCCTGTACTGGGAGCACACAGAGCCCAGCACCATTTGTAGCTGAGAAAAATGAGGGCAGGGTTTCCCTATGGAATCCCTTCACCACCAAACCCTGGGTTACCTGGAACAAGCAAGCCTCCAGGCCGGGGTGACATGCAAAGCGCTACCAGTTGAAACTCGATTTAGCAAACCTGGCCCAGTCCCACAACTGTTGCCAGAGCTGCTCCTGAAGAGCTTGGGAGTTGTCTGCATGGCACTGGGAAAATCTGGCCGGTTTCTGTGCAGGTCCCGAGGTCATGGGCTGAGCCTGGGGTTTCTGGAGGGAGGACAGTTCCTTGCTTGAAAAAAATGCATTTTCTGCTGAAAAAAGTCACCAAACACTTGAACAGGCTGCCCTGTGGAGTTGCCGCTCCTGGAGAGATTTAACAGACACGTAGATGTGGCATTTGGGGACATGGCTTAGTGGTGGTCTTGGCAGGGCTGAAGAAACTGTTGGACTCAAAGATCTTGGAAGGCTTTCCCAACCTAAACTATTAGGTGATTCTATCTCTTTATAAATCTGAACTCATCTCACCTGCTCAGAACACCACAATCAGACACTGGTCAATTCCCACTCACAGCCCAGGCTTGGCACAACCCAAACACATCCATTCCAAGCATGCCAGCCTGCCTTTTCCTAGCTTCCCACGGAATCTTGAATTGGGTTATCTAAAATACACTTGATGGCCTGGAATTGAACCATCCTAAATATAGATTAAAGCAATAACACCCTTTATTAGGAAAAAGAAACTTGCTAAAAAAAGCTTGGAATTGTGCTGGAAAGAGAATTTTTTTAGACACAACTCAAATATGTCAATACACCACTTTCCACACTGCTCAATTCCACCTTCTGAGGGCAAGATTTCAGTAGGAGAGACACAAGAAGAAAGCTTTGAGATCATGGAATATCCTGAGTTAGAAGAGACTCACAAGGATCATTGATTCCAACTCCTGTACAGGATGGTCCCAAAAATCCCACCATGTGCTTGAGAGGGTTGTCAGCTTGTTTTCCCAATCCAGAATTTACCAACAATTTGGAGTGTTGTATGTTGCTGACTAAAGCCAAAGCCTTTGGGAAGAGGAGGGAAGAAGGAAATTCCAAGTCCTCGTGGCACTAGTCTGAACATTCACCATGGTAACAAGTGAGTTTTGTATCATTAATATAGTTAATTAATATGTAATGTAATGACAAATTAACAATTAAGTTTCGGACTAGATGAAATTTAAGGTGTTTTGCCCAGCCTTGACCAGCTCACTCAGACACAGCTAAAGCAAGTTTTTGAATAATTGGTATAAAACTTAATGGGAAAGTTGTGAGTTTGTTTTTTTTTTTTCCACCTAGAACAGCTCTGAGTGTTGCACCTCCATGGAAACCCCAGAACATTCCATTCACTTCAATACACCCTACTCCAGATGAACAAGAAATGCTAAGCCCATAAACCATGATCTCAAAGGATGAAGACAAAGCAGAGATTCCCAGTGTTTCCCTGGGAGATTGGGCATGGCGGGAGCCTTACAAATGAAGTTAAAAACAGGGAGCTGAGTCAATTGTATTAGTCATGTCTTCAGGCCTGGGAGCACTGTGGAAAAACGGCCATAAGCTCGTGTTTTGCTAGGAGCTGGTGACATGGCCAGGATGTGAAGCAGTGGAGAAGGAGCAGGGATGCCATCCCAGCCCCAGGAGCAAGGAAACCCACAGCCACCGTGCAGACGTGGCTATAGCTCCCCTTTCCTCTGCTCACATGTGCAGACCCTGAGGGCAAAGGGGTGATGGGAAGGGATGAGGAGGTCGCTCTGCACCCATGGCATCCTGATCCACAGTGGAAACAGGGTCCCGGTGCAGGGCAGGACAAGGCAGAAAAGAGCCAAGAGAGGCAAAACAGGGAATGAGTTCAAGGCTTCCTTCTTCTCTTAAGCAGCAGCAGCAGCTCACCCTGTTTTTAGTAAATGAGGTACACAAAGCTTCTGGCCAGCAACATTTGCTTAAGAAACAAGGTGGGGGATTGTTGAATCCAGATGCCACACATATTCCTGGGAACAAAAGGGTTTGCTATCCCGGCTCCAGCAGTGCAGATAAAGGCAGACGAGGTGTTTACATTGCCACAAGGTCTGTTTGCATGTGGTGGTGGCAGCGAGGCCAGGCAGGCTGCACTGGGGCCGCCTGTTTGTGCACTCCGACTGCCCATGTTGAGTCACTGCTGGCACCGGGAGCTCCAGCTGCTGTTGGGTTGGCTCTGGGGATGGGTACGGATAGGATGGCATTGGGAAAATGCGGCTCAGTGCAGGGATGAGCAGTGACCAAGGTGAATGCCTATGTTTTGCTGTGCTGTGTGCCATGTGCCAGCACACCTCTGCCCAGTTTCGCTGCCAGCCTGCACCGTGCCAGGATGGAGCCCAGACCTGCTTGACACGTGGGCAGGAAAGAACCACTTCCCCAGAGTGAGGACTGCAGATGTGGCATCCCTAGAAAGCACAATTTAGCCCCAATTGCTGCTTGCACAGAACTGCCTGTGAACAGGACCACCTCAAGAGGTTCCAGCCTCCCCTTCACCTCCCTCCTGCTTGCCCTCACATGCCTGGCACCACAGCCACCACCAGGCAAACCCCAGTCTGGTGGCCTTTTGCACTGGAACGGCAGAGCTGAGGCTGGGTGGCACAAAGCAGCGTCTCTGCCCTGAAATGGGGATCTGGCAGCCACCCAGACAGCAAAGCACGATGCCCAGGGGCAAGGCTGCTCTCCTCAGTGCTCTCCTTCCCCTCTAAAGCCCACGGCATGGAGGCTCAGCTTGGAAAACTCCCCTAATTTCTCCCAGTGTAGCCTGGTGCCCCGTGGGGGAGCATCCTCACACCCCACGGATGCTGCCGGGGAGTTGGTTATCTGCCATCATGCCAGGAAGGAAGGGGCAGAGCGTGACTGCCGGACCGGCGGGGGCCTCCCGAAGTGCGGCCCCACGGTGCCACACCCTGCTCCAGCCCAGAGACACGCGGCTGAGAGTGACTCATCTCCCTGCTCTGCCCCGGCTGATCCAGAGCCCCCCCCACAGCCACGGCGAGCCCACCGCACGGCAAGGAGAGTGGGACATACGGCCCTTCACAGTGGGGCAATGGGCCACTCCTCAGTGCCCATGGGCGCTGGGGCCAAGTTTCCTTTGGGCTCCCACCCCTTTGAAGTCCATGTTACAAAACAAAAGCAAGAGCTTGGATGTTTGTTTGGGCTCTCGTGACTCAGAGATGGGATTTTAAGGGAGAAACTGAGTCCTTGAGCTGTTATTAAATAAAAACCCCAACAAATTGAAAGTTCTGAGCTCCACTTGAGCACTGCAGCATGAAGACACCAAGCTCTGCCCGACCACGGCGACTGCACTGGACTGGATGGCAGGAGGACGCGGGCGTGGAAAGCAGCAGCCAGAGCAAGTGGCTGGAGATGGCTTTTGTGCAAGAGGGAGGAGAGACCTCTGCTATCAGAACCTTGCTCCTACAGAGGTGCTTCTGAGCCACTCACAGCACCAACACAAAAATTCAACAGCTTCAGGAGAGCCCATGTTCGCTCCTATTCTGGCTCCACCACCTCTCAGCAGGGACACGGCGCCAAAGCCGCAATGGTGCAACCCTGTAATTAAGGAAGGTACAGTACAGGCAGGGCAGCACCCACCTTGCACGCTCTGTGCTGGAGAACTTTGTCCCTGCTGCTGTTGTAACTCCTAGCTCTACTAAGCATGGAAGGCAGAAATAGGGCATTGGCTGCAGCTTGGAAGACACTGCAAGCCAAGGGCACCTTCAGCTTCATCGGGTAAAGGTAATTGGTTTATGATCAAGAACATGAAATGTTGACTCAGCCTTGCCAGGAACGGAGGTGTCCCAACCCCATCTGGGTTTTGTGGTATCGCTGTGGGCTGAGTTCAATGCACTTCGTTAACCAACTTCCACACCCCTTGGCTTTCCCCAACACCCACAGCCCTGGATCACACCATGGCTCACAGACATGCTGCAACAGCACTCACATACCAGAACAAGGACAAATGTGTATATTTTATATACTTTTATCAAGGACATGGAGTGACAGGGCAAAGCAGGATGGCTTTAAAGCGAGAGAGCAGATTTTGATGAGGTATTAGGAAGAAACTCTTCCCTGCAAGGGTGGTGGGGCCCTGGCATAGCTTGCTCAGAGAAGCTGTCGCTGCCCCATCCCTGGAAGGACAGGGCTTCTCCTGGGTGGCTGAGAGCCTGGCTGTCACGCAGATGTCTCTGCAGTCAGGGCTGCAGCTGCCGCCGCACCAGGTGGGGCTGGCATAGCCAGCCCCCCACAGTTGTTCAGCTTCACACTGGGGATATTCAACCCTGGGCAAGGAGGGGAAGGGAACAGAGGCAGGTGGGCACCCAGCCCCGACACCCTGCTGTCTCAGTAGCTGAGGACAGAGACAGGTTTTACATAGCACCAGCTTCAGCTGTTTGGGAACGTGCTGAGCTGGTCACAGAGGAACAGCCTCAGCAAACAGCCTCACAAAGAGCAGGATGGTGAAACAGGTAGCGCAGCCAGTAGCAGGACAGCAGAAGGTGATTCCCAGCTCATCCCAAACCCACTGGGCTGACACTTCCTAGGGAATCCTCCATGCCAGTCCTAATTTTGGCCAGGACCAGAGGGAGAACTCTGGTAGCTTCCTCCTTTCCTAGCTGCCAGCAGCATGAAATAAAACTGCAGCTCCCAAAGGGCACAAATTCAGCAGAATATGGAGCTGGCAGCTGCCCCACATGTCCCACCCTGGCTGCACCACCCTCTCTGTCTGCCTCCCTGAGCTCATGGGGAACGACTCCCCACCCTCTGGGATCCAGAGTCTGAGTGTTGATGGGATTCAGACAAATGAAGTGACACGTGCAAGGCTGAAAAACGCTTGTGGCAGCATGTGGAACCAGGGCAGGCTGCGATGGGCTGTCAGGGATGGATCCCTTCCCACACCAAATGCAGCCCTGATTCTCTTTGCAATTGCTTCTCCTTAATCCCCAGCTCCAAGGATAAGGTCCTTAATTTACCAGAGTGGATTCTATTGACATAAAAACATATAAGGCAACAGGATTTCCTCTCACTCCCCTCATCCCTGGGAATAGCGAGGAGATGAGCTGTGGCTGGAAGACACTTGGCACACACAGCAGTGGGAGCGAGGTCACAAACCAAAAGTGCTGGAGCACATTTCTCTGCCACGATTTTTCTTGGAAAAAGAGGGGCTGGGAACAGTTAATGAAAACCTTCGCCTCAAAGAAACGTTTTGCCACAGAGCCCTCCAGCCCTGCGGTGTGCTGGGAGGGCCAGCATGCCCAGCCATCCTCAGCTGCTGGCTGCAGATGTCAAGGGAGAAACAATGTGTCCACGGGGCTGGAGATTATGAGTGACGTGTTTAAGAGGGTCACAGAGGGCTACGGGGGTCTGGACCAGCCTGGCTCTGTGACACCGACTCCCCCAAAGTATCCCCAGCTGCACAAGCTGCTCTTTGTTTGCTACAAAAGGGCAAAGCCTCCTCCCAGCCAAAGCATTCCCTCCCTGGCAGAGATTCCATGAGGCTGACGGGGGAACAGCCCAGGAGCCTGAGGTTTCACCCCACGCAAAATGTTCCAGCACAAGCTCATCATTGCCGAAGGAAGCGCCTGGCCCCCCGGCGGCACTGAGCCTTAATTCTTTTTCCTCTCTTTTTTCCAACCAAACGAGTTTTGTTTAGCTGCTCCTATCTGGAGGGTCATTGCTGAACAAAGCATGGGGCAAAATCCCCCTGGGCTGGGGAAGGGTGGCACCCCATTGGCACCCCACTGCTGCCTCCATTGCTCTACCCTTGGACGAGCTTTGTCCCTCCACAACCTTTGGGAAACAGGAGATTTGTCCTCATTAGGGCCAGGGATGAGATCTGGGCCCTGGGAGGAAGAGGCGCTGCCAAGGTACTGGCTTAATCAGGTTAGGGACTGCAATTCAGGAAGGCATCACTCATTTGCCATGATGCTAACGAGGGCTGGTTCCTGTCTTGGAGAAGGGAGCTGGCCACTGCATGGCTACCACATGGCCACAGCACAGACACTCCTCACACATGCAGTGGGCACTGAATTCCTCAGAGGGCCTTTCCTGGGACTGAAGGTGCCAAGGGCTGTATCCTACACCCCTGTGCCCTCAGACTGGGGCTTGCACTGACAAATGTCTCCCACTTGTGGGATTGGGTGAATCCTCATAGAGCAAGGCAAGGGCTGTGGCTCCTGTTCACCTGTGAGCCAGAAGCCAGCTTAAGGAGAGGGGGCAATGGGCGTGACCAGGCATAGAGCATCTTTCCAACTCTGGTGCCATGCTGGAGTCCAGGTGTCCTCCAAGGAGAAGGACAGAAGCTTGAGGACAGCAGGGACAGGGGCATTTCAGATCAATCCTATCTCTCCCCATGGCCTGGGAGGGAATGATGCCGGTGTTGCCAGCACTCCTGAGTCACCAGCCACCCTCACTGCACCCTCTGCTTTGCCTCAAGCGTGGCTCCAGCATAGCCAGATGCCATCCAGAGCTGGGGACACATGTGGCACTAGAACAGGCAGGATTGCCTAGAGAGGCCCTTGTCCTGGCACACAACCAATACCAGGCTGCACCAGCCTGAGGGTCTCCATGCAAAGAGCCGGGTGGGCTCTTTGGGAAACCCCTCCTGGATCACCATTGGAAGCAGCCAAACAGGCAGTGGGAAGATCCAGCCCAAAGGGAAGAGCAGTTGGCCAGGGACAGAGCAGTGGCAGGAAGCAGATGGCAGGTAGCTGCCTGCACGTCTCAACCCAGCTCTGCCCAGACCCTCCTCCACCCATGCAACTTTTGCACTCATGCGTCAGTACTGGTTAGACTGGTGTCCTGTTTGCACACCATGTCCACCTCCAGTCAGCACCTCTTTCCCTACCCCAGACAGAGTACCCAGCACCCAGGACTATGTCACATCCAGACACGTCATGCCCTGGTACCTTGGCCCCCCACCCTCCCTCTGTGCTGGTGAGACAACCCCTGCGTTGGGCAGTGGTGATGCTGTGGGTGCTGATAACACGGCCCCTGGGCGCCTGTCCCACGGCAGATACCCGGCACTTCCCCAGTGCTGACGGGCACAGCGAGGGGTGCAGAGGGCTGCCAGTTACTTATTAGCCAAACTGACACTGTGTCAAGGGGAGTGAAGTGGCCCCAGACCAGGTGCTGACCCAAAGGCTCAGGGCAGGTGGGAGAGCCAGCAGAGCAGGCACATCCTTGCCCAACTGGATTGCAGGGAGCAGAACAACATCTGAACAGGTCCTTCCTGATCCCGCCAAGAGTTCTGACCCCTCCACACGGTTGTGCTCGTGGCTGCCCCATTCCCTCATGCCCCAAAGATTCAGGACACTCAGTCAAACTGAGCCCAAAGGAGCAGCATCGCAGCTCAGCAGCCAATTGTGCTCCTCTCTGAGCAGCCCTGCCACATCGAGCAGGTCCTCAGGAACACGAGACGAGCTGCAGCCCCCTTGCAAGGGTTTTGGGGATTGGAGAGAAGCCCTCATACGGCGATCTAGGAAGACGGGACACGCCAGAGGCAGGAACGTACAGCATCGGCTTCCCCCGCATCTCCGCTCTTCCATCTCACCATCTCATGACTCAGAGATGACTCAACACGGAAATACCCCTGTCCCCCAGAGCCCCGCGCACCAACCGCTCTCCAAAACCCACCGAAACCCATCTCCCAACCACAAGCTGCTTCTTGGGAACCACCGCGAGTCACAGCTCTTTTTCAGGGGATTTGTCAGCGCTCGGGAACAAGCACAGAAGCTCCCGGAGCGCAGCCCACCGCAGGGAAAAATTCCACATCCATTTTTCAAACGGCCGGCTCCGCAGCGCAGCCAGCTCCCAGCTCCCCTCCAGCCACGGCTGCGGGCCGGGCATTTTTTCCAGCCCTCGAAAGATCGTGGCCAAGATAGTTCTGGGTTTGCATAAAGCAGAAAAAGCCTTTAGCTCAGCTCCTCCTCTCACCAGCATCCGGATCCTTGGGATCCGGGAGCAGGAGTCTGGCGAACAGCAAAGCCGCCTTGTCCGAGGACGGAGCTGCAGCAGCGCACGGGAAATAGAAAGCTAAATATAACCCCACATGGCTTTCGGAGACGGCTGTAACAGGCAGCACATTCCCCCCCCAGGTAGAATATTTATGGCATCTACCAAGGAAGTTAATTTTAGCCTCATTTGGTACACGCTCAAAACGAGGCGTCCAGAATAAGAGGCAAAAGACCAAATGGAGGAAGAGGGGGTTGTCCCGCCACTGCCCAGCCCGGATCCGGCGGCGAGACTAAGCTGATGACGGAAAGGGAGCCGCTCGCTCCTTCCGTGGAGCGGGATTCGGAAAACTGAGTGCTACAGGAACACGTCCCGAGGCTGCACGGGCTGTCAGAGCCCGGGGGAAACCCAGTGCCAACCCCTGCCTCGCCAGCAATGGCATTGGTCAGGGAGCCCTGCATCCTCAGGGGACCTGTGCTGGTAACCGGTGACAGCCCTGAAGAGAGGAGGGCAGAAGTACCCAGTGGCAGCAGGGAGGGATTCACGAGAGGGGCATTTCTGATTGCAGGGAGGGAAAGAAATGAACCTGATGGGAAGTGGCTGGAGGGATTCGAGCCTCAACTCGGGCTGGGAGCACATCACCCAGCGACAGCTAGTGGGAGGGGGTCATGGGTGCTGCCCGCACACGTCTTCCCCCAAAGCCAGGGACCCCACAGAGTGGGAGCAGCTTGGCATAGGGAGGGTTAAAGCAAACAAAACCTGAAGCAGGTTCTTTAGCCAGTGCCAAAGACAGCAGAGAAAAATAGGACGAGCAGGCGAAATCTGTGGGCAGGACAGAGCCAGCTGGCTGGCACTGCTTCCCGGGCTGTGCCGGAGCGTGTTTAGGAATAGCTCCAGCATGACGACGGCAGAGGGGCCGCCAGCTCGGCGCTTGCGCCCTGCATAACACGGATCCTTCCGGGGTCCCAAGGCACGTCTGCTCAGCCCCAGCCACAAGCATCCGCAGCTCTGCTCCCAAATCCCCGCTCCAAGGGCATCCTGGCCAAAGATGGCGCTTGGAGGGAGAGTGGGAATGACGAGAGAGCTTTTCTCCTCTCTCGGTCCCCACCACAGACACTCTGCCTCGGCCAGGCCACGGATTTTCCCTCTCCCTGCCTCCTCCAGGTCGCTCCTTCCTCCCTCCCGGCTCCCTGCCAAGCATGACGACAGCACCCGTCCTGCTGTCAGTACCCCCATCCCCAGGGCACTCACCGAGCTTTCAGCTCCTTGTGCTCCTCCCGGACTTTACTGAGCTCCAGCTGCAGTCGAGCTCTCTCCTTGGCCACTGAATCCAAGGTCTTGCGAGCATCTGCCAGCTCCGACTCGTAGGCAGCCTTGATGCCCGAGACCTCGCGGCTCACCACCTCCTCGGACTCCGTGATGCGGAGCCGTAGGCCGGCGTTCTCCAGCTCCAGCGAGCGCACCTTGTCGATGTAGACGGCCAAGCGGTCATTGAGCTCCTGCAGGTCCTCCTTCTCCTGCAGGCGGGTGATACGGGTGGGGGATAAGGGGGTCCCCGAAGCCCCGCTGCGGGTGCTCCTTTTCTGCGAAGGCGTCGCCATGGGGTCCGGCGTCGAGGCGAAGGACACGGCACAGGTCAAGGCGCGATGTCCCACGCCAACCGCCCAGCTGTCGCTGCAGCTCCTGGTGCCTGAGTGACTTGCTTATAACCCGGCTGGGCTGTTCACAGGGAGGAGGAGCTGCGAGACGGCGGCGGGTGGAGTTATCCAAAACCTGGGTGGAGACAACTCGCATTAGTTCCAGCCCTTCCTTGGGAAGGGCTGAGAAAGCATCCCCGGGTATAGAAGCCTTGGGAGGGCGTGTCTGGGGGCACAGTCCGGGATAACCCCCTTCCACACCCATTTCTAGGGCGATTCCCCCGACAGAGGCTGGATTGCAGACCGCGGGGGACTTGGCGAGGGTAAAGTACACCCTGAGAGGGGCTGCAGTAAAGGGGTGTGGCCAGGCACTCCCAGCACACTTGGGCTGAGCACCCCCAGGACATCGCTGCCCCACAGGACAGGGCAGGCAGAATCTCAGCAGCTGACCCCAGGATGTGGGGGGTCCTGGCACACCCTGAATGCACAGGACCCTGGAGTACCTGAAATGTAGTACAAGGACCCAATACAGTCCAGGTCACCCAAAACGCCCTGTTCTGGGTTCCCCTGAATCCTGAGGCATCCCACACACAGAGCTCTGGGGCACCAAAAAAGCCCCCACCCACCTCCCCACCTCCCTGCACTGGTTTTGCCCAGTTCTCTCAGCACTGGTTGTCCCCATTTCACAGCTCTCTCCAGTGCCAGCTATGCCAGTTTCTAACTCCCCAAATTCTGAGTGCCAATTGAGCCCCCACCCCAATTCCTTGCACCGTTTCCTGTTCTCCTGCCTCCCACTTCCAGCCCTTCCTAGTACCACCAACCACCTTTCCAGTATCGCCAGCTCCCAGCAGGTGTGGAGTGCTCTGTTTCCCTCGAAGTGCTGCCAACACTCGGGTAGCTTGTAATTTCCAGATCTGCCAAATGCTTCCAGATACCCCCAGTACTACCACAGAGAGGTTGTCCCCTCCTTGGACTTCATCCCACTCCCCGCATTGTGCTGTGGAGCCAAACCCTGCGTGTGGGAAAAATGGGAATGACAATGGGAATGGAAAAGTAACCTTTTTATACCCTAGAAATTAAGGGTGGGCGGGGGTCCTAGGGCTTCAGCTTCCTCCTTGTGGGCTCCTGCTTGGAAAGTTGGGCTCTGCCACAAGGAAAGCTGTAAATGCATTTGCATCTCACAGTTGGGGACGCTGGTGAGAGCCGGAGCACCCCAAAGCACAACCTCCCCCAATCATTCCCTGGGAACAGAGGGGTCCAAGGTCAAGGGCACAGCCAACCCGAGACGCCTCCCCAGCCACTGCCTCCCGGCTCCTCCTGTCCGTGCTGCAATCCAAGCTTAATTTGCTTCTCAGCTCAGGGAGAGCAGCAGAGCCCCAGGCAGGCTGAGAATGACTCACACAGCAACGGAGCAACACACGCAAACACGCAGAGCACACACAGGACACACGTGTGTTCGCCCTCTCCGTCAATGATTAACCCGCTGGCAAGCGCTCAGTCCCGTCTGCCGGTGCACGGTAGCAGGGTGGGGAAGGGACCCCGGCAACAATCCAGGGTCAAACTTTCAAAAAACAACAGTTCGATGCCGGGAATCTGCCCCAGCGCCACGTCAGAGACGGGAGGGGAAAGGAGGGAAGGGAGGGGGGAGGTGGTGTGCAGCTGCGCACAGCCTCCTGGCACTGCTACGGAGTTGGGAGAGGGTTGGAGTGTCCTCGTCGCCTGCTCCCCCGGCCGCGTTGCACCCCTTCCCCACCCTGGCTCGCATGGAGAAGCCCCCATGAGTGCTGTAGGCAAGGGGCTACTGTGCCACCACACACACAGCACTGGTCTCCCTGCCGCCCCGGAGGGGTCTGCGTTCCTTCACCCCACTCCTTTGTTCAGTCCAACACAAATCCCCCTTTTCCTGCCTCCTTGCCTGTCCCGGGCTGTCTTTCCTTTCCCACACCTTTCCTTCCTTCCTTCTCCCATGCGCGTAGCCCCTTCCCTGGTGGCGGGACACAGCAGCCCTGGGAACCCCCGTGCGTGTCACACACCAAGGCAGGCGAGAGCATGCGAGACCCTGTGGCCCGACCACGAGGCAGGGAACAGCCAGTGATGGTGGTCCCGGCCCCGGCCACGCACGGGGCAGAGCGTGGCTGCGGAAGGCGGGTCAGGCGGCGCTCGGCTCGGCCCTGCTGCCAAGCCGCGGGGCACTGTGGGACCGCCCGCAACTCCAAAGCTCTGTTTTGTTTTAAAAAGTAACCCCTGGGTAAGAGCGAAAGCGTTTGTGCCTTTCGCTTGCGGGTGCTCCCTGAGCAGGAGATACCTACCAGGGTCCAGAGCATCCACGGGGACACAGACCAGAGCATTTGCAGGGACACGAACAGCGGGGCTAAAGCTTCCATGCCTTAATGTGGGAAACTGCGTCCAGGGTAAAGGCAGGGAGGGACCAGCTTGGGCAATAGATGGAAATCACAGCTAAGGGTCACTGGCACAGCCTGTCTCTGCTCTGGCACTCCTGGCACCTCCAGGCTCGTCATGCTCCCCACAAAGCTCCTGCTGTGAGTGGGACCCTGGCTCAGTATCGCACACTTCACTGCACGAGGGATCAAACCTGAGGGCTCCCTCGGGCTGGACAAGCAGGGCAAGACGGGGGACCTGGGGGAGCCTGCTTGCTCTGGAGCCCGCAGGGGTTGTTGGCAGCCTGGAGTGAAGAGTCCCCAGGGAAGGTCAGACTTCAGCTCCTTTGCAGTAGTTGCTCCACACACAGCTCCCCCGGCACGGGGTGGGCGGTGCTGCCCTCACACCCCGCCTCAGCAAACCCCCTTCTTCTGGACACAGACAGCCCCATGCTGCTCTGCTTCCGCACCAGCCCTCAGGGGCAGGAGCATCCCAACGCAACATGGGGACGGGGAGCCCACCGCTAGCACAGCTCTGTACTGGTGACCCTGATCTGCTGGTGACCCTGCACTTTGCTCTTGTGCGAGGCAGGAGGGTTTAACTCAAACCAGAAGAGCCAGGCGGACAGGCTGTGCTCCACAGCTCTGGCACGGGCACGGCATTACACTTCAACCCACAAACAGGGATTTCTCCAGGCTCCATGGGCACCGAGGGAACCGGAGTAGCAGAACGCCGCAGCAGAGTAGTGGACAGGTGAGGGAAAAGGGACGGACAGGAAGCTGAGGCTTGAGGAGAGGCTCTCGGCAGAGCCTGTATCTTCCTTGCATGACTCAGAAGGCAGAAAGCAGCTGCATCCCTGGAATTTAAACGCCCTTCCAGCTCTTTACCTTCCAAAAGAAGCCCAGTTATGGGGCCTGTAAACATCGTGATAAAAACAACGTGGGCAGTGATGGAGCTGGGGTTGAGATGAGAGGAGCTACAGCTCCAGGGACCCACACTCCCTGGCTGCTCCGCAGGGAGGCGTGCAGGAAGGGGATGTGCCATGGGGTCAGGCAGTGCCCCTGGATGGACCCCGGTGGGCTGCTTTTCTGATAGCTTTTCAGCTCTTTTAGGCTCCTCACGAGGACCCTGGGGTTCACTTCCCAGACTACACACCTTCTGGCACATGCTTTTGCAGGCACAGAGCAACCCAGGGCTGAGCCATCCTGGTCCCCCAGACACCTTCCAAGTTCTCTCCCCAGCCAATGTACTCCCCTCACTCCTGCTTCCAGCACTGGACCATTTCTCCTTTCCAGGCCAGGCACACCCCATCTCCAAGTGGGGATTTTCCCTTTAAAACCCATTCTTCTGGCCAACAAGACATAGCATCCTTAGCCCTACACCCCCACCCACCTCACTACCAGGAGGAGAAGATCCCAGCCTCAAAGTTTTTTCCTATCTGATCCCAGAGAGCTGAAAGTTGTTGGGTTGGATGCATGCAGCAGTCCCGATCCCTTACAGCCCTGGCTAAGTGACATGCACAAGTATGAAGAGACAGATGGTGGTACAGGCAGGAATGGGAAATGGAAAAGGGTGAAGGGCTTTAAACTGAAAAAGAGAAGGTTTAGGTGAGATGTTGGGAAGAAATTTTTCCCTGTGAGTGTGGTGAGGTACCAGCACAGGTTACCCAGAGTAGCTGCCGCTGCCCCATCCCTGAAAGTGTCCAAGGCCAGGTTGGACAAGGCTTGGAGCAACCTGATCTAGTGGAAGGTGCTCCTGCCCATGGCAGGAGGTTGAGTGATATGAGCTTTAAGGTCCTTTTCAATCCAAACAAGCCCGTGATTCCATGATCTCCCCATCCAGCATCCTGACCCATCACATCATGCCATGCATCATGCTGACCTCAAGACCCAGCTGTAATGGGCTTCCAGTTCCCCCCCATCCAACAATCTGTGCACATAAAGGAGTTGGGGTGTATGCACAGAGGAGTTTTAATTAGCTAATAATCTTTAATAGGGTTTAATTGCCTTGTTATAAAAGGTAATTACAGCAATACATCAATTAGAGCTGTAAAATTAATAGATTTACCAGTTGTATTTATTGAGGAGCTGTGAATGGCAGCATGCAGCAGGCAGGGCAGTGCTGGTGATTCTGCTCTGATATCCAACAGGGGAAAGGAGAGCAGCCACCAAGCCTCTCTGGCACGGATCATGCCCCTCCACCCAGGACAATCTGAGAACCACCAGCACCAGCAAACTGCCCCATGACCAGCAGCCAAGCAGAGCAGATGGACTGACAGACAGGCCAAATGGGAAGATGAGGCTCTGCATGTTCAGGCTCAGGCTCACAGGGTCCCTGATGTCTCTCTTGGGGACATTGGAACAAGTCACCTCTGCTCTGTTGGAGATCCTGAGATGGGAACAACTCTGTCTGCATGTGCTGGGGCAGATGTCTGCCCACAGCAATGACCATGGGGATGCCCATGTCCTCCCGCATTTCCATGCTTCACCTTCAGGAGTAAAACTATCCCTATAATCCAGTGTCTGAATCTCTCTTTAGAAGACAGCAGGGACCTATGGGTGCAGGGATCCATGGGTGCAGTAGAAGAGACAAAAGTGCACCCAGAGTGCCAGGCAGAGGGGAGTGTACTTGGGGTGTGCAGCCTGCTCCAAACTCTCCCAGATTCTCCAAAACCCCAAGCGCGGGTGCTGCGGTTGGGCTGCCAAGTGGCAAGAAGTGACCCAATGGAAAATGCATCTCATGGCTTCCCACAAGGGGAAGGCTTTTAAGGGAAAGCTGTGCTGTTGCTGGGTTGCTTTGTGGCTCTGTTATTCAATTCATGGGTTAAGTACATGGGGGGTCAGGGTTAAGGTGCTGAGCCTTCCTGCCCCTTTTCCAGCTTTACTGATCCTTCTATCGAGCAGGATCAGCCTATTTTCCATAAAGTCAGTAGACCACACAAACATCTGTTCAAAATATCCCACTTCCCTGGAAGAAGTAAATTTCTGAGTATAAGATCCCAAACAAGCCCGTTTCCTTCTCCCGCAGCCCCCAGCGCTGCGGGGCTGGGGTCATGCTCATATTCTCATGACCAGTTTTCCAAAAGCAGTGAGCTTAGTGCCTGCAGGAAAAGCCAAATGACAATGGGCTGGCACCAGACCAGGCCAGCATGGGGCAGAGGGAAGGGGGGTCACACACACACACACCAGTCTGGGATGTGCCACATTAAATGCCACATTAGAACAAGCCCCCAGACCCACAGTGACTGGCAGGACCCTGACGCACCCCCATCAGTCCTGAGGGTGGACTCAAAGGAGTTAAAAAATCCCTTTGCGCTTTGCCCAGACACCTGGGGCAAATTAGGGGAATCTCAGCACAGCTGGAAATTAGTCTTTGCTTCCCGCACTACAGCAGCAGAGTCATCTCAGCCATGGAGAGAAATGGGGATCTCCAGCAGTGAGTGTTCTCTGTGGGCATGCGGTGCTCTCGAGGCAGTGCAGGGACCAGGGGCTTCACAAATAAACCAGCAAAGCTGCCTGTGGTGATTCCTGCCCGCTCTCACTGTTTGTGCTAGAAAAGGTCTAAAGCAGGGATGTCTCTTTGGAAATTGCCAGGCAGGGATAGGATGTCCCTTGGGATACTCCCAGGTAGGGATGGGCTGGTCAATGCAGGGGCTGGCAACCCCTCTGGAGTTCCCCAGCCAGTCCCCTGGCATTGCCTCTCCAGCCCGCGTCACGGCCAGGGATGCCAGGATGGGGCTGGTGTTCACAGAGCAATGGAAGTTTTCCTCCTGCAGTTTGTGCCAGCTCACAGTGGCATGCAGAACAAAGGTTCTGCAGCCAGCACCACGGACAGGATGAGGATCTGCCTGCCCTCATCCCAGGCCAGAGGAATTCCCAGCTGTCAGTGGGGTGGCAGCTCACCAGTTTCCTTGCAGGCAGTGGAGGTGCCGAGGGGATGTTTGTGCAGAACTGAGCTGGAGAGGATCCAGGCCACTGGTAGGGCTCAGCCCTCCCCAGTGCCACACCGAATGTGGATAAAAGCCATCCTGCCTCCAGGGCTCACCACAGCCCTGCTGAACTTCCCCAGCACCTGCCAGGATGCCAGCCCAGCTCTAAATCTGGCCTGAGGGCCCAAGTCCCCAGGTTGGCAGGGCTCCCAGTGCCTTCACTCTATCCTGGGGAAGTCCCATGATGGGCATCTTCTGATGTAAGAAATTACAGCCCGGGGCTGCTTCTGCTCCTGCGGTAAAACATACACATACTCAAGGGTCCCTACTGCTTGGGGCTTTAAGGATCCCACAAGCAAAATAATCTCCAGGAAAGGCTTCAGGTTGAACTATTCCCACCTCTAGACTGACATTTCCCACTTCTACACTTTGCCCAGGTGCACAATGTCCAGTTCTACCTCTCTGCTCCAGCTGCAGAGATTAAACCTCACCTTCGACTGGGGGCTGTAGTGGAGAGCAGTCCCCCAAGCCTGGCTCCCTCACTCTTGCCACCCTGGGGAAGGCATGGGGCCAGGGACAAGGCACATGACCTGTGACAAACACCTGGAGCCCCACACTGGCTGGGCAGATAATTGCATCTCTTTTCACTGCCTTTAAAAGGCAGAAAGGGGGAGGGGCCTTGGCATATCCCTCCTGGGATCGTTGCTGCAAAGGGGACAGAGCAGACACACACCATGTTTCCAAACAGCATCGCATCTCCCCAGCAGTCTTCATGCTGCTCCTATTCCTCAGGTAGTGCCACCTTCTCTCTCCTTGGCAGCTCTTCAGGGCCATGTCTCCAGATGTCCATGACCATCTGGGAGCAGAGTGGATGGACGATTCTACACTGGCAGAAGGAAATCAAGCCTCAGGAAATCCAGCTACCAGCATCTTGAGGTCTTCTTACACCAGAGATGTTTTAAAACTCATTGCTCCTCCAAACCCAGCATCTCATCCCTGTTTGTCCTTTGGCCACCCTGGATCCAGCAGCAACCAACACTTCAGTGTCAGCACATCCTGCCAGAAACATCCTAGGCATTTTCTCATTTAAAAGATGGTGTTAGCTTATTTCAGCTCAGAATGACAGGGACATGGAAGTGTCCATTCTTCCATTCTTTCCTTCTAAATCTGCCACCTTTGCTGCTGCAGAGGAAACTCTGAGCAATATAAACAAGCTCAGAGAGCAGGATTCCATGAGAAAAAACATAGAATTATGGAATATCCTGAGTTGGAAGGGACCCACAAGGATCATGAGTCCACCTCTTGGCCCTGTATAGGACACCCCAGCAATCCCACTCTGTGGCTGGGAGCAGTGTCCAAATGCTCCTGGAGCTCTGGCAGCCTCAGGGCCATGACCATTCCCTGGGGAGCCTGTTCAGTGCCCGATCACCCTCTGGGGGAAGAGCCTTTTCCTGATATCCAGCATAACCCTTCCCTGGCACAACTCCAGCTGTTCCCTCGGGGAATTCTCTTCCTTGTCCCAAGGCTCATGCTCCCTATGCACTCAGCGTACTGAGCATCCCCTGGCTCCTTCCAAAGTGAGTGAGCTGCTCAGAGGAGCCAGATGTCAGCACTGGGGCTGCAGCCTCTGGGGAAGGAACCTGCACTGCCAGGCAGTGATGGACATCAGCCCAGGGCATGGGCCATGGAGGCTGTTTAGCACTTTCCCCCTCTCCACCCTCTGTATTTCCTGGAGATGCACCATCACTGCCTGTATTCCATCAGCAGGGAAAGCTAGGCAAACCGCGCCAGCCATGACAGGTGTGTCTGCAGCCACTTCCATTCATTTCCCTTCACAAAGCTTTCTGCAGCAGGGCTGTTTTCCTGCTACTCACTACACCTCTCCCTCCTGGCCCCCTCAGTGCTCCCGCTCGGGCAGAGGGCAGCGCAATGGGACTGGTTGGCTTTACCACATTTAGTGATGCAAAAAGCCAAATTAAAAATAAAAAATTGCACTCAAAATAGCACAAAACCTAAGCACTGGGGGAGTCCCTCAGGTTAAAGGAGAAAACAAAATGGGTTCAGTCGTAGAAATTAGAGCAAGACATTGCACAAAGCCAGAATCAGAGCATAGTGCAGCGCGGGGATTTGTGACTCACTATCACCCCTGCACCATTAGAACAGCCCTGAGACTGCTCACGTCTGAGCTGGGAGGTAGAAGTCTTTTCCCAAATCAGGATGAACAAAACTGCCCTGTAGGGAAGCTCTAGATATTGGCTCTGGGGAAGGGCCTGGAGCCCCAAAATACCTTCAGTGAGATCCTGGGTTGTGGTTTGCAGGGGGAATCTGGGACTGGCAGCACGGGGCAAAGCCAGACCAGCCCCGTGGCTGAGGTTCACCTGTGCTGCTTGTTGGAGCTGCTCCTGCCTCATCCTCAGGCCAGTGGGCAGAAGAGCAGTGGGAGTTTTCTTAATGGGGTTTGGACATAAAAGGCAGTAGAGGCTGGAGATGAGCAGATTAACATCAAAGGAAAAATGTGATGAAATATGTTTCATCCCAGTTTGTCCCAGGCAGGAGAGGCTGAGTAGCCAAATGGGCCCTTCCGGCCTCACCATGAGTCACGCCGTGGTAACAAAGCCAGGGTGTTTGTTTCCCTGTTGCCAAGGGCCCCATGGTTGCAGGTTGGGGTCTGTGAGCGCTGTGGTTCTGCCACTCTTGAAAGAGGGTTTGGGATGGGGAAGCCAGGGAGAGCCCTACTGTGATCTGAGGACAGAGCTGAGACCACAGGGTGGGATTGGACTGGGCAGAACGGAGCCTGTGGTACTAGGAAAGGGGGCTGTGCTGGCTGGAGACCACAACTGCTGGAAAGAGCAGTAGGATGGAGGCTGTAGGGGCCAGTGGCAGCAGTAGGATGGAGGCTGTAGAGGCCAGGCAGAGGGTGCTGTGACACACACACCAGCCTCAAGGACCACTGCACAAGTGAGGCTGGAGGACAGACTTCACTGGGAATGACTAATGGACAATCAGAAAACACCCTTGGCTCCAACAACAAAGACAGAGAGCACCAAACTGCCCTCCTGTTACATGCTGGAGATGAGTTCCTCTTTCCATTGCCTACACTTCTACCTTTTGCATTTCTCCATGCAAAGCCTGGCCACAGTCACTGGCTGCTCAGATCTGCCTGGTCTGCTCAGCCCATGTCCTAAAGCATCCCCTCCACCCTCCAATGAGGTGTGGGGTCTTCAAAGTTCATCTGTCAATAATGCCTCAGTTTCTCCATTTGCCAGGCTGGGTTCAGCACATTCTTCAATTTTCCCATTCTTTTTCTGTTTTAATCCCTGGGGTGGGGGGTGGTGGTCTCTGCATAGAGATGTTCTCTTCAAGCATATAGAATCTCAGAATTACAGACTGGATTGGAGTGGCAGGGACCTTAAAGCGCATCTCGTTCCACTTCACTGCCATGGGCAGGGACACCTTTCACTAAACCAGGTTGCTCCAAGCCCCATCCAATCTTGAGCATTTCCAGGTATGGGGCAGCCATAGCTTCTCGGGGCAACGTGTGCTGCGGCTTCACCACCCTGACAGGGAAGAATTTCTTCCCAATATCTAACCTAAACCTACTCTTTTTAAGTTTAAAACCATGGCTACTTGTCCTCTTTCCATGATCCCTGTTCCCACTGCCTGTCCATTTCCTTCTTGCACTTCAACTTGACCAGCAGGTCTCCACTCAGCCATGCTAGTCTCCTGCATTCTTTTCCTGATTTCTTATCTCATGTGGATTAAGAGTTCTTGCACTCTATGGAAAGAGTCCATAAAGACCTGCTAACTCTGTTCAGCCCCCTTTTCCCCAAGGGCAGTTTCTCAGGGGATTCCATTGACCAACTCCTTGAACAGTTTGCAGTTTGCTTTCCTAAAATTCAGGGTCCTAACTTGCATCTTTGCCTGTCCCACATGCCTCAGGGCTGTGAACTCCACTGGTGTATGGTCACTGCAGTCCAGGCTGCCTCCAATATTGATGTCACCAATGAGCTCACTTGCATTGGTGACCAACAGGCTCAGTGACACATCCTCTCTGCTAGGTCTTCGTCTTTGCCCCTGCTTCATCTTTGGCCCCTTGCAAAGCCAAGCCCTGCTCTTCTCTGAGGGTGTTGGAAATTACCATAATACAAATAAATTCATGTATTATTAATAATTATACAGCCCATCCACACTGCAGGCTCTGCACAACCCTCTGCTCTGTCAAAGGATAAAAGGAAGGTAGTGAGGCCCTGGCACAGACTGCCCAGAGAAACTGTGAATGCCCATCCCTGGCATTATTCAAGCCAGACTGGACAGGGCTTGGAGTAACCTGGACTAGTGGAAGGTGTCCTGCCCATGGCACCATGGTGGAACAAGATGGGCTTTAAAGTCTGTTCCAGCCCCAACCACTCTGTGATTCTGTAACCCCCAGGGTCTGACCAGTCCTGTGATTTTGCTGTGACAAAGAGCCGGGCCCGTCCTGATTCCCCTCCCCTGGGTAGTGAGAGGCCAGCCCAGGCGCAGTCTCCATGGGACTCTGCATCAGCAGAGACACAGCACCAAACCCTCTGTCACGGCATGGCCTTGCACGCCCAGACACTGCCCCTGCCTGCCCGCTCCGCCCGACGCGGGGCCAAGGGGATCCTCCAGCACCTCAGAGGTGATGCCAAGGTCACTCCGCCTGTGCTCTGCAGCGAGGTGGTCAGGCCGGCCGGGGGCCAAGGCACGGCTGAGCACGGCCCGAGTGCCGGCAGGGCACAGGAGGGATCGGCAGCTCCATCTCGTGTCTGACGCCCGCAGTACAAGGCGGGGAGCCCAGCCGCGGGACAACGCTGGCCACGGCGGCTCCTCGCCCCATGTCCCGGCGGGTGCGCTCGCGGAGCTGCCCTAACCCACGGCCTGCCTCACCCTGTGGCTCCTGAGGAAGACTGGAACTCGGGGCATAGCTATCACTCGGCTCTGAGAAGTCCCAGCCTGGAGACCCAGAGTGGCGTAGGGATCGTCCGGCTACCATTCAGAGCCCTCAGGCTCCCAGCAGCCCGGGGTGCTCGCCTGCGAGGATGCCACCACCTCGCTGCTCCGTGTCACCCCTCTCCACAGACCCCCTGCTCTGGCCGCAGAGCACGCGGCACCGAAAGCACAAGCACAGATTCATTTTTACAGGCACGGGGCCAGGACTAAGAGACTGCTTCTCATTAAGGAAGTAGAGCTGGGAGTAAACGGTCCAGAGCTCCCATACCAGGCTGGTGTCTTCCCAAGAGGATGAGGAGAGAAGACATCCCTCGCGCGGGGTCTGCACTGCCGGCAGCACTTGTTCCTGCGTCACTGAGCACCCAGTGTTGGGGGGAGCATCGCCTTGACGCTGGTGTGGGGAGGAACAACCGTGTCCTTACCCAGCAATGGAAGAACTGTGGCAGCACAGCCAGTGGCAGCACATCCCACTGCCTACTTAATCTCAGCCACCCCATGCTGACCCGGTTGTCCCTCCAGGCTGTTTGCCAACAGCAAAGAGGGGGAAAAAGGCTTGCAGACAGCAGATAGTCCCGGTGAGCCAGCCAGGAGACGGGACATGCTGCCAACAGCATTGCTGGGTGGAAGTAGGAATCAGAAACCTGCAGCGGCCCCCGCATGGAGTGTGCGAACGCAGTGCCACTGAAGAGCCGGTGGGACGAGGATGGAGACGAACACAGTGCCCTGAACAGGAGGCCATTGGAGCAGGACATATGGTCCATTGGAGATGTGGGATGCAAGCAATAGCCTCCTGCATCCCGGCCTCTCCACACAGAACATGCCGAACACAGAGCCAGGCTCCTGGCTCCTGGCTTCTGGGATGGACCCGCAGTCCTTCCTGCCTCCCGGTGCCCTTCCAGCCCAGCTGCACAGTTCCAGCAACCTCCCCCGAGCCGAAAACACTCCTCTGCTCTTGTCGGCACATCAGTGGCGCCGGGATCTCATTGCTCCCACGGCAGAGCGCCAAGCGATCTGGACGGGAACAGTCACAGGCTGAGCTGCAGGTGTTGGGCTGATGGCAGCACCTCCCACTGCTTGGGCAGCTGGCGGGGCAGCGCCAAGGCTGCTCCGGTTTCCAGAAACAAGATCTCCAGGGAGGCTGCTGGCCCAAGCACCAACTGGCAGACGTGGCAAGCAGGGTGCTGGGGATGGCCCGGCAGCGAGGTGCTGCTCTGCTGCGCTGCTACCCTGTCTGCCACAGGACCGCAGCCTTTTGAACACCCCTAAGGACCATGTGGGACAGGAATGAAGATGGGGATTTTGGTCTTGCATCAGTCAGCCTGGCCCCCAGCATCCACCCGCTAGCACTCACCCTGTGACTTCTCCAAGGAAGAGAACAGTCCAGGCACGGCCCAAAGTGCCCACTGCATCTCCTGACACCGGGGTCTGGAACAGGGCCCCATGTGCCCTGGAAGGGCAGGAGAGGGCTCAGACAGTTGGGGTGTCTTTGCCCAAATACTGAATTCCTGCCATGTGCAGGAAAGCCCTCCCTGCACTCACCCACTGTCTCCAAGACAAATCCAGGGCGGAATTTGAGGCAGGAGCAGGGTAGAACCTGGGATCAGCATTACTGCCCTGGGTGCTACCCCCTCTCTTAACCCACTGCCTCCTCCTTTGGTACGGCACAGGACGGGGTGACACTGTCCTGAGCCCCCTTCCTGCCTCCGAGATGCTGCAACTAAGGAGTGGGAGGCTTCAGCCACTGAGGGTGCAGTGGGGGCCTCCTGGATTTGCAAAAGCAGGACCAAGTGCTGCTCTGTGCTCCATAAAGGAGTCTGAGCCCATGGCAGTGCTGAGCCCAGCCGAGCTGAGACACCACAGCTGGGGCTGTGGAAGCCTCAGGAATTGCATCCCAATCCCCTTTCCCTCCTGGCTGTGTCCTCATGAGCCAGAGCCCGTGTGCTTTTGGCACTGTCCTGTGCCCCACGGGTAGCCAGGACTAAGGTTGCTCCCGAGAAGCAGAAGTTGCTCCCACAGCATTTTGTGAAGCATGCAAACAGTCTGCAGCTAACCCTTGAATTTACACTGCTTGGATGGCCCTTTGCTGCTTGCCGAAGATCCGGTCCCTTGGCAGACTCCAAAATGATCCCAAGCCCCCCTGCTTTGTTTTTAAATCAAATCCATCTGGCCTCGACCACGGACTGTTGTTATTCGAGATCCCTCTCCTCGAGGAGCTGGGATTAGCTCCGGGCATGGGGGATTCTCCCTCCCTCCCTCTCTCCCACCGCTCCCAGCCTCCTGCCTCTCTCTTTTGTGTTTCTCCACTTCTCGAGGAGCAGGGGGAGGCGCGGGCACGTTCGGCAGCTTTTGTGCAGCACGGAGCTGCACGGGTGTCCCCGCAGGACCGCAGTGCCACCGCGCTGCCGGTGGGTCCCATCTAGATATACCTGCACCCCACCTCCCCACAGCAGGGCAGGCAGAAACCCCCGAACCCTGGGAATGCCACAGCTGGTACGGGGGGTGACAGTAACATGGGGCTTTGTCCCAGCCACCTGCCATCCCTATTTTTGACTCCAAGCAGCCAAAACGCTGCCGGGAGCTGCTCTCCCCAGGGACATACAGGTCTGAGCAGGGCAATCCCCTCTGCCAGCCCCAGCAAACCCACTGCCCCAGGAGAGCAGGGTGAACTGGAGTGATGTGGGATGTCCTACTGTGGAGCAAGTGCTTTTAGCTTTACAGCAAGTGCCTTGAGTGCCTGTTGCTTGCCTGGGTGTCACTGCTGGTGTTCCTTAAGGCTGCAGCTTCCAAACTCCTATTGAGGAGCTGCTAGATCAAGGCTTTGGCTGGAACCTTCATGAAGACGGTGGACTTGCACTGCTCTGACAACACAGGAAGCAATGGGCAAATGGAATTGGTGACGACCTGCCCTCAGGAGGCAGAGGCAGGGAACACAACCAGTGTGGGGATGTGCATCTTCTCCTGGTACAACCCTTGGGGCCACCTGGGCCAGCAGGGACAAGGTGACAGCATGTCTGGCTCCAGCCCTCCAGGGACTACTTGAGGTTGGGTAGATGGAGCTGTGGTCCCCATGGGCTCTCCAGTGCTGGGCCCTGTGTTCCAGCTGCCAGCAATTAGTGTTCCAGTTTGTTTTGGAGTGATTGCTAGGCACGGGGTCTCCCTTTGCAGTGCTGAGCATCAGAACATGCCCTGACCCACTGCTCCTGGCTGAGCTTGACCTTGGCCTCTTGCATCTCCGCTGCTGTAAACTTCTCTCCCAGGGACACAGCCTGATATGCAGGTACCTCCACCACCAACGGGGTACCCATTTGTGGTCCTCAGCGAGTGACACCCTCAGCCCCTTGGCCCTGCAGAAGCTGTGTGTGAGTCACATCCCTCCTGGAAGGAGTGACCGTGGCAGCGTGGGGCGAAGGCCACCATGGCACAGTGCGAGAGGGACATGACGGGTCAGAGACAAACTTTAAACATCTACAAAGCAGCGTGCTTTTGTTACCTTCCCAGCCTTGGCAAAGCCTTGGACACACTCCAGAAGAGTCGGCACCAATCCCTGCATTTCCCTCTCACCACAGAGATACCTGTACTGGAGCTTGGAGACAGCCTGAGACTGGGAAGTGGCACCTGAGCACTCCGGATGGCCCGTGGCCCCTGGAACTCTTGCAGCACCTGCTGAGGCTCAGAGCTTCCTTGCATGCCAGCAGCAGTCCCCAGCTCACTACAGACCTCCGGGATTTGGCATCCTGCAGCCAGGGAATGCCAGGTCTACTGGACTTTAGCCTGACTTCCAAGTCCTGGTCCTTCTGCAGCTGACTGGAAAACGTGAAAGGAGACAAGACACTTTCTGAGGGAGCACTGGAGTCCCAGGAATCAGCAATGTGGGAATTAATGTCATCACCTTCACTCCTGGGTCACACAGAAGCACAAACATTATCACACCTGCTCTGCTCTTTCAGAGCATCTACAGCATTTAGACACAAAGTCTGCATCCCGCAGGAACTTTTTAATGGCACGAGGGACCCTCCAGTGACAGAGGTAGTGCTCTTGTCTTTCCTGGATGACCCTACTGGTACCATCCCCATGGGGACCAAAACACAGCCGCCTCCATCACTCGGCCCTGTGGTGGGCTGCCAGCCCATTGGGAAGAGATGGGGATGTGTCCACTTGACGTGCCTGAAAAGCAGCACACAGATCCCTGTTGCTATGGAAACATTGTTTTTAAAGCCAATTAATAATAATAATTAACACGATCTATTAAATAATAGTGATAAAAGCATTAGTAATTACTTGTAATTGGTAAAGCACTTGGAATTATATATGCTTACCCTGCGACCTGCTCCCAGCGCAGGAACTGGGACCGGGAGTGGCATCTCCCACCCGCAGGGGAGTCCCGGGTGAGGGCGAGTGCCCTCTGCCTTCAGCACTGTACAGGCATGAGCTTAGTGGGATTCAGTGAGGGATCAGACTTTTATCTGGATAATGAGGATGTCTAGACTGATAAGAAGAAGGGTTAAATTGGCTCAGAGCCTGATTCTGCCTTGCTGTGTGCTTGGCACAACAGCACACTGTGGTGCCCCAGCAAAACTGACATGGGTTGAGACCAGGTGTCTACACCAGGCTGGACAAAGACCTTGTTCTTCCCGGTTTTTAAACCTACCAGTCAAAGTACTGCCAGGACCCTTAATCCCCTGGGAGGCAGAGGTGAAGAGAACTCTAAGAAACCTTTAATGTGCTCGAATTCAGGAGAAAAGAAGGCTCCAGGGAGACCTTAGAGATGCTTCCAGGGCCTGAAAAATAGAGATGGAGAGGGACTTGGGACAAGAGCCTGCAGTGACAGGACAAGGGAGAATGGCTTCCCTCTGACAGTTAGAGGACAGAGTTAGCTGGGATACTGGAAGGAAATTTTTCCCCATGAGGGAGGTGAGGCCCTGGCACAGGTTGCCCAGAGAAGCTGTGGCTGCCCCATCCCTGGCAGTGTTCGAGGCCAGGTTAGACAGGGCTTGGAGCAACCTGGGATAGTGTAAGGGGTCCCTGCCCATGACAGGGGCTGGGACTGTACAGGGCTTTAAGGTCTCTTGGAGCTTGGTTGCAGCCAAGGGGATGGGGCAGCCACAGCTTCTCTGGGTCCCTCTGCTCAGTCTCTCACACACCGGGTCCTTGTGTCCCACTCATCAACCTACACCACCTAAAGCAGTGTCCAGAGCAGAGCTGTGCAAGGCTGAGCCAGAGCCCAGAGCCATGATAAAACGCCCTCTTTTCAAGCTGTGAGATGCTTCTGAAAGGATCTGGAATTGCAGAGAGAAAATAAATGCAAAGACCTGACAGTGTCACCTGCTTGTTTGTGCCCAGAGTCCCTTTGCTGACAAGGTCTTCTCTGCACAGCAGCGCAAGGCCCTGCTAGCTCAGAATCACTCAGTGTTCCCACAGGATCCTGCCCAGACAGGCAGAGCTAGGAGGTGAATGCCTGGGAAAACCTGGCCCTGGTTTAGGTGCCTGCATGAGACTGAACTATTTGGAAAAGCATGTCCCCACTGTCCGTGCTGAGCCTCTGGAGAGGCATCAGCCATCCCTGGACTGGCACAAGCAAGTGCAAAACGGCTAAAAAAGCTCCAAGACGTGTTCTTTGGACTTTTCCCAACAACGTCTGACACCCAGACTGCCAGGCCATGCAGGATGCTGGAGAAGCCTTAGGATTGCAACACACCTGTGTGGCTCAGCCTCCATCCTATCCCAAGCACCCGGCAGCAACTTCCACCACAAGACTAAAATTAGCACTGACAGGAAGAGCTCTGGAGCACGACAGGATGATTAGAGCCTCCCTGGAAAGGAGGCATCACCTGCAACGTAATGGCTTTCCTCATCTCTAACAGAATGTGCAACAACCGTTGTGGAATATGATGGGGAAAAGTGAGAGTGAGACAGGAGAAGGTGCTTCCACACAAAATTAGAGCAATAGCACTTGTCCAGAGGAGGAAAACCAGGATGCTGTCTCTGCTGGACTATGCCCTGGACCTGCTATATGACTTTGGTTAAATTGCTTAGAAAGACACAAAAGACTTAAGGAGCCAACTCCACCTGAGCTTTATAAACAGCAAGAAAACACCCAGATATAATGTAAAAAAATCTCTTTTGCACGTATTGTATGTGTTGTGAGCGTGAATAATCAGTGTCACTGTTCACCAGCACAGGCAGTGGGGAAGAGGCATCGATCCTTCACTCCATGCACAGATATCCAAATCCATGCTTCAAAACTCTTTGTTGGCCCTCTTTGGCTAAAAATATGGTTGTGGTCAGCCCACACCACCCACATCCATGTTCCTGAAAGAATGGGATTTCATTGGGCATTGCCCCTCCTATAAACTTGCCCTGTTTTCATTTAAAACAACTGATATTTGGAAAGAGCATTAAAAGTGGATGCACTGATTCTCCAAGTAGGAAGATGTGACTGTGCTGAGGGAGCTTGTGTGTAGCTCAGGGAAATGCTACTGTCCTTCTGGTTGGACCTAGTGCAAGTTGGTTTGACTCCACAACTCACATCCTTGTGTTGAAACTGGAAATTGTAGAATCACGGAATCATGGAATAGTTAGTATTGGAATGGACCTTAAAGCTCATCTCGTTCCACCCCCCTGCAATGGGCAGGAACACCTTACACTATTGCTCCAAGCCCCATCCAACCTGGCCTTGAACACTTCCAGGGATGGGGCCACCACAGCTTCTCTGGGCAATTTGTGCCAGTGGCTCACTACCCTGATAGGGAAGAATTTCCTCCTAATATCGAATTCAAATCTCTCCTCCTTTTTGTTTGAAACTATTTCCCCTTGTCCTTGGAATATGGCCCATCCCCCTTTCTCAGGCAGACCCTTACAGACAGGGCTTATTTGTCAGCATAACAGGAGACAGGTAAGTCCCTTGGACGAAGCTGCTGTATTTCCTTTCAAGATTTCCTGGGCAGAAATATGTGCACATGCGCTGCACAGTTTGACAATGAATGTGCAGTGAATCCAACACATCCTGGATGTGTTGGATTTGCTGGGCACACATGGACCATCTGGCCAACACATGGACCTCAGGCTTGACATGTCCAGGAAGCATCTGACTGATGGTGGATGCACCAGGCAGCTGGCGGGAGCACATGCAGGAAACCAGCCCCACCGGCATCACGGTGGAGGTGGGTGTGATGCTCATGGAGCTGATCTGCAGCTGCGCTGGGATTTCTGGGCTGATGGAGAGTCAGACACAGGCAAGTGCCAAAACCCTAACATGGCCCTGGACAAAATTTAAAAGAGGTCATACCCAAGGAAACACATGGTAATCCTGACATTCTAGAAATTGAAATCGGGAATTATCTGCGTGCAGAAGATGGGATTCCAATGGGAGAAAAATGTGTTCCTTGAGAATGAACTACATGTATAAGCAGCAGGAATAAGGGAAGAGTGTGACCTTGAAATTGAATAACTGCTTTTGATCCCAGACATAAAGTTACCCAAATTTCAGCAGAAGTTTCTTCAGCAACCTTAGTACAGTCTTTAAAACACACCCTTGTGACCAGAAGTCCAAACCCTTCTTCACGTTACGAACACAACCAAGCCTGCCAAGGGTGCAGCACCCGCGATCCCAGCGCCAGATTGTCCGTGTAGCTTAGCACCCATCTGCAGCCAATATGCTGAGCTCTTAACAAAATTGAGGGGTTTTAAAATCTAGTCTACTGGGCCTGATCCCATGGACCTGGCCTCACCAAAACCAATGGACATCAAGGAGCTTTGGATCAGGCTTTGCGCTAATTTACTTATCTCATAGAAGAGCTTAATTAACAAATGTTTGCAAAGCACTTTAGGATCCCTGCACGGATAGTGAGACTCCTCTTGCTGCCGGTCCCATTGACAAAGCAAAGAGGTTTAATGTCAACAGGCAGTAGATTAACTGTATGGACAGTGGCGGCCACAGACAGGGACGCAGGGAGGTCCTGGGCGGATTGGCCACCATGGAGGGCAGTCACGTCTGAACCATGTGCGTCAGGGAACGGCCAGCATATGGGCCTGTGGGCTCAGAATGGAAGGGAGCTCTTCCAGCTTTCCAGCATTTGGGATACTCCTGTTTTGCATGCAGCTAAGCAGTTCTTGAAATGAGCTGCCCAAGGACAAGGACATGGTGTCTCAAAGCACTCATAGCTATGGTACCGCAGCTCCATCCTACTAACTCAGGATTTTCTATGATTCTATGCAAGATGAAAATTAAGAAAAGCCTAGAAGAGGTGTCCTGGTTCCAAGTAGGTGTTGCTCCCTCTGCCCTCCCCACCATCAGCTCATCACCTCAGTCTATGGGACATGGGATGCTTCCACAGCATTAAACCTTTCCTAGCAGCTGCCACCTTTCCCTCGGACTTGGGTCATGTCAGGGGGCAGAAGGATGCAGCACTGGGAAGTGCCAAATTCAGCTTCACATTGATGGCACAAATTCATCCAGAAAGTTTCTCTCTGCATTAGCTCTTGATGCTGACTCTAAGTCACTGTTTTGCTTAAAGACAGGCTGCTGGCACCTCCTCAGTCAATGTCAGTTTTATTCCTGCCTCCCACAGAGCTTTCTGTTACCAGCCGTGGTGCCCGGCCACCCCTCCCCGACAGCTCTGGCACCGGCAGCAGCTGCAGTTTGCAGTTTTTCCCTTTTCTTTGATCATTCTGCAGCCTCCTGCCTCGGGAAGGGCGAGGAGCACGTGACACCTCTGCCTGATCCCGACCTCTCCGCTCGGAGGACTCTGCCTCCGTCCCTGGCTTTAATTAATACTCTTTTTAAAAAAAAAGAAAAATTATTTTTTTTCCCCCTGACAGGAATTCGAGGATATGGGTTTTAAAACATTTAGAAACACCCGCTTTTTAACTACAAACACTGTGTTTCTGCCAAAACCTCGGCAAGGGTGTTCGCAGCATGGATGTAGCTGTGTAGAGATTACACCCACGGCGAAATCCTCACTCGCAATCCAGCACTACCTGCACCCAAAAAATAATGTTTTACCCCTGTATCCAGGGAGTTGGGAATGATCCAGCCCCCAACAGCCCAACAACATGAGCCCCTATGACCTACTCCAGCTCATCGAGCTGGTTCAAGCCTCCTGGCAGAGCTAACTTTAACCTGAATCACTCCTGAAATCCAGCTTCCCCAGAGGCAGCAATGCCAGACAGGAGGTAAGATAATTCCCAAGCAGCTGCTATCACTGCGAAGAGGATCAAAGTCTTGTTTGGAGCCCAGCTACACCCCCAAAATATTGTATGAACTGAGAGACGCTGCTATCGGGGACCCATCAGGATTAGTCACTGCCCATGTTGCCAATTCCTGTGATTTTTTTCTATGAGCTTTCCTAGTTGCCTTAAATTCCCAGCTCTGTGAGTCATGTGAATCTGTGCAAGTATGAAATTTTGTTTTTTAAAGTAAGTTTCTAGACCTTGTGGCTGTGCAGAAAAGCAAGGTGATGTAACCAGAGTGAAATCTGACTGTCCTGGGAGAAGGCAAATGAAAAGAAACTCAATTTTCAATATTTTTTTTGGAGTCACAGAAACTTTTTAGTCATTTTGGTGATTTCTGGGCCAGGTTTGTGCTGCTGGAATGCTCAGAGCTGGAGCGGCACAATTTTCCCCCTTTTTCCTTTCACTTTCTGATTTCCAGGGGCACTTTTTCTCCTGAGAGCTCCACAATGGAACTTAAAATGGAGGTGGAAGTAAAACCATGTCCCTAAAATGATATGCCCTAGAGGAGGCATTGCTATCGGCCTCACGCATGAGATCCAACTTGGACAGGTGAAAGCTTCATAATTTACGGGCAGAACACAATGGTTCCCACCACCACCACATCATGCTGTTGGCACGTGTGTTCCTGCACACGGGTGCCCACACGATCCTCACCCACACTGGGAACACCCCTGCATGGAGACATGTGTGCACACAAACACCTCATATTCAAAGGCGTGTGGTTTATGGACCTATTTCCATCTACGTAATTGTGTGTATGTGTTTGCACCTGCAGCACACGTGCTTACACAGACACATACACAAGGTTTTCACCTGGTTGTAAGCGTGGAGTGAGCCACAGCCAGCAGTGTGTGTGAATGTCTATGTGCATTAAATGCACATTTTTGGCCATTTAATGGGGCACACCCGGCTGAGTGCCTGTGCTAAAACTTACTGTGTGATGTGTATGTGCCATATGGAGCCACCATCCATCATATCCCAACACAGATGTCACCTCTGAGAAGAAGGGAAATCCGAAACTGCCATGAAGGAAAACATCCCAAAGTGCCATCACCACACAAAGGTGAAAAAAGAAATAGACTAATTCAGGACACTGTTCTACAACCATGACCAAAATAAGCTGCATGAAAGACATCAGTATGTGGGTTCTCCTACCCTTAGTTTTACTTTTCCCTCCCTTTTTTTGTGCACACCTACAGCACAACCACCACAATCTCTAACTGATAGCCACTTCATGCCAGGTCCTGCCACAGAGGGGTCCTGCCACCACAGCCCCTGGTGTCCCAGCATCTCTCTGAGTTTGTATCACGCATCAGGAAACCTGGATGCCAAAACTAAACTGACAGCAAAAATTTCCCTTCCCAAAGTTCCTGGGCAAACTCACAGGGAAAGCTCCAGCAGCACCTTACCAGCTGAGTCAGTGGATGAGCCATCTCCTTGTGCTGGGTGCCCCATCTGCTGAGTTTAGCCGCAGCTGAGATCTTCTGCTGGTAGACCCAGAAAGGGGAGGGGGAGAAAGAAAAATCTTCCTGTAAGGATCCCAGAGCCAGAGAGAGGAAATCATACAGGATACAGTGGGGGGTAGAAAATTCCAGCCCCGGTGACAAGGCACCAGTGCCACCACACCCCATCCCTCGCTGCAGCCGTTGCCTTTGCCAGAGCTGCAGTGCAATGTGGCTCGGTGGGAGCCTCGCATCCCTCCGCATTGTCTCTCTCCAGTGTGAGCTCCGGCAATCTCATTTCATGGGAGACATCTGGTTTGATTCAAAGGGAAGAAAGGGGCGAAGGGAGAACTACACGCTCACACACTCACAGCCCAGCCCGGCTGGCTGGAAGCTGGGGAGTGATTGTCAATGCCTCCACGCTGAACCCTCCTCATTTCAATGAGAAAGGCCAGCCCAGGGAGCAGGGCTGTCCCACGGTCCCCCCAGCATCCCCAGTCTGCGGAGGGGTCTTTCCTGGGGCACAGAGCCAAGGCTGGGGAGCTGAGCCCCAGCAGCCCTGCCAAGCCTTGCTGTGCCTGGAGCCACTACAAGGCCCTGGGGGGCTGAGGGGCTTCCCCTTCTTCTTGTTTTCCATAATTCCCAGGCCTGGTGGACATGCAGTATTGGCCCTCAAATGCTTGTGGCTGTGGTTGGGGGCCTTCCCATTACAAGACTGAACTCCTCATTTGTAGGGAACCCTTTTGGAAGGCCATGTCCTCCTTCACAAGGACAAAGCAGTGAGCTCCTTGTCCATGGGAGGGGGAGTTCATCCCTTCACGACCTGCCCCATTGGCCCACCATTCATCCCACTGACCCTGGTGCTGCTGCCAGCCTGTGCCCAAGCAGTTCCATGTCGAGGTGTCCCTGCTGAGCCACCACTCCTCCCAGGGATCCCTGCTGTGCTTGTGGGTCTCTGGATGGATCTCAACTCTGGATACCTCTGCAGCACCTCTCATGGGTGGGCAGCAGCATGTCCCCGCACAAACCCTCCTTTATGGGGTGTGTATTGACAGGTCCCCATGCAGCCCCATCCTTGACCCATCCATGGCTGGGGGCAGATGATGGGTCCACACCCAGATCTCTCTTTCCTGTGACCCCTCCATGCCTGGGGTGTGCACAATGAGTCACTCATGGAACCCAGAGTGGGTCCCCATGCAGTCCCTCCAGCCACTCGTTGCATGGTGGGCCCCCAAGGAGCCCTCTCCACATGTGACACAGTGGGTCCCACTGCAGCCCCATCCACCCATTGAACAATTGGTCCCACCAGAGTCCCTTCCACCCATGGCATGGCCAACCCTTTTGCATCACCTTCCAGCTGTGTCACAGTAGCTCCCCACGCAGTCGTCTCCACCTGTTCATTGCATGACTAGTCGCCCTGCATCCCCTTCACCCATGCCACAGCATGTACCGTCACCCCCTTCACCCATGCCACGGCATGTCCCTCTGCAGCCCCTCCACCGGTAACATGGTGGATCTCCCTGCATTCCCCTCCACTGGTGGCACCGCGTGGTCCCCCTGCAGCCCCTACACCCGTGACAGAGCGTGTGCCCCTGCAGCCCCTCCACCCATTGCACAATGTGTCTCCCCACAGCACCCCCCACCCGTGTCCTAGGCAGTCCCCACATCACACTCCACCCATGTCACCGTGGGTGCCCGTGCAGCCTCTCCACCCGTGCCACGGTGAGTCCCCGTGTAGCCCCCTCCCCATGTCACGGCGGGTC